>CM060893.1:36138551-36203551 GCA_030762935.1 Hymenopus coronatus
ACTACCACTACAACTAACACCACTACTACTACCACTACCATTACTACCACTACTACTGCAACTACTACCACTACTACTACCACTACTACTACCACTGCTACCACTACTACTACCACTACTAGCACTACTACTACCCCTACTACTACTACCACTACTATTATCGCTACTACAACTATTACGACTACCACTACTACTACCACTACTACTACTACCACTACTACTACTGCCACTACTACTACCACTACTACTACTCCCACTGCCACTACTACCACTACTACCACTACTACTACCACTACTACTACTACCACTACTACTACCACTACTACCACTACTACTACTACCACTGCCACTACTACCACTACTACCACTACTACTACCACTACTACTACCACTACTACTACTACCACTACTACTACCACTACTACTACTACCACTACTACTACCACTACTACTACCACTACTACTACTACCACTGCTACCACTACTACCACTACTATACCACTACTACTACCACTACCAGAACTACTTATACTACCACTACTACTACTACCACTACCACTACTACCACTACTACTACTGCCACTACTACCACTACCACTACTACCACTACTACTACCACTACTACCACTACTACCACTACTACTACCACTACTACTACCGCTACTACTACCACTACTACCACTACTACTACCACTACTACTACCACTACTACTACTACCACTACTACTACCACTACTACTACCACTACTACCACCACTACTACCACTACTACTACCACTAATACTACTGCCACCACTACTACTACTACCACTACTACTACTACCACTACTACTACCACTACTACTACCACTACTACCACTACTACTACCACTACTACTACCACTACTACCACTACTTCTACCACTACTACCACTACTACTACCACTACTACTACTACTACTACTACTACCACTAATACTACTGCCACCACTACTACTACTACCACCACCACTACTACTATCAAAAAACACAATTTGACCAGACCAACAGAGGGAACGTGTGAAATAACCGGAAGCAGCCACCAGTGTATGTGAAATGACGTTTTCTCGGTAGACAAAGCAGACAATATGAGTAGCTCCAGATTATTTGATATCTATTTTGAATCCCATAACTGCCACCGAGTTTTGCATTTCAGATGTAGATCCAGATGATTACTACCCTCAGTACAACACCCATACAAAAACTCCTTATAAACACTAATGTGCCTTCAACTTCTTTTAAATATCTTACTCCAAAACAGTTCATAAAGCGGACTGCCCTTTCAAAGCTGTCGGCCAAAACTGAAGATGAGGAAACTGTTTGGGTTGGACCAAATTGGGAATATTTCCACATAATTGGTACTGAATCCACCTAAAAACCTGAAGAAAACCAGTGCATTCTTAAGGGAAGGGATGAAAAGGAGAAAAAACAGGAATAGAGAGCTAATTAAAGAAATAGTAGTGCAAAGTAAATAAATCAAAGCTGATCAATTCCGATAAACTACTGCCTCCGTGTTCGAGTGGTCAGCGAGTTGACTTCTCTCCCGGATGTTTCGGGTTCGATTCCCGGCTGGGGCGGGGCATTTTTCTTTCCCCAGAATTATTCCCTAACCCCCAGAGTCTGGAAGTATGTATGAGAGAGTGAATGTGTGTGTGCTTGAGGAAAATAAAATGATTTAGACCAGGCGTTCCCAACAGAACGCACGCTCGGGCGGCGGTAAAAGCCCTCAAGCCTTGACCGACCGGTTGCGGGCATGAAATGGAGGTGCTACAGTGGCGGAACTGCGATTGTGTAAATTAACTTACACTTTCACTGTCAATTACATAATAATGATAGCAGTATTTATACACTTTAATACTGATATCTAATATAATACAAAATAGGAAATTCAATTAACGAAATACAAATACTCGTATAAAACTAATACACTAAATAAATAATGTAATATGACATAGACCTTCTTGGTACTATACAATGAAGTAAACAATACAAATAAACATAATATTCTTGAAATAAATGTCTCTATGGAAACTGCTCTTTCTTAGGCATCCGACAATCGCCATGATTTTTGCAGTTGTCTGTTTTCAACCAGCTGTTCAATAAGTGGGACTATTTTTGCGAGCTACCCAATCGCAAACATACTTTCAAGTGTTCATCACTTAATTAGCTTCTGTGACGTGACTTTGTACACTTTATTAAGAAAAACAGTGATTCAAAAACATAGGTTGTCTCGAACATTCCTGCTAGATTGTGGAGTTGAGGAAATCTTTCGCGTCTTTTTTTACAGAGGTGTAGAAATGGTTTATACTTTTTCTAGTTTAATATTTATCTCTTAACTCAATATTATTCTGCATATCTATTATTTCCAACTGCAGTTTAACAGCACTATCGAGGATATTCCCTGAAAATGGTGTTGCAAATAACTTAAATTGTTTCTCAAGTGGTATAATGTTCTGGAATCCACGTTCGCATATGTCGCAGTATGCTCATATATTCATCAAAGTCAAAGGTTTCTACACACTGAGGTTATGGTCGGAAAATGTAGCGTCACCGCGAGTAATGTCGTTGCAAATTATATTTAGTCATTTTGTTTAGAAGTTTGTAACACACTGACAATTTTGCCTCGTCATTTTCTTCCATAAACTTCCCTTTCTTCTGGAAACATCACAGGTGTGGACGACCGTCTTCCCGACGCGGATGTACCAGCCATCGTAAGCAGAACACCACAGTATTAATATGAGCGTTACACCGCCACTGCACGGATATGTGTAGCTGTGCGGCCCGCAGTGTGTGTAATGTTCAACCCTGCGCACCCTAAAGCGACCTTGGCTCCACTTGGGGACGCCTCATATAAACCAAACGTAAAGGGTACCGCGCGGTCATCCCGCCCCTGATGCTGTACGGCTGCGAGGTCTGGGGTTCGGTGGCTCGTTCCACCATCCGCAGGCTGCAGACCGTGCAGAACAGGGCATTGAGGATGATATACGGCACAGACCGTAGATTCCCGTCCCACATTCTCCATTCCCACTCCGGAATCCCTTACATAGTGGACGTTGTGCGAGAAAGAGCTCGCACAATATACACTAAACTTGCTCCCCACCCAAATCCCCAGGTGAACACTCTCGGTCTTTACGACCACACGCTGCCTAGGAGACGCGTAAGCTACCGCCTTCCCAAGGACGCCTTGGGATGGTAGTTTTCCGGCCGCCTCTCCCTTCTTTACAGTTCTACCCGCCAAGTTAAGCAGCATCGGGCCCGGTCCCGACTCGGACGGGTGACCGTCCAGTTGTACTCCGACCAGATCTGCAACACTGGCTTCCCCCACCCCGTACCTACATCCCTTCAGTTCTCCCCGCTAGCCGGCACTGCTTTCCTTGACAGCCCGCAAGCGGCTGGCCAAGGTAAGCAGCATCGGGCCTGGTCCCTCTCTGGGTGGGTGACCACTCAGATAGGTAAACCAGCCCGCGCCGGCTGCACAGAGGGAAACACCCTGCCCACATTACTTCGACACAGACATAAACGCTTGCACAAGACTACATCTTTTATATCACACGGGTAAATCCGCGAGAAAAGCGGATAGGTACCGTGGTGATTTGCCCCCGCCCGAGTACACTCGGGCGACTAATTTCTGCTCCTGGCTCCTGGCCAGCTGCACAGAGGGAAACACCCTGCCCACATTACTTCGACACAGACAAAAACGCTTGCATAAGACTACATCTTTTATATCACACGGGTAAATCCGCGAGAAAAGCGGATAGGTACCGTGGTGATTTGCCCCCACCCGAGTACACTCGGGCGACTAGTTCCTGCTCCTGGCTCCTGGACCTATAGACAACGAGTTGTTTCAAGTAAAAAGCCCCCTACATGGCCTTAGATGTTAAAGGGGCGGCTATATAAATGATAAAAAAAAAAAAATATATGACAAACCAACTGCAAATGAAGTGGGGCCTCTATCCGGATTCAAATACCTTTGTTGAATTTTGGCAACATTATTTTACAGTAATAATGAAATTCGGCTGGATGAACTGTGTCAAGTGTATGGATTAGATACATAAAAACCGTACATTGTACATATGTGGGAAAAGTATAGTACCGGAATACATCATGGCGAACCAATCAAAATCAGTTTGCTCAGAAGAAAAAATCTGACGTATTCCATTCACATGACTTTCTCTACATCACTGCAACTAATTATTCTATTTGCTTCATCTAATGGAGAAAAACTTAGCAGAAATAGTACTATTACTTGCTTCCATGTTAGTAAAAGCAAAATAAGGGGGCACCACAGGTTAAAGTGATAGTCAAAAGCTGGTTGCTCTGCGACTGAAGTTGTATGGACACGAGTTCACAAAGTCCTGTAAGAGAAAAGTATGTCTTTATAGCTGAAAAAAAAAAACAAAACAAGGAATATCTCAAAAACAATCAACTCCACGAAAAAAATGTATGTAACATAAATTGTGTGTTTTAAGGTGCTCTACATTTGTTGTGTGGTAAGTTTTAGTCCATCTCTTACGGTTTAGCAGTTATGTAAAATTCCTAAAATTGACCGAGAATAAAGTAGTCTTCAGTGGCTATTCCCAGAAAATTCAAAATATACATTTTATTTGTCAGGTAAATATCTTTAATTTATTTTAATCAAAATCGTTAGAGCCATTTTTTAAAAAATCCAAATTTTCGAAAAAAAAGTTCCATGTAAAGTGTAGTTTGGGGTGCGGGAATTTTTCTCAAAATCTTTGTGTCGCATCCCTGGAAGATACTAAACTTAAATACGAAGTTTGGTATTTAACCGACTTTTCGTTTTTGAGTTATCGTGTTCACAGGCACACGGACACACTGACACACGGACACACATACACGGACCTTTTTCTGAAAATACTTTTTTTGGATACAGGGGACCCTAAAAGATATATTTCCGGTGACATCTTGGTATCGAATGTACATAGTACGTATAGAGAAAGTAATAAAAAGCAATATATGATTCCCTAATAGATTTGTTTCCTGAGTAAAAGGGTGAAGTTTAATCCATGCGGCGTTCCATCCCATACCAAACAGCAAGGGAGAGTTTGCGCTTTGTTACATTTTTCAAAATCACAACTTATAATTAGGTTATTAAATATTTTTGGCAGTGAAATATTAATATTATGATAAGTCACTATTTCAGGAATGTTTGTCGACAAAATCAAAATATGTTATCGACAAATGCAATCCTTTTTAAAAAATAAATACAAAAAGTGCGTCATCTCTCCCCGAATTACCCTATATTCAAGTCATTTACATCATAGGCATATCTTGAATTATCTGGGTAAAGCTTCTGAAAACCTGTTCGATTTGGATAAATTTTTCTGAATTTTTCATAATTGTTAAACTGTAATAGATAGACAAAAATTTACTACATAAAGATGTAGACCTCATTAAAACACACAATTTATGTCACATATATATTTTTTTCGTGGAGTTGACCGATTTAGAGATATTCTTTTTCATTGGTTTTAGTTTTAAAATACTTAAAACTTTTCTGCTTAAGTTTATCTCGATAAAATGAATTAGATAGAAGAATAAGCTTACTAACAATAATTTGTTACAGAGATGTAGAGCAAGTTATGTGAATGGAGCACTTTTTACTTTCTCTAGCCCCATATGTACAATGCACACAGGGATAGAGAAGTATTGTATTCCACCCAAAAATTCGATACCGAGATTTCACCGGAAATACATATTTTAGGACCCCCTGTATCCAAAAAAAGCATTTTGAGAAAAAGTGCCGCGCGCGCGCGCGCGCGCGCGCGTGTGTGTGTGTGTGTGTGTGTGTGTGTGTGTGTGTGTGAGTGACCGTGTGTCCGTGTGTCTGTGAACACGATAACTTAAAAACGAAAACTAGTTAAAATCCCAAACTTGGTATTTAAGTTTAATATTTTCCAGGAAAGCGACCCGAAGATTCTGAGAAAAATCCCCCCACCTCAAACTACCCTTTATGTGGAACTTTTTTCAAAAATTTTGATTTTCTTAAAAATGGCTCTAACGATTTTCATTCAAATGTCATATATTAAAGATATTTACCTAAAAAATAAAATGTATATCTTGAATTTTCTGGGAACATCTTCTGAGGACCTGTTATTCTGAAAGAATTTTGCTTAATTTGGCCTAACTAGTAAACCATAAGAGATAGACAAAAACTTACTATACAAAAAATTTAGGTCTTGTTAAAATACACAAGTTATGTCATATACATTTTTCTCGTGGAGCTTACCGATTTCGAGGTATTCATTGTTACTGGTTTCAGTTGTGAAGTACTTATACTTTTCTCAGACGGGAGTGTCCGTTTTTCTTTTGTTCTACTCCTGGCCAAGAAAAGAAGTGATTTGTAATGACAATCGCATAACGACAGGTTTTAAAACATTTGACTATTGATTTAGCCTAGTGTATTCCCTTTTTTCTTCCTACTTATACGGAACTAAATAATAAAAACATTGTGCTAATGAGTACCACGATTAGCAAGGTGCAGAAAGAAGAAGAATCTTATGTATGAAGTTTGTAGAACAGCTAGAGAAAGTCATGTGAGTGTAACACATCAGAATTTTTTTTTTTAACGCTGCCAATTAGACTTTATGCAATGTGTGTGACTTTCACAAAATAACGCCTGCTCCGAGATATGTTGTAAACAAAGCCGGGAAGTTCATACTAATTTCCTTATGCAGAGCAACAGCGCCCAGGTTTGGCAATAGCATGCGGCGCTACCTGTGTGAGCAAAAGTCAACGTAGAGTGCAACCCATTACTGTAAAACAGGTACCACTTCACAACACAGAACTAAATGGGTAATAAAAAAGGCGTTCGAACAACATATTTGCTCCGCTCAAATGTGATCAAAATCAATTTGTTTTATAAGCATAGTAAGTTTTCTACCAGTGTACATATTTACAAATCGATGGCAGTTATACAGGGTGATTTATGTAGTTCTGACCCATTTCTTTCATTAATTGTTTCAAAACGTGTTATGCTAGCGACAAGTTTATACACCTAAAATATAGAGGAATTTCGGGAGATTATTTACCTCTATAGCAAATGTTAAAAGTGCCCTCCATCCTGCATAACACACAACTCAACACGTCGTTCCATGTTACTGACCACTCGTTGGAGGACTCTGTTGTCAATAGCTTGAATCTCCTTTGTGATGTGCTTCAGATCGTCTAATGTCTGAGGACGTGTGGCGTAAACCCTGTCTTTTAAGTAATCCCATAGAAAGAAGCCCGGCGATGTCAAATCCGGAGATCTCGGTGGCCATTATCCGTTCGTCAAGAAACTTGCAATGAGGTTCATGGATTCATTTGATGTATAGAATGTAGTGCCATCTTACTGAAAGTATCCTTGACTCAGCTCTACATCGTATTGCATTTTCACGTTGACTACAAGAACAAAATGTCGAAACAGCTGCCAACAATGCAATTTGGAATAAAACATCTGCGCACCTAGTGACAAGGAATCGAAACTCCAGAACATTCTGCTTAATTTGGTGCTAAAATTGGGTTATTGAATGCATTTCCAACGGAGTAATTAAAGAAAGAAATGTATCAGTTCTACATAAAATCACTCAGTAGTATAGAAGCTGTCAAACGTCTAGTAACAGAATAGTTTCATAGGAGTATATTATTGATAGCAAATTAGCTCAAAAAGTTACCACAACTATCATATTGTTACTTCAGAGGTATGGAGCTGAATTGAATCTGTGCGGCTTGCAGAAGAACTATCAAGACGGATATCTACCAATACACGAGCATCCTACCTGAAAAATGGAATTGAAAGACTGCAGGGTTCAGTGTGATGTATCACATACAAGCTGCACCTTTAGATCTCAACAAATGCTATTTCCTTGATGACATGATACTTTAATGATAAAATATTTCAGCCTTTTTGTAACTTTTACACATCTTGTTTGTCGAAATATTTAGATAGGCGTGGCTTTACGAATGTTCTCATAGATCATTTTTACTTTCTCTGTACGCACTATTTACATAGTGTATAGAGAAGGTATTGCATTCAGTCCAAAAATTCGATACCAAGATTTCACCGGAAATACATGTTTTGGGTACCCCTGAATAAAAAAAAAAGCATTTTCATAAAAACTTCCGTGTCTGTGCGCGTGTGTGTCTGTGTGTCTGTCTGTATGTGTGCCTGTGGACAGCATAGCTCAAAAACGAAAAGTCCGTTGAATACTCAACTTGGTATTTAAGTTTGGTATCTTCCAAGGATGCGACACGAAGATTTTCAAGAAAATCCTCACCCCTAACTACCCAACTACCCTTTACATGAAACGTTTTTCGAAAATTTTGATTTTCTCAAAAATGGCTCTAACGATTTTGATTTTTGCATAACCGCTAAACCGTAAGAGATGGACAAAAACTCACCATACAAAAAATGTAGAGCACGTTAAAACACACAATTTATGTTATATGTATTTTTTCGTGGAATTGATTGCTTTTTTAGATATTCCTTGTTTTTGGTTTCAGCTTTGAAAAACTTATACTTTTCTTATACAGGAATTTGTCAACACCTGTCCATACAAAGGAGGTTCAGTCACATAGCAACCAGCTTTTGATTATCACTTTAACCTATGGTATCCCCTTATTTCGCTTCTACTTACAAGGAAGCAAGCAATAAGAATATTTCTGCTAGTTTTTTCTCGATTAGTATGAAGTAAATAGAAGCATAAGCTTTTTAACAATAAATAGTTACAGAAATGTAGAGAAAGTCATGTGAATGGAGCACATCAGATTTTTGTTCTTTGGAAACAGTACTGTTTACTTGCACAACAGGTTTGTTTACCTTTCCCCCCTGCTTTCTTAGCAATAACTTGTTTTGATGCAGTGAAATGGCAGGTCGCAACCTGCATATGGAACGGCGAACGGTACGAACTTCCTAGCTCTGGTTGTAAATGACTAAAGAAGTATAGGAGTTCGTAGTTCAAGGAACGTCCTTGGCAAGAAATCTGTATCCTTTAAGGCCATCATTTAACAGGTAGGAGAGAATATATAGTGAGTCAGGTCCATAGAAGGCTGTGCCTGTAACTTCTTCCAGAGTGAACAATTAAGGTTTGGCTAGTGAAGAGTTAGGGGAAGCTCATTTTGAGTTAAACATGATCTTTCAGTGCTAGGCTCCGTTCTTCATTTATGTCTATCCCAAACGTAGAACATTCTACCGAAGTGAAGAGAAGTTTAGTGGCGACGGGGTCTCAACGTATGAGAGACTTCACAAGACATTTCAAGAGCTTGAGACCTTACAATACATCCAACAACTCACCAAGTTGTGGTCTACCTTATCTCTAGTAATGCGCATGAAGTAATCCTCAGTTCTGAAATCATAACAGCGCAAATGTTTAAAACTTCTACAGAGCTAGATAGAGTGCTTAAACGACCAATTTAATTATGGAAGGCACAGGACTGAACAATTGCTACTCGCTGGTGGCTAAGTGTAAGGAACACGAACAAAAGATTAACGTTTTCGATAGAACTTGCCGTGTTACCACCACTATGTACTTCCAGGTGCGCCAATATGCTCTCAAGACACTAGATCAGATGTTTAACTCCAAAATTATCATAGTGTGAGACAGTCAGTCGACGAAGCTTAATAAGGAACATGTCTGATTACTAAACCCTCGAAAAAAAACAATCTGATGTGTTCCATTCACACGACTTTCTCTACATCTCTGCAACAAATTATTGTTAAAAAGCGTATGCTTCTATTTACTACATGCTAATTAAGAAAACATTAGCACAAATAGTCTTATTACTTGCTTCCTTTTAAGTAGAAGCGAAGGGAGTACCATAGGTTAAAGTGATAGCCAAAAGCTGGTTGCTATGTGACAGAAGTTCCTTTGTTTGTGTGAACACGAGTTGACAAATTCCTGTATGAGAAAAGTATAAGTTTTTTAAAGCTGAAACCAAAAACAAGGCATATCTCAAAAAATTGTCAACTCCACGAAAAAAATGCATATAACATAAATTGTGTGTTTTAAAGTGCTCTACATTTTTTGTCTGATAAGTTTTTGTCCATCTCTTACGGTTTAGTAGTTATGCAAAATTCCGTAAAATTGATCCAGAATAAAGCAGTCTACAGAGGCTATTCCCAGAAAATTCAAGATATACATTTTATTTGTCAGGTAAATATCTTTAATATACGATATTTTAATAAAAATCGTTGGTGACATTTTTGAGAAAATCAAAATCTTGGAAAAAAGTTCCATGTAAAGGGTAGGGATGGGAGCATTTTTCTCAAAATCTTCGTGTCGCATCCCTGGAAGATACTAAACTTAAATACCAAGTTTGGTATTTTACCAACTTTTCGTTTTTGAGTTATTGTGTTCACGTACACATGGACCCACGCGGACCTTTTATGAAAATGTTTTTTTTAATACAGTTGGACCCTAAAACATCCGGTGAAATCTCGGTATTGAATTTTTTGGGTGGAGTGCAATACTTTCTCTGTACACTATGTACATAGTGCATGTAGAGAAAATAATAAGCAACTATATATTTTAGCTAAACTGATTGCTTTGATGGGTCAGAAATTATTGCACAATCTCTTGTTGCTCTAGCCCATTATATAATATCTAGCTGAGAAGCAAATGTTTTGACTTATTTAGCTTTGGGTGGTTTCTTATATGATCAAGTTTTATCAATTCATGTGTGTTGAGAAAAATGAGAATAAATTGAGACATTATGGAACATTTCAAGACTTTTACAAATATATTTCATCGGGTGTACATTGAGCAAATATTTCATTATATATCTTTTTACTTTCTCTATACGTAATATGTACATAGTGTATACCGAGTGTATATTCGATACCGAGATTTCACCGGAAATATATGTTTTGAGACCCCCTGAATCCAAAAAAGTTTTTTTTAGAAAAATGTACATGTGCGTGTGTCTGTGTGTATGTGTGTGTGTCTGTGGGCAGCTTAGCTCAAAAATGAAGACCTTTAAAAACCAAATTTGGTATTTAAGTTTAGTATCTTACAAGGATATGACACGAAGATTTTCAAGAAAATCCCCCCACCCCCAACTACTCTTTACATAGAAAAAATTTCGTAAATGTTTATTTTCTTAAAAATGGCTATAACGATTTTCATTAAAATCTCTTATACTTAAGATATTTACTTGACAAATAAAATGTATATCTTGAATTTTCTGGAAATAGCCTCTGAAGACTATTTTATTCTGGATGAGTTTTACGGAATTTTGCATAACAGCTAAACCGTAAGACACGGACAAAAACTTACCACACAGAAAATGTAGAGCACGCTAAGACATACAATTTATGCTTCATACATTTTTTTTTTTTTTGTGGTGTTTTTAAGATATACTTTTTTTTTTAGTTTCAGCTTTGAAAAACATACTTTTCTCATACATAAATATGCTGCCCATACAAACAAAGGAACTTCAGTCACATAGCAACCAGCTTTTGATTATCATTTTAACCTATGATACTCCCTTATTTCGCTTCTACTTAAGAAAGTAAGTAATAAGACTATTTCTTTTAATTTGTTTGTCGATTAGCATTAAGTAAATAGAAGTATAAGCTTTTTAACAATAATTTGTTGCAGAGATGTAGAGAAAGTCTTGTGAATGGTACACATCAGATGTTTTCTTTGGTGAATGCCTGTTTTATTGGAGAAACTGACGCGCACAAGTGCTGCACTCTGCAGGAGACTTGGCGCTCTACTGCCTGGCTGATGAATGCTAATGGAGTCGTGACGTAACAGACACCGCGTTCCAAATTTGAATCAAAGGAGTTCAATGCCTGAGCATCACCCGAATAGAATGTACTCGTACCTTGTTATTTCTGAGAAAGTTGGTGCGTTCGTCGTGATAGGGATATTACTATCCATCTCCTGGCTATTCCCTACGCGTTTCTTTCACCAATGTGGCGTATTGATACGAAGAAAAGACTTCGAGAACAACTGACTAACAAATATTGTTATTTTTTTACTTTCTCTATACACTATGAATATTGTACGTATAGAGAAGGTATTGTACTCCACCCAAAAACTCAATACCGAGGTCTCAAGGGAAATATTTGTTTTAGGATCCCCTTTTATCTAAAAAAAGAAGTGTGTCCGTGTGTCTGTGAACACGATAACTCAAAAACGAGAAGTCGGTAAAATACCAAACTTGGTATTTAAGTTTAGTATCTTCAAGGGACGCGACACGAAGATTTTGAGAAAAATTCCCCCACCCCCAACTACCCTTTACATGGAACTTTATTCGAAAATTTTGATTTTCTCAAAATTGCTCTAAATATTTTGATTAAAATCTCGTATATTAAAGATATTTACCTGACAAATAAAAGTTATATGTTGAATTCTCTGGGGATAGCCTCTGAAGGGTAGTTTATTCTGGATGAATTTTACTTAATTTTGAATAACTGCTAAACCAAACGAGATGCACAAAAGCTTACTCCACAAAAAATGTAGAGCACATTAAAACACAATTTATGTTATATACATTTTTTATTGGAGTTCGTCGTTTTTGAGGCATTCCTTATTTTTGGTTTCTGCTATGAAAAAGTATACATTTCTCATACAGGATCTTTTCAACTCATATCCATATAAACAAAGGAACATCATTGACATAGCAACTAGCTTTCGAGTATCTTTAACCTATGGTATTCCCTTATTTCGCTCCTACTTACAAGGAAGCAAGTAATAAGACTATTTCTGCTATTTTTTCTGATTAGAATGAAGTAAATAGAAGTGTTAGCTTTTAAAGAGTAATTTGTTGCAGAGATATAGAGAAGGTCATGTGAATGTACACATCAGATTTTTCCTTCATATTTTTGCCTCTAAAGGTCCAAGATAATTTTGACCATCAACGTGGTCAAAAATGGAGCAAATGGCCATGCGCTTGTTCTATACTCTCAGCAAAATAAAATATTTGATATATCTACATTCTAATGACTTTCTCTCTATCCTTACGTATATTGTGATCTATTATACTTTTCATATAAAAGTTGAACTAACCTTGAAATTACTCACAATATGCATATGTTTACTAAGGAATAGTTTCAAATTAAGCAAGAATGTTTAAACATACGGAATAATATTCAAATATTTATTACAAGCTCCTGCGATGGATAGAAAATTAGGAAAGAAATAAAAAGGCAAAATTGCAAACCCTAAAGCATGTCTGTCAGGAGATACAGAAAAGGCCAAAACCTACAAATGGGATATTTCGAAAACGAAAAAATCTTATGCGTTCCATTCACTTGGCTTTCTCTATATCACAGCAACAAATTATTCTATTTACTTCATCTAATGGAGCAAAAATTAGCAAAAATAGTCTTATTACTTGCTTCCTTTTAAGTAGAAGCGAAATAAGGGGGTACCATAGGTTAAAGAGATAGGCAAAAGCTGGTTGCTCTGCGACTGAAGTTCCTTTGTTTGTATTGACACGAGTTCACAAAGTCCTGTATGAAAATTATATAAGTTTTTTTGCTGAAACCAAAAACAAGGAATACCTAAAAAACAATCAACTCCACGAAAAAATGTATATAACATAAATTGTGTGTTTTAAGGTGCTCTACATTTGTTGTGTGGTAGGGTTTTGTCCATCTCTTACGGTTTAGCAGTTATGCAAAATTCTGTAAAATTAACCCAAAATAAAGTAGTCTTCTGAGGCTATTCCCAGAAAATTCAAGATATGCATTTTATTTGTCAGGAAAATATCTTTAATACACGAAATTTAATCAAAATCTTTAGAGCCAGTTTTGAGAAAATCTAATTTTTTAAAAAAGTTCCATGTAAAGGGTAGTTGGGGGAGGGGGGATTTTTCTCAAAATCTTCATGTCGCATCCCTGGAAGATACAACACTTAAATACCAAGTTTGGTATTTTACCGACTTTTCGTTTTTGAGTTATCGTGTTCACAGACACACGGACACACGGACACACACACACACACAAACACACACGGACCTTTTTGTGAAAGTGCTTTTTTTTATTGGGGACCCTAAAACATATATTTCCGGTAAAATCTCGGTATCGAATTTTTTGGTGGAGTGCAATACTTTCTCTATTCACTATGTACATAATGCGTATAGAGAAAGTAAAAATATATGCTTGTATTTACTTCATGCTAATTACCAGAAATAGTCTTATTTCTTGCTTTATTGTAAGTAGAAGCGAAATAAGGGAGTACCATAGGTTAAAGTGAAAGCCAAAAGTTGGTTGCTATGTGACTGAAGTTCCTTTGTTTGTATGGACAGGAGTTAAGAAATACTGTATGAGAAAAGTATAATAAGTTTTTCAAGGCTAAAACGAAAAAGCCGGAGTATTTTAATAAAAATGATCCACTCCACGAAAAAAATGTGTATAACGTAAATTGTGTGTTTTAACGTTCTCTACATTTCTTGTTTAGTAAGTTTTTATCTATCTCTTACGGTTTAGTAATTATGCAAATTTCCGTAAAATTCACCCAGAATAAAGTAGTCTTCACAGGCTACTCCCAGAAAATTCAATATATACATTTTATTTGTCAGGTAAACATCTTTAATATATGATATTTTAATCAAAATCCTTAGAGCCATTTTTGAGAAGATCAAACTTTTCTAAAAAAGTTCTATGTA
This sequence comes from Hymenopus coronatus, assembly GCA_030762935.1. NCBI lineage: Eukaryota > Metazoa > Arthropoda > Insecta > Mantodea > Hymenopodidae > Hymenopus > Hymenopus coronatus. The sequence continues at coordinate 36,153,186 of CM060893.1, forward strand.
AACGGTAGTTGGGGGTTGGGGAATTTTTCTCAAAATCTTCGTGTCGCATCTCTGGAAGATACTAAACTTAAATAACAAGTTTGGTATTTTACCGTCTTTTCGTTTTTGAGTTATCGTGCTCACAGACACACGGACACACACACATGGACCTTTTTCTGAAAATACGTTTTTTGGATACTGGGGTCCCTAAAACATATATTTCCGGTGAAATCTCGGTATTGAGTTTTTTGGTTGTAGTGCAATACCTTCTCTATACACTATGAACATTTGAAACAAAAATTTTATTTGCAATTTCAGAATATAAATCAAAAATGTTATTTGCGTTTTCAGGGGGAGGGGTTATGAGAACGAAAAATTGCTATTTTATTTTGGGGGGTTCCTGAAAATCTTCCAGTCGCATCCTTGGAAAAAAAAACACTTTATATTAACTGAGTGTTATCTTTATTTTTTGTTATCAGACAGACATTCTTGCGGAGACATTTTTATAAACTTTCATTTCTTTTTTTATAAAATTTAAAGGTTTGATATCAAGTTTTGAGTGGAATACAACACTTTTTCTGCTTACGATAAATAAATAGTAAAGAAAGTAGAATATTGTGAGTAACGTAGTGAGGATAGATGGGGCACTTTTATCTGAACTATATAATGAATACGGTCGTCTCCTTAGCGCGGTGGTAGCGCAGCTGCCTACCAAGCGGGAGACCTGGGTTCGATCCCCAGTACCGGCGTGGGGATTTTTCCACCGCTGGGAGACCTGGAGCGGGGTGCACTCAGCCTCGTGAGGTCCCTGGGGGGCCAATTGAGGAGCTACTTGATGGAGAAGTAGCGGCTCCAGGTCGTGAGGACCGCATTAACCGGCCGGGAGGGGCTCGAGGCGCTGACCACGTCTCACCCTCCAATACTGCACCCCATCCATGACGTCTGTAGTGGACCGAGATGGGGGACGCAGCGGCCGGGCGGTAGGCCAAGGCTCCCCGTGAGCTGTCGTGCCATGGAGTTATTATATAATGAATACAATATACTCATTGGCAGAGATGTACAATGTACATAGGGGTAGAGAAGTATTGTATTCCGCCTAAAAATTCTATGTTGAGATTTCACCGGAAATACATGTCTTAGGATCCCCTAAATCCCAAAAAAGCATTTTCAGAAACAGGTCCTTGTGTGTGTATGTGTGTGTGTGTGTCTGTGGACAACATAGACCAAAAACGAAAAGACAGTTAAATACCAAACTTGGTACTTAAGTTTGGAATCTTACATTGAAGCGACACGAAGATTTTCAAGAAAATCCCCCCACTCCTAAGTACCCTTTACATGGAAAAATTTTCGAGAATTTGTTTTTCTTAAAAATGGCTCTAACGATTTTGATTAAAACATCGTATATTAAAGATATTTACCTGACAAACAATATGTATATCTTGAATTTTCTGGGAATAGCTTCTAAAGATTTTTGCTTAGTTTGGCATAACTAGTAAACCGTAAGAGATAGACAAACACTTGCTATACAAAAAATGTGGATCTTATTAAAATACACAAGAATTGTCATATACATATTTTTCGTGGAGCTATTTTGAGCTATTCCTTGTTATTAGTTTCAATTGTGAAGTACTTTTCTCAGAGGGAAATGTCCGTTTTTCTTTTGTTCTATTCCTGGCTAAGCCAAGAAGCTATTTACAATGACAATCGCATAACGACGGCTTTTAAAACATTTGACTATCATTTTAGTCTAGTGCATTCTTTTTGTTCCATTCTACATATAAGAAACTACACATCAGATGTTTGTTCACTTGTTTAATACCGCCGCACTGTGGTCACGTGTTTCCACAGCATTCCATCAAAAGTGCAAGTTGTGTTTTGCTACCGCATTTGTGTTTCCAGGTACCTGAGAAATCCATCCTAAAACACGAGCTAACAATGTATCATGAATGGTTCTGGGAAAAAGGCGCTGGTACATGATTTATGGTAGCCAGTAATCGATCTACAAGGTATCTGCCAGTAGAGAACAAGCTGATACCTTAATGGACATGGTTAGGTGCAGAATACAGTGTTACAGCATTTAATAGCAACACGCCTGCGCAGTGGGAAAGCGAAACTGCAGCAAAGATGGCGACAAGATCTTACTCTTGTTATGAATTATGCTCAAGAGCATTGATTGCTTGTCTGTCCTTGACTTCTGCTTCTTAGAAGCCACATTCATCACATCTACACCTCACTGCAAAATGTTGAATTAACAGAGGCCCACAACTTTGAAAGTATATACTATGTACATAGTGTATACAGAAGGTATTGCACTCCACCCAAAAATTCAATACCGAAATTTCACCGGAAATATATGTTTTAGGGTACCCTTTATCTAAAAAAAGCATTTTCGGAAAAGGTCCGTGTGTGTGTGTATCTGTGGGAAGTTTAGAATCTTCCAGGGATGCGACATGAAGATTTTCACGAAAATCCCCTCACCCCAACTACCCTTCACATGGAACTTTTATCGAAAATGTTGATTTTTTCGAAAATGGCTCTAACGATTTTGATTAAAATTTTGTAATACAAAGATATTTACCTGACAAATAAAATGTATATCTTGATTTTTCTGGGAATAGCCTCTGAAAAGTACTTTATTCTGGATGAATTTTACGGAATTTTGAATAACTGCTAAACCGTAAGAGATGGACAAAAACTTACGCTACGAAAAATGTAGAGCACGTTAAAACACACAATTTATGTTATATACATTTTTTTCGTAGTTTTTCGTTTCTGCTTTGTAAAACATACTTTTCTCATACAGGAATTTGTCAACTGCTGTCTATACAAACAAAGAAACTTCAATGACATTGCAACCAGCTATGGTACTCCCTTATTTCGCTTCTACTTACAAGGAAGCAAGTAATAAGACTATTTCTGCTAATTTTTTCTGATTAGCTTGAAGTAAATAGAAGTATAAACTTTTTAAGAATAATTTGCTGCAGAGATGTAGAGAAAGTCATGTGAATAGTACTCATAAGGTCGTTTTGACTTCAAGATCTTCTTACGACCGATCATAAATACATTATCAATTTACAGGTACACAGTATTAATTAAAGTTAGGTTAATATTTACAAGAAATCAGAGTGATTTGTATGCATTAGAAACTGTAGCGTCTTCTTCAGCATGTTGACCGCATTAGGAAGATATCTTCAGTGGACAGTCTACAAGGATGTGGTGTATGGTTAGAGGCCTGTCACAGCTCGTGAGTTTGGAGGTACCGATTCTGAGTCGAGTGATGGTCACTTGACCTGTTCTTTTCAGAGTTCGGGAATGTAGAAAAGCTTTGGTGCATCCAGAGGGAGCTTCCTGAAGACCAAGTTATAGTGGGAAGAGGTAATGCATTCCACCAAAACCAATGTATATAGTCGCTGGAGAAGATATTGTAATCCACCCAAAAATTCCATACCGAGATTTCACCGGAAATACATATAGAGGGGCACCCTAAACAAACAAACAAACAAACAAAAAAGCACGCCTGGGTCGTGAGTTCGAATCTAGCTTATTTTTCGGGGTTTTCCCTTATCCTCAGAAGACGAATGTCGAGTAACTTTAAGCTCCATGGACCCCGAGATCATTTGAGCATTATTTCACTAATTTCATTCATCGTTCGATATGACCAACTAGGTTAACGAACGTTAAAATATAACAAAAAAAATCTGATGTGTTCCATTCAAATTATTTTCTCTATATCTCTGTAACAAATTATTGTTAGTAAGCTTATGTTTCATTTATTTCATGCTAATTGAGAAAAATTAGCAGAAATAGTCTTATTACTTGCTTTATTGTAAGTAAAAGCGAAATAAGGGAGTACCATAGGTTAAAAAATCTGATGTGTACCATTCACGTGACTTTCTCCATATCCCTGCAACAAATTATTCTTAAAAAGCTTATACTTTTATTTACTTTATGCTAATCAGAAAAAAATAGCAGAAATAGTCTAATTACTCGCTTCCTTGTAAGTAGAAGTGAAATAAGGGAATACTGTAGGTTAAAGTGATAGTCGAAAGCTGGTTGCTATGTCAATGAAGTTCCTTTGTCTATATGGATAGGAGTTGAAAAGTTCCTGTATGATAAAAGTATACGTTTTTCACAGCAGAAACCAAAAATAAGGAATGTCACAAAAACAACGAACTCCACGAAAAAAATGTATATAACATAAATTGTGTGCTTTAATGTGCTCTACATTTTTGGTGTAGTAAGTTTTTGTCCATCTCTTACGGTTTAGCAGTTATTCAAAATTTAGTAAAATTCATCCAGAATAAACTACTCATCAGAGACTATTCCCAGAAAATTCAAGATATACATTTTATTTGTCAGGTAAATATGTTTAATATACGAACTTTTAATCAAAATCGTTACAGCCATTTTTAAGAAAATCAAAAATTTAAAAAAAAAATCCATGTAAAGGGTAGTTGGGGGTGGGGCGATTTTTCTCAAAATCTTCGTGTCGCATCCCAGGAAGATACTAAACTTAAATACCAAGTTTGGTATTTTACCGAATTTTCGAGTTATCGTGTTCACACACACACACACACACACACACACACATACACACGAACTCTTTTGTGAAAATGGTTTTATTGGATACAGGGGACCCTAAAACATATATTTCCGGTGAAATCGGTATCGGATTTTTGGGTGGAGTGCCAATGCCTTCTCTATACACTATGTGCACGGTACTTGTAGAGAAAGTAAACAGGTTGTTCAAAGTGAGAATCTCGTCCCCCGACAACGGGTGGTGAGCACTGTTTCTGACGGTTGTATGTGGGGCGGGCCCCCCGCTTCTAGAAACTGTAGGGAACCTACATTGCTGTGCCTGCTCCTGGTTCCGGCCACCCGGCGTATCCTCTTACCTCCCGAGGGTGCCTCTTGTAGATTTTAATTACAAGAAGCTTATGTTCGGTACCGTGTCATATCATATGCTATCCTGATATCCTCTGTTGAGGTTTAGCCCTTCAAAATTTAGTATTATTTTAGCCAGTGGCAGTTTTGAAGTATTATCTATTTTATACTTGATGTTAACACCAGCTTATACGATCATCACAAACAAATGATTAACACGATTGAAACTTTACAGCACGGCATCTAAAGGATGATACGTAACAATTAAGGCAATTTTCCACCTGCACCAGTATTTTATGCGTGATAAGCGCTCTATCCCAGTTTAATCTCGTACAACGAGATCAAATGTTCGCACCAGTGTATTTCAGAGAGAGAGAGAGAGGAAGAGAGAGAGGGAGGGAGAGAGAAAGATACAGAAAGGGGGAGAGAGGGAGAGAGAGAAAGAAAGAAAGAAAGAGGGAGGGAGAGACGGAGAGAGAGAAAGAGAGAGGGAGGGAGAGACGGAGAGAGAGAAAGAGAGATAAGGAGAGAGATAGAGACAAAGAGAGAGACGGATAGAGCGAGAGAGTGGGAAAGAGCGAGAGAGAGATGGAGAGAGGGATAGAGAGAAAGAGAGAGAGAGGGATAGAGAGAGAGGAGGAGGGTGAGAGAGGGAGAGAGAGGAATAGAGAGAGGAGGAGGGTGAGAGAGGGAGAGAGAGAAAGAGAGAGGGAGGTACAGAGGGACAGAGAGAAAGAGACAGAAAGGGGAAGGGAGGGAGGGAGAGAGCGAGAGAGAGAGGGAGAGAGAGAGAGAAAGAGAGAGGGAGGAACAGAAGGAGAGAGAAAGAGAGAGAGGGAGGGAGAGAGGTAGAGAGAAAAAGAGACAGAAAGGGGAAGGGAGGGAGAGAGAGAAAGAAAGAGAGGGAGGGAGAGACGGAGGGGAGAGAAAGAGAGAGAATGAGAGAGATAGAGACAAAGAGAGAGGGGGAGAGAGCGAGAGAGATTGGGAGAGAGGGATAGAGAGAAAGAGAGAGGGAGGGAGAGAGAGGGAGAGAGAGAAAGAGAGAGGGAGGGACAGAGGGAGAGAGAAAGAGAGAGTGGGATAGAGAGAAAGAGAGAGAGCGAGAGAGATAAGAGAGAGAAAGAGAGAGAGAAAGAGAAAGAGGAAGAGAGAGAAAGAGAGAGAAAAAGGGAGAGAGAAAGAGGAAGAGAGAAAGAGAGAGGTAGAGAGAGAGGGAGAAATAAAGAAAGAGTGAGAGAGAGGGAGAGAGAGGGAGGGAGAGAGAGAGAAAAAGGGAAGGAAAATGACTTGGAAATGGTATCCAATCTAGGTAGTAGGAGTATACATTTTCAGAATTGCCGCTCCTTCATTTTAGAAACAATTCTATTAACACGTTGGCGCCATTCGTTAAAATTATAACTGCTCTGTCGGCAGCTTTCACTAGCACCTACATAAACAAAGGAAAGATTATGTGTTCTGTCCCTTATTGAGGACTTAATTAGGAAGCGCGTGTAAGCATCAAACAGGATCCAAGCATAGTTATCTTGCCTGACGTTCTCTGTATATTTACGAGATCTTTTGTTCCAGGCAAGTTCGTAATCACACAACTTGAAGGCTACTGGAACACCGAATGATGGCTTCCTGCGTTTGTCACGGTCAGAGATGATTATAAAGTAACCAGGAGAAAACACTCGCAAAGTAAGACATTTTCCAATTAGACCAAAACACTTGTTCATTTTCTATAAAGACATTACAATGTTTACACGAATATTTCTTGCACTCAAATATCTTCATATAGAACGTCTATACACGTATATCTTACTTTACATAATTTTACGTAAAATAACATTATTTGTCACACGTGGTTGCTAAATTCGCAAACTCAGGATACCTATGAGAGTATTCTGTTCATTTCGACAGTCAGTATCAATTTTCCTTGACAATAGACCTTTTCGTTATGTATCTACTTACTCTATTTGATCAGAATAGATTTAATATTGTAATATTTCAAAGAGTACCTTAAACAGCCTCGGAATTTAAAACAAAAACAAAAACCAACAACAACATTGTTTTTAAAAGGTTTCTAAGTTTACTTCTTAACCTGATGGGTTGAAATATTTTATATCCAGTCAAAACAAATGTGTTAATAATATTCATTGGTATATTTCTGTATTGAGATTAAGGATATTTAGAAAGTTTGAAACCCTTTACTCATATCATTTAAATGTTCAAATAGTGAATAGAGATGGTATGCATTCCATCCAAAATTCGATACCCAAATTTCACCGGAAATAGAAGCTTTAGCGTTCCTGTACCCAAAAAAAAAATCTTATGTGTTCTGTTCACATGACCTTCTCTACATCTCTGCAAGAAATGTTTGTTAAAAAGCTTATGCTTCTATTTACTTCATGCTAAGTAGGAAAAAATTACCAGAAATAGCCTTATTACTTGCTTCCTTGTTAGTAGAAGTGAAATAAGGAAGTACCATAGGTTAAAGTGACAGTCAAAAGCTGGTTGCTATGTGACTGATGTTCCTTTGTTTGTATGGACAGGAGTTGACAAATTCCTGTGTGAGAAAAGTACAGGTAAGGTTCTTAAAGTTGAAACCAAAAACAAGGAATATTTCAAAATCGATCAACTCCACGAAAAAAATGCATATAACGTAAATTGTGAATTTTAATATGCTTTACATTTTTTGTATGGTAAGTTTTTTTCTATCTCTTACGGCTTAGCAGTTATGCCAAATTCGTAAAATTCATACAGAATAAAGTAGTATTCAGAGGATATTCCCAGAAAATTCAAGGTATACGTATTATTTTCAGGTAAATATCTTTAATATATGATTTTTATTCAAAAACGTTAGAGCCGTTTTTTAGAAAATCAAATTTTTTTTAAAAAAGTTCCATGTAAAGGGTAGTTTGGGGTGGGGGGATTTTATTGAAAATCTTCGTGTTGCATTCTTGGAAGATACCAAACTTAAATACCAAGTATGGTATTCAATGGCCTTTGTATTTGTAAGCTATGCTGCCCAGACACACACACACACACACTCACACACACACGGATATTTTTCTAATTTTTTTTTTTTTTTTTTTTTTTTTTTGTATTCAGGATGTCCTAAAACATGTAATTCCGGTGAAATCTCGGTATCTAATTTTTAGGTGGAATATAATACTTCCTCTCCTCTATATAGTACGTACATAGTGCATGTAGAGAAAGCAAAAATAGGGGCATGTGAATCATTTATGGACATTCATACTTCGGCATTCCGGTCTTGATTTCAAGACCATGTTTGCGCGGAGTTTGTTGATAATTTACTATCTTGGGGTCACCTATAAACATTCTATAAATTCACGTTTTTCATTTTATTTCTATATTTTTATATTTGAAAATATATTAAAGTCTAAGATTAAAATTTAATTTCTAATACTTTAGTAAATGCTCTAAAGCAGTCGCTGGTCGAACTATCAAGCAAACTGCTAAAGTCTAAATGGTACCTACATGTGACGCAACACAGCAATATTCTTAATCAGTGTTCCTGACAATTCCTGGATTTTATTTCTCATATTTTCACAAAACCCTTGATTAATACATTTTTACTTTCTCTACACGCACTATGTACATAGTGTATAGAGAAGGTATTGTAATGCACCCAAAAATTCTATAACGATATTTCACCGGAAATACATATTTTGAGCGTGTGTGTGTCTATCTCTGTGTGTGTGTCTGTGGGCAGCATAGCTCAAAAACGAAAAGTCCGTTAAATACCAAACTTGGCATTTAAGTTTACTATCTACCAAGGATGTGACACGAATATTTTCAAGAAAATCCCCCCACTCCCAGCTATCCTTTACGTGGAACTTTTCCCAAACATTTTGATTTTCTAAAAAATGGTTCTAACAAGTTTCATTAAAATACGTGTATTAAAATATTTATCTGACAAATGAAATGTACATCTTGAATTTTCTTGGAATAGCCTGTAAAGACTATTTTATTCTGGATGAATTTTACGGAATTTTGCATAACTGCTAAACCGTAAAGGAGAGACAAAAACTTAACACACAAAAAAGGTAGAGCACGTTAAAACACTTAATTTATGTTATGTACATTTATTTCGTGGGGTTGATTGTTTTTGAGGTATTCCTTGTGTTTGGTTTCAGCTTTGAAAAACTTATACCATTTTCATACAGGAATTTGTCAATTACTGAGCACACAAAGAAAGGAACTTCAGTCACATAGCAACCAGCTTTTGACTATCACTTTAACCTATGATACTCCCTTATTTCGCTTCTATTTACAAGGAAGCAAGTAATAGACTATTTCTGCTAAGTTTTCTCGATTAGCCTGAAGTAAATAGAAGCATAAGCTTTTTAACAATAATTTGTTGCAGAGATGTAGAGAAAGTCATGTGAATAGGGCACATCAGATTTTTTTTATGTACTATTGCTTTCAACAAATATCTAAGCTTGGGTATTACGTATTTTATACATAGCCTATAAATTTGTAAAGAATTATCGTTTTACGCAAACATCATTATAAACGTATAATTATTTCTTTTATTTAGTGCTTGTACCTTTTGTTACTATAAACTATTGTATAAAATGCAATGAACACACTGTAACAGTTTATGTAATGTACAGCTTTAAGGTTCCTTATATATCAAATTATATTAGGAATTTTAATAGCTTTTAAATTATTTCACATTGACATTTATCAGTTCATGTTGTTATTAATTCTATTTACTGTGAATAGTTTTTATGTGGTACTATTGTAATAGAATCACATTGGTTTTAGGTCATAGTTTATTCTAAATCTGATTAGTGCTTATTATAATTTGACAATGCCGTCCACGCATGTCACCTCTCACGTTTGCTGAGGCACACGGCCGCGAGAATTGGAACATGAGACGTAGCAGTCGGAGATCGGTGTAAACAAGGCCAGGAAGTGCGGCGTGGATGTTACCAGAATCTTCTGGAATGCGAGTCCCGGTACTTCTCGAGTGTTCTGCTTCGAGAAATTTCCAGAAAGATTGTGACGTCATTTTCTCCTTATAAAAGCAGGGAGACTTCAGGGAACTGAGGTGTCTGGGTCACGGGGCTACGGCCTCCTTGTACCCGATGCTGAAGTCCACGATGCCGGTTCCCCTTAAGTTGCACCTTTTGAGGGCTCTCATAATCCCCTTGCTAATCTACGCCTGTGAGATCTGGGGCATGGCGGTAGACTCCAGTCTGCTGTTGCTTCAACGAGTACTGAATAGATGTTACCGGGCTATCTATTCTGTGCCTCGTGGCTTTCCAACGAGACTCCTGCACGAAGCCTCTGGTCTACCATACTTGAAGGATGATATTAGGCGTCGGGCAAAAAAATTCAACGAAGGGTTACCATTCCATCGGAGCGCCCTCGTTAGGTCTCTTGAGGATTACGATACCACAAACCGCCGCTTCAGGCGATACCGGCTTTCCCGCATGGCTTGCGGGCATCCCCGGTAACGAAGGAGCATCTCCAACAGCTGCTACGGCTAAGCTCCTTACAAACCTTCAAGAGTTGCTTGGATTCAAAATTAAAACCCCAAAGTAAACATTTTTGAATAAACTCACACCAGCGGTGCACAAGGACCGTTGCTCCAGATAGGCAACCGTCGAGGGGCAACACTTGCCTCCTCCCGTCACTCCACAACCCTAACACTCACCCTTCATCCTGCAAAAACCCACAATCTAGTCAGAACGCGGTTAAGTTCTCTCTGAGAACAGGGACACGTCTATCACACCTCGGGCTGCCCTCAGCCTGCCATCTGCTCTAGTCTGGTCTGGATAGTGGTTGTTTCTTGAACACGTGCGAGGAACGTCGGACAGTAGCCTCTCTTTACCCTGTTCTGGCCTTCCAAATGTCGGTTCACTTAAAGTTACGTCTCTTCAGCGAAGTGTGGGGCATGGCAGCAGACTCATGGCTTCTCCGGTTAAAGCGGGTGTAGAATAGAGGACTCCGGTTCATATATTCTGTATGTCAACGTTTCCCTTTGAGGCTACTACATGAAGCTTCGGCCCTCCCATATGTGGAAGATGTTTTACCCCCTGAACGCCGATACAGGAGGTATCGGCTTTCCCGCATGGCTTGCGGGCACCCCCGGTAACAACAGCAAATTAGCTGAACCAAGTACCCTCCCCTCCCACCATTGGGAGTGGTCAATCAAAATTCTCCAACAAAAACAATTTTCACAAATTAACAATAGCGGAGCAGAGGAAATGATGCTGCCCCTGAAAAATGCAACTGTTCGAGGAGTCTATCTAGCGCTACCTCCTTAACATCATCACCCGAAACCTCAACTTACCAAACCTCAACCATCCTGTGGTAAAGCCCTTCCCAGGGTAGGTACACAGCAGCAACACCTAGGCTCACCACGAGTCTATCAGACCTCGCACGCACGCGCAGTGATTGTGTTGTGATTTGAACTAGTCGTGAATGACTGCAGTATTGTCGTGTAGCCATATTCTGTAAAGTGTCTTATGTCGAGAACCTTAATTGTTTATCTACAACTAATTGTTTAGTCAATATAGCCACTCGTTACATGGTGTCAGGAGTGGGATAAAGAAGCCAAGATGGAAGAGATGCTTCAAATGGAGAAAATGGACAAAATGGGCAGTGAAAAAACGAAAGCGAATTGTTCATTAGACAAGTGGATGGCTTTGTCACATTGACAATAACTAAACACACGAATCACATGCTACATAAACGTCTTTTGTTTTTTTGTTTTTTTGTATCTCCTTCTAAGAGAAGCCACAAATGCATTATTCAGTCCTGCATCAATGTAACAAAATTCAATGCCATAGCCGGGATTTGAACCACGGATCTCCCGGTCTCTAGCCGGTTGCTCTACCGGCAAGTCAATTGAGAAGTTGAATGCCGTGTCGGCATGTTGCCACGGTAACTCAATGATAGAGCAACCGGCTGGAAACCGGGAGATCCATAGTTCAAATCCCGGCTATGGCATTGAATTTTTCAGTCTGACTCTAACTATCCAACTCATGTCCTACAAAATTAAAAAAAAAATTAAAGTAACAAAATTTCTCTCTAGGTTTTCAAAGAGCAAATGTTCTGATGCTCGTTCGTTCGATATTACATCGGAGAGAAGGGAATGCAAGGTACTATGTGATTTGTCTTGTTTTGTATGAATATAGATATATTAAACTGAAGTTACTAATAAATTATTCATTCAAAGTTAATTATATTCATTATTTCTTCATATTCTTTCAAGGATCCAAGGAAGGTTTCCAAACCCCCTTGTTACTACACCCAGACGATACAAAAGAGATAATGGCTCGCTGCACTCAGAATTTTATATCCATTCACACATAAATCCCGCTACAACACTATGGCAGAGACTGAAATTCATTTGTTTAATTCATACATACTATAAAACTGAATTTATAATATCTAGCATATAACTTTATTCATATAATTCAGAAACAAACCATTGCATGCAACACGTGTGTGAAAACTATATTGGAATCAACGCGTATTCCAAACAGGGCTTGCGTAACCGTTTCTGTCCAGAAACACCGAATTTGTAAGTTCAAGTCTAATTTTGGTTGCCTGATACATATAAGCTGCTTTAGTACGACGTCTTACCTACATTGTTATGTGTGGTAAGTTTATGTCCATCTCTTACGGTTTAGCAGTTATGCAAAATTCCGTAAATTGCATCCATAATAAAGTAGTCTTCGGAGGCTATTCCCAGAAAATTCAAAATATACATTTTATTTGTGATGTAAATATCTTTAATATTCGACATTTTAATGGAAATCGATAGAGCCATTTTTTAGAAAATCATATTCTTTGAAAAAAAGTTCCATATATAGGGTAGTTTGAGGTGGGGGGATTTTTTTAAAATCTTCTTGTCGCATGCCTGGAAGATACTAAACTTAAATACCCAGTTTGGTATTTTACCGACTTTTCGTTTTTGAGTTATCGTGTTCATGGTCACATGGACATACACACACACACACACACACATACGCGCGCATTAAAACACACAATTTATGTAATATACATTTTTTTCGTGGAGTTAATCGTTTTTGAGATATTTCTTATTTTTGGTTTCAGCCATGAAAAACTTTCTCATACAGAAATTTGTCAACTCCTGTCCATACAAACAAAGGAACTTCAGTCACATAGCAACCTTTAACCTATGTTACTCCCTTATTTCGCTTCTAATTATAGGAAGCAAGTAATAAGACTATTTTTGTTAATATTTTCTTGATTTGCATGAAGCAAATAGAAGCAAGTGGAACACATTATATTTTTTTACTTAAGGGTATTTAGTTTTAGAGCTATGCTGTCCACAGACACACACGGACGTCTTTTAAAAATATTTTTTCTGACTTAGGGGATCTCAAAATATACATTTTCGGTGAAATCTGGACATCGACATTTGGATTGACCCTCTCTGGCTAGGGAAAGCAAAAATATCAAATATGTCTCAGTTGAATATACAGCAGACTTATTTTGTCCTGTGTCCTGTGGATTCAACATTTCTGCAGAAATGGGACGATAAAAGGGGCGTTTGTACTGCTGGTTGCACAAGGTGTCTAAGCTCTTAGCGATACAGTCGTGCACTATAAAGGTGCAAGCCTGATTTGGATAAAATGGTGCAGTCCCAAGACGGTTTCTAATTGGAATTCTCAGTCTACCTCCTCGAGGGCGGCAGAAACGGCTCGCTAACGATGGTCCAGGTGTAGGAGTGAGGTGCACATTACGTAACGCGCCTCACTTTAGTTGCTGACGGACTCCATAACTCAAGAAACGTTCACACCACCTCCTTCTTTCACACAGCGAGCTTCGTGTCATGATTTAATGGGCAGTAACATCTGGGAGTCGCTGCGCATGAAAAACAAAGAGGTAGCGGCAGGTTTGGAACTGCCGAAGTTGTTTGCTATGTAGCTACTGCTATTCCCTCGCCAACCTCCCTGCAAATGCAGAGCCAAGATAGTTTGAAACCAAGGTTCACAGTAAGAAAGAATGTGCATATCCAACCTTTCTCATAGTATATAGAGCATAGGTAGAGAAAGGATTGCTTTCCACCCAAAAATTCATTACCAAGATTTCACTGGAAATACACATATTAGGGCCCCCTTTACCCAAATAAAGCATTTTTAGAAAAAGGCCGAGTGCCTGTGGTATGTGTGTATGTGTATATGTATGTGTGCATGTGTGTATGCGTGTACTTGTGTGTCTATGTATGTGAGTATGTGTATGTGTGTATGCGTGTATGCGTGTACTTGTGTGTGTGTCTATGTGTGTATGCGTGTATGTGTATGTGTGTAAGCGTGTATGCGTGTATGCGTGTGTGTATGTGTATGTGTATGTGTCTGTGTGTATGTGAGTTTGTCTGTATATGTGTAATTGTGTGTATGTGTGTTTGTGTGTTTGTCTGTGTATGTGTATATGTGTGTTTGACTGTGTATGTGTATATGTGTGTATGTGTTTGTCTGTGTATGTGTGTTTGTGTGTTTGTGTATGTGTACTTGTGTGTATGTGTGTTTGTCTGTGTATGTGTATATGTGTGTATGTATGTGTGTTTGTCTGTGTATGTGTGTTTGTCTGTGTATGTATGTGTGTATGTGTACTTGTGTGTATGTGTGCTTGTCTGTGTATGTGTAAGTGTGTATGTGTCTGTTTGTTTGTGTATGTGTGTTTGTGTGTGTATGTGTGTATGTGTGTTTGTGTCTGTTTGTGTGTGTGTCCCTGAATCCGGTGTTGGTGAACACGATAGCTCAAAAACATAAAGTAGGTTAAACACCAAACTTTAAATATAAGTTCAACTCTTCCAGGATGCGACACGAAGATTTTGAGGAAAATCTTCCCACTCCAAACTACATTTTACATGGGGAAAAAATAAAAAAATGTTGAATTCTGATTTTAACGATTTTGATTAAAATACCGAACATTAATGATACCTACATGACAAATAAAATGTACCTATATCTTGAATCATCTGGCAATAACTTCCGAATTCTGGTCATTCTGAATGAGTTTTGCATAACTGAAAAACTGTAATATCTAGACAAAAAGGTAATGCACAAAAAAAAAAAAAAATATAGAGCTTGTTGAGTCACACAAATTACATAATTTACAGGTGGTTTTTTTGTAGAGTTGCTATTCGTTTCAATTTTAGAAAAGCTTTTCTCATACAAGAATCTGTCAACCCATGCAAAGAGAACTATGTAATCTCAATCACTTAGCAACCAGCTTTTAAAACAGTTGACTATCACTTTAGCAAATGTTTCCTAATTTCCCTTTTACATATAAGAACCTAATAAGATCATTTCTGTTAATGTTTATTTGTTACAGGTATAGAAAAACTCATGTGAATGGAACGCATCTATTCAAACGTGCCAATAATTCACGTACCCACAACACGTTTCATCAGGTTTATAATGAAATGATTCACACTAAGTTTAATAGAGCTGATCCGTGGTCGAGTGGTCAGCGAGCTGACTTCTCAGCCGGGGGTCCCGGGTTCGATTCCCAGCTGGGGCGGGAAATTTTTCTCTAGCCAAAATTATTCCCTATCCCCCACAGACCCTGGAAGTTTGAGTGTGAATGCGCATGTTTGAGTAAAACAAAAATGATTTAAAAACGTAAAAGAAAGCCCCCGATATGACTATGTAAATGAAAAAAAAAATCGAATATATACAGCTGAGGGGTACACGAACAAAAGCTACAAGCGCATGCAATTGTAGGCTGGTGGGGTCATGACTGAAGTAGGGTCGCACAGGTATCAACAACACACACACACACGCACAGTTGACTGGCTGAGGGCAGCCTGAGGAGTGTTAGACGTGTTATTCTTGAGAGAACTTAACCACGTTCTGATGGGATTGTGGGGTTTGCAGGATGACGAGTGAGAAATGGGGTGACAGGAGGAGGCAACGGTTGCCAGGGATGCCCGCAAGCCATGCGGGGAAGCCGGTATCGCCTGAAGCGGCGGTTTGTGGAATTGTAATCCCCAAGTGACATACCCTTCGTTGAATTTTGTTGCCCGACGTCTAATCGCATCCTCCAGAGGCTTCGTGCAGGAGACGTCTATTCTGTACCAGTTGAAGCAACAGCAGCCTGAAGTCTGCCGCCATGCCCAAGATCTCACAGGCGTAGATTAACAAGGGAAGGTACCAACAATGCTGTGCTACTCCAACTTAAGCCACTATTGTTACCAGAGACGTCTGATTCGCTCTATTCCATAATGAAAATAGTAGCCTGAAGGAAAATGCAGTGTATTACTTAATTTAGCCTATTGCGCTGCTTACCACGCCTTGAGCACGATGTTGCTACACGCTGGCTGGAGTATGGTTAATTAGAGACAGGTGCTGTAAACTTTGGAGCAGTCCGCCACCCATCTCTGTAATGGCGGCCAACACCGTGGTGAGTTCGTGCCCCTAGCCCATGACTAGGGCTGAATATCTGAGCCCCTCCTGGAAAAGAACTGTTTGGATTGGGTTGGGCGCGACGGACGTGTAGTTCCCAATACTCATGGAGATGTCTCAGTGAAGCCGTCGAGGTTGTGGGTCGCCCATCTGTGAAAATTGATCAAAAAGTGCAACAAATGAAAAAAAAATAATTGCCTAATTAAATAATATAATGCTTGTAGTTCAATTTCCATGTGGCGCTTTAAACATATCACGTGACGATTTAAATGGATTACTATAAGTAGGTGTGGTGGTTTAACCTTTTCACTATGGTGAAAAATTGCCAAAAATCCGCTTTACTCGGAATTAGTGTAAACAGTCCGTGAGAGTTGACAGATATTATTGGTTTAAAAATTTCTGCAAGAAATTATGATATTCTAACACTTACAAAGAAACAGTTTTCAAAACTTTAAATTGTTCCACACGATGCAGTTTTCGAAACAGAAGCTTGAAATTGTTTATGCTTGAATAAAAATAGTACAAAAGAAAATTGTACAGATGATTTTTTTCTAATATCACTAGTGATTGTGTAATTAAATAATACACTTCATATTTCAATAGCAGAAATAAAAAATTAATAAAATGACAATTAAATAATTTTTCTCCTAAACCAATAGTCAGATAAAAATGTCTTCTGATTAATTTATCAGTATAACTGCCAAGTATTATATTTCTGTAACTGAAATTACATAGTGAGGAATGATTTAATTAAATGACAATGAAATACTATAAATATGTTAATATCACAGAAACTATTTTGAACTGAAGTATGATAGTTAGCATGCAATTGCTGTGTTAAAGTTTCAAATCAATCCAAACAAAATTTTAGATTTTAGGTTTTTCACAGATGGTAATCCATAATGTTCTTCGGTGCCAACTTTGAGGGTTGGTAGCCGGTATTTCAGTTACACCAAGGTGATAGATTTTGGGTTGAGGTACGTAAGAGGTGTATCAGCTTCCGTTCCTTATTAAGCAGCAGGGGGTTTATAAAATAGGCATTGACTCTAATAGAAATCCTAAAAGAGGAGAGGTTACTCTCTGGGCAGAGGAGAGGAGATAGGTTGCCGGCGCTACCTTATTATTTCTGAAATCCTGGATCTCCTGTCAAAAACCAGATAGAAATTTCCCACCGTCTTGGACCCTTACGAATTTTATGGAAGTGTGAAGGTATAAAACCAAGACTGGTCCAAATTATTTGTTAAATTGAGTTCTGCTTTGCTGATTCTTCAATAATGTTTGTTGCGAGCAGGAAATAACACCTTTGTGCATACGTACTATGTACATAGTGTATAGAAAAGGTTTTGCACTCCACCCAAAAAATCGATACAGAAACTGCTCCAGAAATATGTGTTTTAGGGTCCCCTGTACCCAACAAATCTGATGTGTTCCAATCACATGACTTTCTCTATATCTCTGCAACAGATTATTGTTAAAAAGATTATGCCTCTATTTACTTCATGCTAATCGAGAAAAAAAATGTCAGAAATAGTCTTATTACTTGCTTCCTTGTAAGTAGAAGCGAAATAAGGGAGTACCATAGGTTAAAGTGATAGTCAAAGGCTGGTAGCTATGTGATGGAAGTTCCTTTGTTTGCATGAACAGGAGTTTACAAATTCCTATATGAGAAATAATAAGTTTCTAAAAGGAGAAATCAAAATCAATGAATACCTTAAAAACCATCATCTCCACGAAAAAAATGTGTATAACATAAATTGTGTGTTTTAAGGTGCTCTACTTTTTCTGTGCAATAAGCTTTTGTCTATCTCTTACCGTTTAGCAGTTAAGCAAAATTCATCCAGAATAAAGAGGTCTTCAGAATCTATTCCCAGAAAGTTCAAGATATACATTTTATTTGGTATGTAAATGTCAGTAATAAACGGGATTTTAATCAAAATCGTTAGAGCCATTTTTAGAAAGTCAAAATTTTCGAAAAAAGCTCCATGTAAAGGGTAGTTTGGTGTGGGGGGGATTTCTTTGAAAATCTTCGAGTCGCATACATGGAAGATACCAAACTTAAATACCAAGTTTGGTTTTTAACGGTCTTTTCGTTTTTGAGTTATGCTGCCCACAGACACACACATACACACAGACAGACACTAAAACGGACATGTTTCTAAAAATGTTTTTTTTATTCAGGGGATCTCAAAACATATATTTCTGATGAAACCTCGGTATCGAATTTTTGGGTACAATGAAATATTTTCTCTATACACTATGTACATAAAACGTATAGAGAAAGTAAAAACCATTGTCAGAAAAAGGTCCATATGTCAGTGTGTCCGTGAACACGATAACTCAAAAACGTAAAGTCGGTAAAATACAAAACTTAGTATTTAAGTTCAGTATCTTCCAAGGATGCGACACGTAGATTTTAGAAAAATCCCCCCACCCCAACTACCCTTTACATGGAACTTTTTTCGAAAATTTTGACTTTCTAATGATTTTGATTAAAATATGGTATGTTAAAACTATTTACCAGACAAATAAAATGTATATTTTGAATTTTCTGGGAAATGCCTCTAAAGACTACTTTATTCTGGATCAATTTTACGGAATTTTGCATAACTGCTAAATCGTAAGAGACAAAAGCTTACCAGAAGAAAAATTTACAGCACGTTAAAATACACAATTTAAGTTATAAGCATTTTTTTTTTTTATGGAGTTGATCGTTTTTGAGACATTCCTTGTTTTTAGTTTTAGCTTTGAAGAACAAACTTTTCTCTTACAGGAATGTACTCCTTTATTTTGCTTCTCTTAATAAGGAAGCAAGTAATAACGCTATTTCTGCTAATATTTTTCTAGATTAGATAAAGTATATAGAATAATTTGTTGCAGAATTGTATAGAAATTTTTGAAATATGAGTAATTATGAAATTGTGTGCAACCTAAGTAGCAGATCGTTTTTACGACATTTTATTTTAAAATTAATACACCCAGCACATCAGCCATGTGAGCGTTGCTAAGCTGAACGCGTGCCCTGAAGGTGTTTGCTACTCAACCATGTTTGGGTTGCTGCACAGTGAATAAAACGGAAATGAGAAAGCAGGAAGAAATAACACTGATCAGGCTCGATGCACTGTGTAGCAAAAAATCTGATGTGTAAGATTCGCATGACTTTCTCTATACCCCTGCAACAATTTATTCTTAAAAAGCGTATACTTATATTTACTTCACGCTTATCAGAAAAATTGTAAGTAGAAGCGAAATAAGGGATAACCATAGATTAAAGTGTTAGTCAAAAGCTGGTTGCTATGTGAGTGAAGTTCCTTTGTTTGTATGGACACGAGTTCACAAAGTCCTGTATGAGAAAAGTATATTTTTTATAGCTGAAACCAAAAACAAGGAATATCTCAAAAACAATCAACTCCACGAAAAAGTGCGTGTAACATAAATTGTGTGTTTTAAAGTGCTCTACATTTGTTGCGTGGTAAGTTTTTGTCCATCTCTTGCGGTTTAGCAGTTATGCAAAATTCCGTAAAATTGACCCAGAATAAAGTAGTCTTCAGAGGCTATTCCCAGAAAATTCAAAATATACATTTTATTTGTGAGGTAAGGATCTTTAATATACGATATTATAATCAAAATCGTTAGAGCCATTTTTTAGAAAATCAAAATTTTCGAAAAAAGTTACATGTAAAGGGTAGTTTGGGGTGGGGGGATTTTTCTCAAAATCTTTGTGTCGCATCCCTGGAAGATACTAAACTTAAATACCAAGTTTTGTATTTTACCAACTTTTCGTTTTTGAGTTATCGTGTTCACAGACACACGGACACACGGACACATAACAAACTGTTTTCTTAACGTCTACTACAGAAACACGAATTGAAAGAATACAGTTCCGTTACAACATTTTCGTTGGCAGCTGTCCTGATGCTTTACAACACTGATTATTGGAAAATATTGTTGAATTAATGCTGTAATAATATCTAAAGTAAGAAATATTTATTTTAAGCAAACATTTCTGACCTGTTTTGTTTAACTGGTGTCATTATACGGCGCTATTACCGGCGCAAAACTTCTGAAATCGTGACCCTGACCACCAACCCAGCTACCGAGCCTAGATCATCGGAGTTTGTGATATGATGCTTTGCTTACTTAAAGTCACAGTGAGCAAACTTTGTACAGTCTGTATCGAAAGTGTCCCGCATATGTTTGTATTCAAAGTGGGCAGTAAATGGTGTTCATTTTATTTATTTTATTTTTTAACCATGGCTCCTACGTTTTCAAAGTTAAGTGGCAAGGTATTACATAACCAGAGCAGAGAAATAGTTGCAAATGTCTTTGACTTTATGAAACAAGAGGCAGAGATGAAGGAAGAAAATATATGTTCACCCGAGTTCTTCAAAAGCCTGTAGAAAGTGAATGAAAGAGTAGCCAAAGCAACTGATATTTCACTGAGTTCCGTTTCCAGGGTTCTCAAAGATAAGAAGGAAAGAAAAATAAAACTTAATATATCACTTTTAAATTAAAAGATGTGGAACAGCGAATTACAGAAATTGGCAGGCCAGAATGGGAAAATGTATGTCGACATCTTGAGAACATTGGAAATCATTAGAAAAAATTGTAGAAAATCAAATAGAAAGAATTCTAATCCAGGAAAATGGCGCAGAAAATAGCGATAACGTTGATGATGACAATGACGTGAGCGAAGACAAAGGACTGTCAGGTGTGGAAGAATTGGAGGCAGACGATTGACATTGTTTATATAGTAGGCCATTTGTATAGATGTTTTGTAGATATGAATATAACACATGTTTATCAGTGCAGCGCCGTATAGTGCAGGTGACAGATATTTGACATTGACTGTGACAGGCGCTCTTCCAGCATGCATGAATCGACTGGTGAACTGCTTATCTGAAAGTACAACTCGCTTCCTAGCTCTCATTAAGATTTTCACATGTCCAGATCTGTTGCGTCAGTTATACTTTCCTTGCATCCGCCATAGTTGTGATGGTAGAACACGACCTTTCACCTCGCACAATGCGATTTCATGAGATCTGTTGTGACCAGCATTCCAAGAGGAAGGAATGAAGTGGGGAACCACATTTGGATGAAGGGCACAGAACGCGCGGAAGCCCCTAAAGCTCTAGGCTTGAAGACCCGTCCTGCTACTGAAGCTGCCAAACGAGGGTGATGTAGTGCTTGTGAGGACCTGAGAGCAGCATCTGTGAAACTAGCTTCTCTGACTTTGGGTCAAGTGTAACATCTATGTACGAGTGTACTGTTGAATAACGTTTCTATGTGTACTAAAATCAAGCAGTATTCTTTTCTATATTACAATCCTTCACCGGGAAAGATTGTGGTTTACAGTTTCTGTTGAAAACAAGATCACTTTGGCGAGGAATACTGCATACACTCCTCCTGATGTGGAAACACATCAACAACAGATAGGTTTGCACAATTTACTTGCTCTTAGACTTCTTTAGGATAAATAATTGCACAGTTTGGTGCCAAGCACTTAGTATTGGAAAATATTGTAAATTTTACAAAGAAATTACCGCTATATTGAGGTAAATTTAACAATTGAACGATAGTACCACCTAATAACAGCAAGCAAACTTTTCAATAAGCTCAGTGGCTAAATTAGGCCACAGACTTACCTAATCGTTCACAATATTATTGGCACACTACTTTAGATACGACATGGTAATACTATCGCAGCACTGTGAATGCGGACACATTGAATCCAGATGCTATATTAAATAACTTAAAGCGCAAAGTACTTGCTAGAGGAATAAAGGCTACAACTTTCGTCACCAGAATTAACCGTTTTGCCGATGACACTTCTTTAGACGAATACAAATATTCTCGGGATCGACTACAGAAAACCTCACTGACTACACCTGATGATTCCGTCCACGATTTACTCTCTGACACCGAGAACAACACCAAATGCGAAGAATATAGTGATATAATAAAATGCGCCATTCAACGTGCTTTGCGCAACATATATAACAGTTTGGCACACTCCGCAGCAAAACTGAGCACCACTTATGGAGCTTGTAGGAGCTCCGATGTAGGTGACACAGCCAGCAATAAGACTCGAGCCATTTTCGGGAGACTTGGGAACTTGGGCCTGGTTTTGGGAGCAATTCGAGTCATCGATAGATAAGAATGTATCCATTTCACCAATAAATAAGCACATATTTATTCGCAGCTACTTGGAAGACGAACCCAAACAACTGGTGGAAGGAATTGCAGCTACAACAGACCATATGAAGAAACTAAGAAAATTTTGATGAATAAAAACAGTGACAAAACTGGATTATCCAGGCTCATTTGGACTACTTGGAGAAATTAAGACCCACTCAAATTGTAACTCTAACACTAGTCGTATCCAGGCTCTTCGTGCAGGACGTCAATGGTTGTGGGAGAATTATAGCGCCAAAGATGCTCCGTGCCTTTCCAGACGACATCTGCCGGCGCTGGGTAGTACACGTAAAGCGCGAAAAGATCTCTGAGAGCGATATACTTAAATTGATATAGTTCCTGAGAGAAGAAGTCGACGGCGCTCTGGTCACTCAGAAGATCGGTGAACTTCCTTCTCATGACACGTGGCAACGACAGCGGCTCTACGTGTAGACATTAACACCGAAAGTACAAGAACCACGCACCAGATTCCTTCTGTGAGTTCCGAGGTCATTGTGCACAAGACAATACAGGATGCCAATGAGCGGTTGACAAAGCTTAAGTCCACAAATCGAGGCCACTCTGTAAAGTTCTGCAATAGGAGCGGCAGGGGACTAGGCACCTGCTGCAAGGCAGCACACCAGCGACCTCTATGTCTAGGAACATCACCAGCAGAGCCTTACCAAAAGTCAACGCTTCCCTCTTGACGTACCATCACCAGGCCTCACTTACTAACAAACTGCAAACGTATGGATCTCTGGACCAATAGTCTCACAAAACTCCCGCGTTGCATGCTGGGTAGAGGGAGCCAATCCAGCTTCATCTCTCAATCCATTGTAGACGAACTAAAACTAGAAGCTATTGGTAATCGAGATCTGTGCCATTGAAACATCTCGAACAATGCCCATGAAGATTAGTAAAGTTTTCTCTACACAATATCTGGACAAACTCAACTGTAAGTATCGTGGCTTTCGAGAGCACCACACAGCGGACTGTGCCTCAGAATGTAAACAGGAGGGCATGTACGAGGCACGTCCAGAAAGTAAGTTCCGTTTCAATTTATCTCCGCTGCAGCGCTGCGATCGCAGTTCTGCACATGCGCGGTAGACGCTCTGTATCAAGGAGAAGAAACGTGCGCCATTTTGAGATCGCTGTCAGCCACATACGCTTTGTTGTGCTTGTTTACAATGTCGGTATTAATTGAAAATCCCACCGCTTGTGAAATCAGATCTATGATTCGTTTTCTGAATGCTAAGAAAGTGAAACCAATTGAAATTTATCGGCAAATTTGCGAAGTTTACAGACAAAATACGATGAGTGATTCAATGGTGAGAAGATGGGTCCGACAGTTCAATGAAGGCCGTAGTGAAGTGCACGATGAAGAACGAAGTGGGCGTTCATCTTTGGTTACAGAAGAACTGGTTCACGTGATTGATGACAAGATCCAGGAAAACCGCAAGTTTACAATTAGTGCTCTCGCTATGGAATTTCCCCAAAGCTCACGATCACTAATTCATGAAATTGTTACCGAAAAACTGAAATTTCGTAAACTTTGCTCACTTTGGGTACCAAAGATTCTTACTGAGCTACAGGCGGCAAACTTCTATGAAGAAGGTATACAAAAACTTGTGGTACGCTATGACAAGTGCCTGCAACATTTCGGCAGTTATGTGGAAAAGTAGTTTAAGAGTTGTAGAATTTTGTGCAATAAATACTTATTGTGTATCTGTACACAATTTAATTTTATTACCAAACGGAACGTGCCGTAAATCTACCACACGGGACCAACTTCCCTTCCGAAGGAAGCCATTCTAAGGATTTTTACACCCGAAAAAGTCCATCGCCCTCCACCGGGTTTGAATCCGCGACCTTGGGTATATGAAGTTAGTATGGTAACCATTACACCACGGAGGGTGTCACACTTTACAGTGATTTTAGTGGCTATAGTAATTTAAAGCAGTGGGTTACTTGGGCACCTTTCGTAGAACTATGAAGTGTTTGGTTCTGGAAGATCAGATGAAAGTTTTCAGCAATTGCAAATTGAAGATGAGTCAGGTGGGGGGAAAGAAGAATGTGTGGTGCGGGCGTGTGCGTATCCTTGAGGAGCCGACATTCCAGCCTTTGACCCCGGCGGCAGTGGTGCTGTCCACCTGGGGAGTCACGGTTATTTTAAGCGGACATTGATCGAAATTGAAGCTCATCCGCATCCTGAGATATCCACGCCGATCATCCCAGCAATCCTCCTACACTCTTTCGTGTAATATTACCAGCTTTCCGTGATTCTTATACAGACTTCTGTAAATAAGTAGACACTGACTCATCTATGACTCATTTCCAACCCCGCGGGGCCCCCGCAACACTTGAATCGTCTTCCAGGCATACATTTAATACTTGCGTTCAGATATTTTACTTCCAATTGAGTGCCATCTAGCGCCTTGGACTGAAATGTATCTTTTAACAACCTGATTTTCCTGCATCCTCACAGTATCATTCCTGACTTTCTTTAGGCCCTATCATTAATTACTCTCTCTACATGTCCATAGTGTATAGAGAAGGCATCGTATTGCACCCAAAAATTCGATACCGAGATTTCACCGGAAATATATGTTCTGAGACCCCTGAATCCAAAAAAAACATTCTTAGAAAAATGTCCGTGTGTGTGTGTGTGTGTTTCTGTGGGTAGCATACCTCAAAAACGAAAAGACGATTAAAAACCAAACTTGGTATTTAAGTTTGATATCTTACAAGGATGCGACACGAAGATTTAAAAAAAAAAAAAAATCCCCCCACCCCTTACTACCCTTTAGATGGAAAAATTTTCGAAATTTTTTTTTCTTAAAAATGGCTCTAACAATTTTGATTAAAATCTCTTATATTTAAGATATTTACTTGGCAAATAAAATGTATATCTTGAATTTTCTGGGAATTCCCTCAAAAGACCTTTTTATTCAAGATGAAGCTTACAACACGGAAAATGTACAATAATACACACAATTTATGGCACATACATATTTTTCCTGGAGTTGATCGGTTTTTGAATTATTCTTTGCTATTGGTTTCAGCTAAAACAAAACATACTTTTCTCATACAGGAATTTGGCAACTCCTGTCTATACAAACAAAAGAACTTCAGTCACATAGCAACCAGCTTTTGACTATCACTTTAACCTTAGTACTCACTTATTTCGCTTCTGTTTACAAGGAAGCAAGTAATAAGGCTATTTCTGCTAATTTTTCTCAGTCAGCATGAAGTGGATTGAAGCATAAGCTTTTTAACAATTATTTGTTGCAGAGATGTAGAGAAAGTCAAGTGAATGGAACACATCGGATTTTGGTGTATACTTTATAAACTCTTATAAAATCTTGTAGCTGCCCATTTTAATGTCTAAAAGAAATATATAGGTAATACCCATTATGCAACATTTAAACAAATGCCGAGCTTAAACAAATGCTGTTTATAATGGTACGAAGCACAGATGTTATATTTATTTAGTTAATTACCATTTATAAAATACTCGGGATATCTTTATTATGAAATAGCGTCACAACCTCTAAATAACCGTCATTCTAAATCCAAGAAGTTTGTACTAAGCTTTCTGGTTGCCAAAATATTCAAATAATCTTTATTTAAGAATATTTTATTGACTTTCTTTTGTAGTTATGTTGTAATTGAGTTCATTATCAGAGCATGCTAAATAGCTGTAGATCATTGCTAACGATGTAATTCAGTGAAAGCATATTTTGTAATTAAAATCTGAAGAGATTAATACTTTCTCTATACGCACTATGTACATAGTGTATGGAGAAGGTATTGCACTCCACCCAAAAATTCGATACCGAGATTTCACCGGAAATATACGTTTTATGGTCCACTGTATCCAAAAAAAAAGTATTTACAGAAAAAGGTACGTGTAAGTGTGTGTCCGTGTGTCAGTCTGTCCGGTGTCTGTCAGCTCGAAAAGTCGGTAAAATATGAAACTTGATATTTAAGTTTAATATCTTCCAGGGATGCGACAGGAAGATTTTGAGAAAAATCCCCCCATCCCAAACTACCCTTTACATGGAACTTTTTTCGAAAATTTTGATTTCCTCAAAAATGGCTCTAACGATTTTGATTAAAATATCGTATATAAAATATATTTACCTGACAAATAACATGCATATCTTGAATTTTGTGGGAATAACCTCTGAAGACAACTTTATTCTGGATGAATATCACGGCATTTTACACAACTGCTAAACCATAAGAGATAGACAAAGAGTTACCACACAAAAAATGTAGAGCACGATAAAACACACAATTTATGTCATATACATTTTTTTATGGAGTTGTTCGCTTTCGAGATATTCCTTGTTATTTGTTTCAGCTTTGAAAAACATACTTTTCTGATACAGGAATATGTCAACTCGTGTCAGTACAAACAGAGGAACTTGATTAACATAGCAATTAGCGTTTAACTATCACTTTAACCTATGGTACTCCCTTATTTCGCTCCTACTTACAAGGAAGCAAGTAATGGGTCTAATTCTACCATTGTTTTTTTTTTTTTTATTATTTTATTTTATTTATTAGTATGAAGTAAATCGAAGCATAGGCTTTTTAACACTAATTTGTCCACAGATCTAGAAAAAAAATCATGTGAATGGAACACTCAAATTTGTTTTCTCAATAGTCGTTCACTATGCGTCTTTCCAAAGAGGTTAACTTGTAGGCCTGAAAATACGGAATCTTCATACTCTACAATTTCACTTATCTAATAATAACCATGGAGCCAAGAGAAGGTACAAAGGTTTTTACTTTCACCTATTGTAATTATCTATAAAAAAAATACTTGACCATTTAGTAAGACAATTTTTCCACCGCCAAAGTATACTTATAGGCCTTTCAGCTTTTCCAAAACTTGAAGCTCTTTCGGTGGGAGGATAACGAAAATAGAAGTTCAGACATATTTCATACCCTTTTGCTTGATTTTAGGGAAATTTACATTCAATATTATCCTGGGATATAAGAAATTACAGATATAAAGCGAAAGCGGAGAATTTAGCATACATATTTTCTGAGAGTTGTAAACAATTTAATAAGAACACTAGGAGGCAAATGAAATTTGTTAATTCCTAATTTCAGTTCAAAAAGTTAATCGTACAATATAGTCTATAACAGCTATAGACGTAAAAAGGAGAGCCTATAGGATGTTCACGACGTCCACTGTATTTCTTAAGTCAATATATTAAATATGAGGCATTTTAATCAAAAACGTTAAGACATTTTTGGGAAGTTTTTTTCCATGTTAAATAGTATAGAGTTTCATATATAAACCAACTTTTTTATAATAACTATACTTTTCACAAACAGATAGACACGCACGCACACGTTCATGCTCACATACACTGGGACATTTTTCTAAAAATCTGATGTGTTCCATTCACAAGCCTTTCTCTACATCTCTGTAACAAACTACTGTTAAAAAGCTTATGCTTCTATTTACTTCATGCTAATCGAGAAAAAAGTAGCAGAAATAGTCATTACTTGCTTCCTTTAAGTAGAAGCGGAATAAGAGAGTACCATAGATTAAAGTAATAGTCAAAAGCTGGTTGCTATGTGACTGAAGTTCCTTTGTCTGTATGGACAAGAGTTCACAAAGTCCTGTGTGAGAAAAGTAAAACTTTTTTAAGGCTGAAAACAAAAACAAAGAATATCTCAAAAATGATCAACTCCAAGAAAAAAATGCACAAAACATAAAGTGTGTGTTTTAAAGTGCTCTGCATATTTTGTGAGGCAAGTTTTGCCCATTTCTTACGGTTTATCAGTAATGTAAAATTCCGTAAAATTCATCCAGAATAAAGTAGTTGTCAGAGGCTATTCCCAGAAAATTCAACATGTACATTTTATTTGTTAGGTAAATATCTTTAATATACGAGGTACGTCCAGAAAGTAAGTTCCGTTTTGTAATAAAATTAAATTGTGTACAGATACAGAATAATTATTTATTGCACAAAATTCTACAACTCTTAAACTACTTTTCCACATAACTGCCGAAATTTTGCAGGTATTTGTCATAGCGTGGCACAAGTTTTTGTATACCTTCTTCAAAAAAGTTTGTCGCCTGTACCCAATGTGAGCAAAGTTTACGAAATTTCAGTTTTTCGGTGCACAATTTCATGAATTAGTGATCGTGAGCTTTGGGGAAATTCCATAGCGAGAGCACTAATTGTGCACTTGCGGTTTTCCTGGATCTTGTCATCAATCGCGTGAACCAGTTCTTCTGTAACCAAAGATGGACGCCCACTTCGTTCTTCATCGTGCACTTCACTACGGCCTTCATTGAACTGTCGGACCCATCTTCTCACCATTGAATCACTCATCGCATTTTGTCCGTAAACTTCGCAAATTTGCCGATAAATTTCAATTGGTTTCACTTTCCTAGTATTCAGAAAACGAATCACAGATCTGATTTCACAAGCGGCGGGATTTTCAATCAACACCGACATTGTAAACAAGCACAACAAAGCGTATGTGGCTGACAGCGATCTCAAAATGGCGCACGTTTCTTCTCCTTGATAGAGAGGGTCTACCGCGCATGTGCGGAACTGCGATCGCAGCGCTACAGCGGAGATAAATTGAAACGGTACTTACTTTCTGGACGTACCTTTTATGATCTTTTAATGAAAATCGTTAGAGCCATTTTTGAGAAAATAAAAATTTTCGAAAAAAATTCCATGTAAACGGTATTTTGGGGTGGGGTGATTTTTATCAAAATCTTTGTGTCGCATCCCTGGAAGATACTAAACTTAAACACCAAGTTTGGTATTTTACCGACTTTTCGTTTTTGAGTTATCATGTTCACAGACACACACGCGGACCTTTTTCTGAAAATGCTTCTTTTTTGGATACAGGTGAGCCTAAAACATACAGTTCCGGTGAAATCTTGGTATAGAATTTTTGGGTATGTACATATTACGTGTAGAGAAAGTAAAACTGCATTATTTTGTGATTTAGGGGAGCCCAAAATTAGTAGTTTTGTTGAAATTTCGATATCGAAATTCCTTTCCTATTGTGTCTATTTCATATACAAGTTTGTATGTACGCTTGTGTGTTGTTGACTATACTGAAAATACAATTTGCAAATCTGGGTTAAGCTCACTGATATGCCACTTTCAGAGCACCATACAGGTTGATAGATCTGGTCGAGTGATTGGTTCATCACGGCACAAATGTGGGCCAGTGAAGGTGATAGAGAACAGCTTTGAAATTTCGCCGAAGAACGCATTTTAATCAAGCGTGCAATCTACAACTCTGTGATCCTTGAATGCCTTTGGTTAGTTAATCTTGTTCAGCAACTCTGTCACGGCGATGCGAACGCCAATTGCGTAGCTCGCCTCACTTTCTTGTATAGCACTTACACCCCACTTTTTTTTTTTTTTACTTTCTCTATACGTACTATGTACATAGTCTATAGGGAAGGTATTGTATTGCACCCAAAAATTCGATACAGAGATTTCACTGAAAATACATGTTTTGAGACTCCCTGAATCCAAAAAAAAAAAGCATTTTTAATAAAATGTCTGTGTTGTATGTGTGTGTGTGTATGTGTGTGTGTGTGTGTGTGTGTATCTGTGTGCAGCATAGTTCAAAAATGAAAATACCGTTAAATACCAAACTTTTAAGTTCAGTATCTTCCAAGGATGCGACATGAAGGTTTTCAAGAAAATCTCCCCACCACAAACTACCCTATATATTGAAAAAAAAAAAATCGAAAATTGGATTTTCTTAAAAATGGCTCTAACGAATTTGATTAAAATATCGTATATTAAAAATATTTACCTGGCAAATAAAATGTATATCTTCAATTTTCTGGGAATAACCTCTGAAGGCTACTTTATTTTGGATGAATTTTATGGAATTTTGCATAACTGCTAAACCGTAAGACATGGACAAAAACTTTCTACATGAAAAATGTAGAGCACGTTAAAATACACAAGTTATAGTATATACATTTTTTTGTGGAGTTGATCACTTTTATAGATATTCCTTATTTTTTGTTTCATCTTTAAAAACTTTCGCTTTTCTCATACAGGAATTTGTCAACACCTGTCCATACAAACAAAGGAACTTCAGTCACATAGCAACCAGCTTTTGACTATCATTTTAACCTATGGCACTCCCTTATTTCGCTTCTACTTACAAGGAAGCAAGTAATAAGACTATTTCTGCTGATTAACTTCATCTCATCCAAACATCAATCACTAGGTGCCACTCAGTTTTATTCCTGTGTCGCCCAGAAATCCCCCTGACAGCTCGCATGCTAGCTCGAGTACTAACACTACTAACCGGGATGCTCGTGCGGAACCCGAACCATTTATATAAAAAAGCGTATGCAGCGAAAAAAATGATAAATATTTGCTCTACATTTCAAATGTTTAGCGCAATAGGATGTAGAAAATAATGGCAATATTGCTTCCATGGCTATTATTTTGATTTTTCTTAAAAGTTGAGCTAGATTCAGTGATATTAAATCTATCAGTGTTTAGAATATAATTTGGGAAATCTCCATCCTTAGACGTACAGCCATATTAACACCTTTTTTCTGCATGGAAGAATTGAAGGTGTTTTTAATGATAAACTGTCGGTTTACAGATTTCTAAGTTATCTAGAATAACTGTCTCTTTAAAACATTAATTAACATACTATGCTAGTGATGTTGATTATAACACACAAATAAAGGGAATGTTTCTTATCTGAGATGAATTAAAACACTGAAAGAAGCATCCGGCGTGGCTTGCGATTTGATGGTTCCACTTGCTCAATATCCTTGCGTTTCTTTAGATGAATTTAAAAAGTATATTATTACTACACAACCTACTAATCTATTTGTGTATTGTTTCTAGGCTAATATTACAAAACTTTAGGAATTTCTCAGGATTATTTTTGGTTATTAAGGTTCAACACAACACAGAATTTGTATTCAAATACACCAAAACTACCTCAGTTGCTTTCACGGCTTGATGAACAGAGCTGCCAACATGTTTCAGCAAAGAAATTTGCAGACCCTATTTTGGATGTAGTTGAGCGTGTATTTACTGATTTTCGTGCAGTCCAGGCGTCATTCTAGCTAGTTTTCCCTTTCACAACTGCGCAATTGCGCCAAAATAGCGTGATTTTCTTTCCTACAACGCATATTTTAGTTCTTTTTTACTTTCTCTACACGTACTATGTACCCAAAAATTTGATACCGAGATTTCACCGGAAATACATGTTTCGGGACCCCAAAACAAACATTTTTGGAAAAATGTCCATGTATATGTGTCTATGGGCAGCATAACTCAAAAACGAAAAGACCGATAAGTACCAAATTTAATATTTAGGCTTGCTATCTTCAAAGTATGCGACACGAAAATGTTCAAGAAAATCCCCCCACCCACAACTACCCTTTACATGGAAGAAATTTCGAAATTTTCGATTATATTAAAAAATGGCTCTAACGATTTAATTAAAATCTCTTATTTTTAAGACATTTACATGCCAAATAAAATGTATATCTTGAATTTTCTGGAAATAGCCTCTAAAGTCCTGTTTATTCTGGATAATTTTTATTGCATTTTGCCTAACTGATTAAACGTAAGAGATAGACAAAAACGTATTACACAAAAAATGTAGATCATGATAAAACACACAATTTATGTCATATACATTTTCTCGTGGAGTTCATCGTTTTATAGATATTCCTTGTTTTGGTTTCCGGTTTAAAAAACTCACACTTTTCTCATACAGGAATTTGTCAACTTCTGTCCATACAAACAAAGGAACATCAGTCACATAGCAACCAGGCTTAAGTAATAATTTAGCCTATTCCTGCTAATTTTTTCTCGATTAGCATGAAGGTAAGAGAAGCATAAGCTTTTTAATAATAATTTTTTGCAGAAATATAGAGAAATCATGTGAATGGAACACATCAGGTTTTTGTTTTTAAGCATGTGCCTTAAAACAGGGCGGGTGCGACGTGTTGTTTCAAACCGTTAAAGATAACACCATGGCTTCCAGATGCTCCACAGTGGATAATATGGCTTATTTCAGAATGTCTTGCTTTTCCCAGGGTTTATCGTGGATTGGTAGCACAATTACTACACAATCCACTTAAACGGTGATTTAATTAAAACTCTCGTGAAAAGAAACATTCTTATTAAAGTAATTTCCATTGTATTTATAGTGTACATTAGCAAACTCTAAATTATTTTGGCAATGCTGCTACAGCATCCAAAGTATCATGGTGTCATTTTAATTGGCTATTTCAGCTACCAAAAGATCCCCAAAATAAAAAAAAATCTGATGTGTTCCATTCACATGACTTTCACTACTTCTGTGTAACAAATTATTGTTAATGAGCTTATTCTTTTATTTACTTCATGCTAATCGAGAAAAAATTAGCAGAAATAGTCTTATTACTTGCTTCCTTGTAAGTAGAAGCGAAACAAAGGAGTATCGTAGGTTAAAGTGACAGTCAAAAGCTGGTTGCTATGTCACTGAAGTTCCTTTGTTTGTATGGACCAGGGTTAACAAATATCTGTATAAGAAAAGTTCTAAGTCTTTCAAAGCTGAAACCAAAAACAAGGAATATCTCAAAAACAATCAACTCCTCGTATAAAATTTATGTAACATAAATTGTGTGTTTTAATGTGCTCTACATTTTTTCTGTGGTAAGCTTTTGTACATTTCTTACGGTTTAACAGTTATGTAAAATTCATCCAGAATGAAGTAGTCTTCAGAGGCTATTCCCAGAAAATTCAAGATATACATTTTATTTGTCAGGTAAATATATTTATTATACGAAATTTTATTCAAAATGTTAGAACCATATTTGAAAAAATTAAAAATTTCGAAAAAATATCCATGTAAGGAGTAGTTGGGAGTGGGGGGATTTTCTTGAACATCTTCGTGTCGCATCCTTGGAAGATACCAAACTTAAATACCAAGTTTGTTATTTAACGGTATTTTCGTTTTTGGGCTATGCTGCCCACAGACACACACACAAACACAAACAGACACACACACGCTCACACACGGATTTTTTTCCAAAAATGCTTTTTTTTTGGATGCAGAGGGACCCAAAACATGTAATTCCGGTGAAATCTCGGTATCGAATTTTTTGTTGCAATACAATACCTTCTCACTGCACTATGTATATAGTACGTGTAGAGAAAGTAAAAATTACTGTGGCAGTGTTCTAAGAATGCTATATCCTACTGTAATAGAAAAGTGTGAATATTAAGTAAAAGAAAAACAAGTTTAAAACAATAAATAATTGCAATTTTCTAAGTGCAAAAAAATCTTTCTTTTGCATCTAAAAAAAAAAAAAAATCTGATGTGTTCCATTCACATGACTTTCTCTACATCTCTACTACAAATTAATGTTAAGCTTAAGCTTCTATTTACTTCATGCTAATTAAGAAGAAATTAGCAAAAATACTTCCTTGTAAGTAGAAGCGAAATAAGGGAGTACCATAGGTTAAAGTGATAGTCAAAAGCTGGTTGCTGTGTGACTGAAGTTCCTTCGTTTGTATGGACACAAGTCACAACTTTCTGTATGAGAAAAGTATAAGTTTTTCAAAGCTGAAACTAAAAACAACGAATATCTTAAAACGATCAACTCCACAAAAAATGTATGTTACACAAATTGTGTGTTTTAATGTGCTCTACAATTTCTGTGTGGTGAGTTTTTGTCCATCTCTTACGGTTTAGCAGTTATGCAAAATTCCGTAAATTCCTCTTAAGTAGAAGCGAAATAAGGCAACACCTTAGGTTAAAGTGATAGTCAAAATCTGATTGCTATGTGACTGAAGTTCCTTGGCTGGAATGGATACGAGTTGACAAATTCCTGTATGAGAAAAGTATTAGTTTATCAAAGCTGAAAACAAAAACAAGGAATATCTTAAACACAATCAGTTCCACTAAAAAAATATATAACATAAATTGTGTGTTTTAACATCCTCTATATTTTTTGTGTGATAAGTTTTTGTCCATCTCTTACGGTTTAGCAGTTATGTAAAATTCCGTAAAATTCATCCAGAATAAAGTAGTCTTCAGAGGCTATTCCCAGAAATTCAAGATATACATTTTATTTGTCAAGTAATATATTGTAGTTTAATCAAATTCGTTAGAGCCTTTTTTAATAAAATCAAAATTTTCGAAAAAAGTTCAATGTAAAGGGTAGTTGTGAGTTGGTGAATTTTCTTGAAAATCTTCGTGTCACATCCTTGGAAGATACCAAACTTAAATACCAACACACACACACGCACTCACCTACAAGCACTTTTTTGTAAATATGCTTTTTTTGGATTCAGGGGGACCCAAAACATGTAGTATTTCCGGTGAAATCTCGGTATGGAATTTTTGGGTGGAATACAATACTTCCTCTATACACTATGTACATAGTACTTGTAGAAAAAGTAAATATTTGTTAATGATGGTTAGAATAGGTCGATAGAATGCTGTATGCACTAGTACCTTGTATCATATTTTAAGTATGTGCAAGCAATCAGCTTAAAACTTAGAATGTTTTGTTTTCCACAAATGCATTGCCTTAAAGCAAAGATAGCGGTTTTGAGTCCTGCTTGCTGCTTCCAGAACTCGATGTCTGATTAACCTTTATAACCCTTGACTATACACAACTTAATGTGAAATAATAAGATCTACGGATGACATCATTGCCTGAGAAACCCCAAACAGGCCTTTTTGGTCTCTCCCGGGAAGTGATTATAATGAACAGATTATTATTGATATTATCGTCATTATATTTTATAATATAAATAGCTAATCGAAACCTGTTACTTGGTACAACTGTTTTCGTGTGGCCAGACAGTTATTTGACCCTTGGGCAACTGAACTTTCAAGCCCTTGAGAAAAGAAAAAGAAAAACAGAGAATGGTGATGTAAAGGTCGCATACTGACAGGAAGCAATGAATAAAATTGGTGAAATGATGCCTAAATGGTCTCGGTGTCCATGGAGCTTAAAGTTACTCGACATTCATCTTCACAGGAAAGGAAAACCCCCGAAAAAACCTTAACCGAGTAACTCACCCTTAGCGAGAGCAAATTGTTGTTAAAAAGATAATTCTAATATTTACTTCATCCAATCGAGAAAAAAGTTAGCTGAAATAGTCTTATTGTTTGCTTCCTTGCAAGTAGAAACGAAATAAGGGAGTACCATAGGTTAAAGTGAAAGCCAAAAGCTGGCTGCTATGTGACTGATGTTCCTTTGTTGTATGGACACGAGTTGACAAATTCCCGTATAAGAAAAGCATTAAGTTTTTCAAGGTTGAAACCAGCAACAAGGAATATCTCAAAAACGATATACTGCACGAAAATAATGTATATAACATAAATTGTGTGTTTTAATGTGCTTTACATTTTTGTGCTGTGCGTTTTTGTCTATCTCTTACGGTTTAGCAGTTATACAAAATTACCCAAAATGCATCCAGAATAAAGTAGTTTTAAGAGGCTAAAGGGTAGTTGGGGTGGGGGATTTTCTTTAAAATCTTCGTGTCGCATTCTTGGAAGATACCAAACTTAAATACCAAGTTTGGCATTGAACGGTCTTTATGTTTTTGAACTATGCTGTCCATAGGCACACACACACAGACTCACAGACCCACACACACACACACGGACCTGTAATAAAAATGTTTTTTTTTTTTTTTTTTTGGATTTAGGGGACCCAAAACATGTATTTACGGTGAAATCTCGGTATCGAATTTTTGGGTGCATTACAATACCGTCTCTATACACTATGTACATAGTACGTGTAGAGAAAGTAAAAAAGGTAGTGAACGAAAAAATATTTATCATTAATATATTATTAATTTTTAAGAGTTTTTATATATTGTAGTTGAAACTTACTTATATGTTATTCAATTTTATGTTTTCAGTTCTATATTTGGTGTTATACAGTAAACATGTAGGTACCCTGTTTTGTACATTAATCGTTAGCTCATTTATACGTTTTCGGTTATAACGGGTCATGAAGAACTTCCTCCGCACTTTGATGCTTGCCACCACCCGATAAAAGGTTGGCATCCCTGGGTTTAACCATTTCGATTCCGACGGGATGTTATGATTATCGGCGTTATCAGTGGCTTCGAGCGCATGGGTTGTTTATTCTACAGAGGCGCGTGTCTTTCTAGTGGAAAACGTTTTTAATGAATATGGAAATTATACTGCGAATGTGAAACAAAATATCGTTGTCAGGTTTCCTAACTCAGAACTACCGCACCGAGATACTGTGCGTGATTTAATTAATAAATTTCGGGAGTCAGATTCCGTGCATGATGCTGTTAGAAGTGTGCTAACAGAAGAAAAACTATCGGATATATCATCGTCATTGTCATCAACATCGTTGTCATCACCAAGGCATACCATTAGTAGTTCACATTCACTGATGATTCCGTCTAATTCCTGTGCTTTTCGTATTATTTTGAGCACATGATTCACTTTCCACTCTCGTCTCACCTTCCCGCAAAAGTCTATCCACCTCTATAATTGTGAAAGTCTTGTTATGTTCCCTCACGTACAAACAAACACCAAAACATTATCCACAAATATAAATAACAACGAATAATACGTAGCTTGCACAGAACAGCTCAACGCACGTGTTAGGAGTTAACAAACTGAGCACGCAGTTGGAAATAGCCAGATATTGCAACGGTGCGGCATCTAGAATGCTTCTTTGTGGTTGGTTCAGAAAGTCAAACGAGTAAAGGTTTTCATCTGTTTTCTGTGGATGTACCAACTTACCTCCTAACTATCAAGTGCAAGGATTCAGCGGCGGGGGTTGTGAATGATAGGCAGTGCTTGAAGAGGGGAAATCACAGTGAGCTCCTGTGTGCAGGGAACTATTATCCAATTAGAGTACAGCAGTGCCCGAAGCCTAGTGATAATAATGAGGATGAAGTGAAAGCATTAGGCATATAGTTCTGAAGTCACAAAATTTATATTTGTTCTAACATGAACCGAGATACCAATATTTAAAGCGTTTTTGCTATTTTATTAATATCCAGGTGTAAGCATTTCTAGGCATTAAAGCTTAGGATGAGAGAATAAATAATCTTATGTTTTCCATTCACATGACTTTCTCTACATCTCGCGAAACAAATTGTTGCTAAAAAGCTTATTGTTCTATTTTCTTAATACTAATCGAAAAATATAGCAGAAAATGTGAAGCAAAATAAGGGAGTACCATACGTTAAAGTATTACTCAAAAGCTGGTTGCTATGTTACTGAAGTGCTTTGCTTGTATGGACAGAGTTGATAAAGTCCTGTGTGAGAAAAGTATATTTTTTTGAAGCTGAAACCAAAAACAAGGAATATCTCAAAAACGACCAACTCAATGAAAAAAAAAGTATATAACACAAATTGTGTGTTTTAAAGTGCTCTAAATTTTTGTGCAGTAAGTTTCTTTCCATCTCTTATGGTTTAGCAGTTATGCAAAATTCCGTAAAAGTCATCCAGAATAAAGTAGTCTTCAGAGGCTATTCCCAGAAAATTCAAGATATACATTTTATTTGTCAGGTAAATATCTTTAATATACGAAACTTTAATCAAAATCGTTAGAGTCATTTTTGAGAAAGTCTTAATATGCGAAAAAAATTTCCATGTAAAGGGTAGTTTGGGTTGGGGGGATTTTTCTCAAACTCTTCGTGTCGCATCCCTGGAAGATACTAAACTTAAATACCAAGTTTGGTATTTTAGCGACTTTTCGTTTTTGAGTTATCGTGTTCACAGACACACGGACACACACTCAACATTTTTGTGAAAATGCTTTTTTTTTTGGGTGAAATGCAATACCTTTCTATACACTATGTACACAGTATGTATAGAGAAAGTAAAAATTGAACTTTTAGTAGCTGTAGGTATGGTATCACAGATAATCACCAGCCGCCATCTTTCGTATAGTCCTTTGTCGTTTGTAGATACGGCCAGTGATCCTTGACCGTTGGTGTTTGCATTCTCTTCATGATAATGGTTTGGTTGTTGATAACTTGAAGTCAACTGCTTAAGAATTCCTATGCATGCTAATTACAGGATCTTGAATAAATCACTAACCCTTTTTGTGTCTGTCTCTGCGTTGACGGATGTATTTGCAAAGAGTATGTAGCCATTTAACAGACAATAGAAGATAGGGAGGCGATGCGAGCAGGTAGAGTGTCCCAAATCTCATAGAGTATAACAATCGAGTTCGTCTAATACACCTAAAAATGCATGTGATTCTAAAATGACCTCACAACTAAGTTTCCGTACCATAAGAGTTAATGACCATTATATACTGATAGCAGAATACGAATTTACAAATACTCTAGCTTGTTCTTTCCCATTTTGTTGGTACTTAGAACTGGAATGTGATATTTCTGCACAAAATATTGAGAAAACGTTACAAATAAATTAATCAAATTAAGACTATTAATAGCCAGTTATAGCTAGCATTTGGTGAGTATTCTTCAGGGCACTAGAAAATGATTTCATGTATGATCGAGAAAAAAATAATAAGAAAGAATTTTGGATTCCTCCTCCTGCTGCATTTGCTAGAGGAAACTTTGCAAAGATCTTTCTCAGTAAAATAATTTTATATTATCGTGATTTTAGATCTAAGTTTCCTTTTTGTGACGTGATTAAGGTGGTAGTGTTTGTGGTTTACATTCGGGAGATCCCAGTTCAAATTCCGGGATTTTTCGTTGTTTCTTCCAGACGCTAGACCGGATATTCGTTCCACCTACAGAACAAACTAAATATAAATAAAAGGAAATAGATTAAACGACAGCAATTCCATGCTCTATGTTCTTGCAAAACCATATACAGGTAATACAGGAAGGCAACAAGACCAGTGGCCTAATGATAGTGCCTAATAACAAGAATTATAAATTTGTTACACAAATCATCACCCATCCAGTATTTTAAAGATGTTGAATTTCTTCGAGAGTTAATATCAATATGAGGTGATGAAGGGGTGAAGTCCTTTGATGCAGTTCATGTGAAGAATGGTATTTACAGTGAATAATATTTACATTGTTTGAATTACGTAATTAACACCAAATGTATTTGTACAGCTTCTTCTGAATATCAAGCCTTGCCAGTGCTGACAAGTCGATTCTTTTTATTGTGGAATGGCATATTTCTGGTTCTGATGTAGTCAAGGTCGTAACAATGTTCAGTAGCTCGGTTAGTTGCGGAAAAGTTTCTTCGTTTTCTATTTTGAACTGTTGAACTCTCTCTTAAGCTTAACTCTCACATAAAATGCAAATTACTAAGAAAAATAACGCGTCTCACAAAAACTGCAGTTGCACTTCCGGATAGTTTCAACTAAATCTCAAAGGTAGCAGCACCTCCCGCTGATAAACAGAACCCTGGAGGTGTTAATGTGCACGGTCGCACTGTGCTCATTTCTGGCTGTAAAATTCCGAGCTGTTTTGTTGGCCGCGCAAGCGCAGAGCTGCTAAACGTTAGTTATACGCTAGCACACGAGGCCTGAGCTACAAGCGTTGCCACATATTCAGGTTCTCGGCTGTGTTCAATCTGAAGAGTAGAGCGCGGTATATTTAAACAAGCGGCACCGGATAGCGCATTTTATTAAATGTTTCCTGGAAGAGAAAAAGGAGATCCAGTAAGAAATATTGGAGGTTCATGTGCTCTTGTGCTCCTATACAGCAGCCGCCGCTGAACAAGACAATTAAGGCCATCTACAACACGTTCCTCCAGCAGAGGAAGAAAGAACTACACGGAAATAAGACAATCTGTCAGGAACACAATAACGCATATTGGGCCCTTTCTGTGCCCAACAAGACGTCTAGGATATCCGATAGCAAGAACGGGCTCGTTAACGACTCAATCATAACGCCATCCTGCCTAGCCATCCAGAATCTGCGGTTGCCGGGAATAGGGAGACACCCTCATGAAGAAAAGAGGCCCAGCAGTACAGCCAAATACAATATTTCTAAATTCCAACGTCCTGCAACAGCACGCCAACCGCCGCCATGTAGTCCTACAAATGTGAACAGGTGAAGTGAAACAATTGAAAGCAAAAAATGGGTAGAGGCAATGATGGACATGAAATTCATGGTAGTTAGGAAGCCAACCTAGCATTTGGATACCGATCCAGTAAAACCATGAAAACTCCATGGCCAGAGGACCCGGCGGACGTGAATTGTCCGTGTTACGCGGGGCCCTCGGTCACTGGGTCAGAGCACCGCACATAGGTCACTGACTTACGTGATCCGTAAGAGGTAAGGTAAGGGAGGAACCCAAAAAACGACCAGATTCTCATGACGGTGGGCATAAGCATGAGCGGGGTCACTAATGATCCATATTGAACGCTGCCGAAGCCACCTGGGTCCCTAAAGCCCGATCCTCCGGTGAAAAAGGGCCTACCTGAAGGCGTGTTCAAAGAGTGTTTCCGCAAGGACGTGAGGAAGAAAACGTTTACAGAAGGCAAGCTACTGTCCAGCATGTTAGTCCTTCAACCATGAAATGGGTGCAGTAACTGAGGATGGAAAAGAAGATGAACCACCCAGCATTTGCCCGCCGACCCGGTGAAACCACGAAAAACCCATGGTTGAAGGGGGCGGTCGCCTGGAATCAAATGCAAGTCACGCGCTCCGTATAAGCCCACGATGGACATAACTGAATTAGTATGTTACAAGACAATGGTTTCTACTAAGACTATTTTCTGTGAGGTGCAAAGGTAACAACGTTTAAAAATGGGTAATTTTCCGACTTATGTAAATTGAGTCCAAAGTTTCCTTGTTTATCAATTACCTCAAATTGGTATTTCCATGTGTTCAAACTCGCGGTTCGAAGCGATGGTCTTATAAAATATTAAACCTTACCGGCATTGATATACACTTTTCACGAAACATGCAATCAAATTAGTATTTAATGACGAACGCTATGACAATCTTATTTCTCAAAAATCTGATGTGTAGCATTCACATGACTTTCTCTACATCTCTGCAACAAATTATTCTTAAAAAGCTTATACTTCTATTTACTTTATGCTAATCAGAAAAAAATTAGCAGAAATAATCTTATTACTTGCTTCCTTGTAAGTAGAAGCGAAATAAGGGAGTACTATAGGTTAAAGTGATAGTCAAAAGCTGGTTGCTATGCCACTGAAGTTCCTTTGTTTGTATGGACAGCAGTTGGCAAATTCCTGTATAAGATAAGCATAAGTTTTTCATAGCAGAAACTAAAAACAAGGAATGTCTCAAAAACGTTGAACTCCAAGAAAAAAATTTATACAGCATAAATCGTGTGTTTTAACGTGCACTACATTTTTTGTGTAGTAAGTTTTTGTCTATCTCTTACGGTTTAGCAGTTATTGAAAATTCCGTAAAATTCATCCAGAATAAACTACTCTTAAGAGGCTATTCCTAGAAAATTCAAGATATACATTTTATTTGTCAGGTAAATGTCTTTAATAGACGATTTTTTAATCAAAATGGTTAGAACCATTTTTGAGAAAATCGAACTTTTCGAAAAAAAGTCCATGTAAAGGGTATTTGGGGTTGGAGGGATTTTTCTCAAAATCTTTGTATCGCATCCCTGGAAGATACTAAACTTAAATACCAAGTTTGGTATTTTACCGACT
This sequence comes from Hymenopus coronatus, assembly GCA_030762935.1. Taxonomy (NCBI): domain Eukaryota; kingdom Metazoa; phylum Arthropoda; class Insecta; order Mantodea; family Hymenopodidae; genus Hymenopus; species Hymenopus coronatus. The sequence goes on from CM060893.1 coordinate 36,195,249, forward strand.
TTTCGTTTTTGAGTTATCGTGTTCACAGACACACGGACACACACACACACACACACACACACACACACGGATCAATTTTTGGGTGGGGTGCAGTACCTTCTCTATACACTATGTACATAGTAAGTGTAGAGAAAGTAAAAATGTCTAACACTCCCAGCCTAAAAGAACACCAGATCAGAATAGTTATTTCCTGAAGAGCTAAAGAGATGATACCGACATTTCTGCCTACACGCTACCTATGTCAGTGACGTTGGAGGTTCAGTCGGTTGGAGGAAGTGAAAGTGAAGCCCTTTCCCGGTTCTGGAGTCATCTATAAAACATTATAACTATATTGTTTTTTTTACTTTCTCTATACGCACTATGTTCATACTGTATAGAGAAAGTGTTGCACTCCACCCAAAAACTGATACCGAGATTTCACCGGAAATATATGTTTTAGGGTCCCCTGTATCCAAAAAGAAAATTTTCAGAAAAAGGTCCGTGTGTCTGTGAACACGATAACTCAAAAACGAAAAGTTGGTAAAATACCAAACCTGGCATTTAAGTTTAGTATCTTCCAGGGATGCGACACGAAGATTTTGAGAAAAATCCCCCCACCCCAAACTACACCCTACATGGATTTTTTTTTTTTTTAAATTTTGATTTTCTTAAAAATGGCTCTAAAATTTTTGATTAAAATATCGTATATTAAAGATATTTACCTCACAAACAAAGTGTATATCTTGAATTTTCTGGGGATAGCCTCTGAAGTGTAGTTTATACTGGATGAATTTTATGGAATTTTGAATAAATGCTTAACCGTAAGAGATGGACAAAAACTTACTATAAGAGAAATGTAGAGCACGTTAAAACACACGATTTATGTTTCATATACTTTTTTCGTGGAGTTCATCGTTTTTGAGATATTCATTGTTTTTGGTTTCTGCTGTGAAAAACATACTTTTTTCATACAGGAATTTGTCAACTCCTGTCCATACAAACAAAGGAACTTTAACCAGGTTTTGACTATCGCTTTAACCTATGGTACTCCCTTATTTCGCTTCAACTTAGAAGGAAGCAAGTAATAATACTATTTCTGCTAACTTTTTCTCGATTAGCTTGAGGTAAATAGAAGCTTTTTAACGATAATTTGTCGCAGAGATGTAGAGGAAGTGGTGTAAATGGAACACATGAGATATTTAAAAAGTCCTTATACACAGCTGAAGTGAGCAGGATGAATTGAAAGCAAATGTTATGCCGCTGGTGGTGCAATGTTTTTTCCTGGTGATGCGCAGAAAGCAGGTCGCGGGTCGGGACAAGTAACGCAAGAGTTGTGCGCCCACTCCTACAACCAACTGGTATTCGGAACGAGGACAGGTTGTAGCAGCCTCTTCCTTCACCTGTTCATCTTCTTATGTGACTCACTCCCAACTTGGGCCTGGGTTCTGGCGCGGTAACGTGGTTACGGGTTCGTATCCCTGGTGCAGGTTTTGGGTACCCTAACTCAGGATTTGTACTAGCATGGAAGCTCCTTCAGGGTGTGGTGCGACACAATTCAGTTAGTTCGGCCTTTTTCCGCCGTCGAACACACACGCATTCCTCTTAAATTTCTCCTGTTAATCTATACTTTACCGACCGTGACTATTTTTTTTACTTTCTCTAGTCCCGTATGTACATGTACGTAGGGATAGAGAAGTATTGTATTCCACCCAAAAATTTGATACCGAGATTTCACCGGAAATACTTGTTTTAAGACCCCCTGAATCCAAAAACATATTATTTCCAGAAAAAAGTCCATGTGTGTGTGTCCGTGTATCCATGGTATTTAAGTTTAGTATCTTCCAGGGATGCGACACGAAGATTTTGAGAAAAACTCCCCCCCCCCTTTACATGGAACTTTTTTCGAAAAGTTTGATTTTCTTGAAAATGGTTCTAATGATTTTGATTAAAATACCGTATATTAATGATATTTACCTGACAAATAAAATGTATATCTTGAATTTTCTGGGAATAGCTTCTAAACACGTGTTTATTCTGGATGAATTTTGCTTAATTTGGCACAACTAGTAAACCGTAAGAGATAGACAAAAACTTGGTATACAAAATATGTAGGTATTGTTAAAATACACAAGTTATGTCACATACATTTTTTTCTTGGAGCTTACGATTTTCGTGGTATTCTTGTTATTAGTTTCAGTTATGAATTACTTATACTTTTCTCAGACGGGAGTGTCCGTTTTTCTTTTGTTCTACTCCTGGCCAAGAAAACAAGCGTTTGGTAATGACAATCGCATAACGACAGCTTTTAAAACACTTGACAATCGGTTTAGCCTGGTGTATTCCTTTATTTTCTTCCTACTTATAAAGAACTAAGTAATAAGAACATTGTGCTAATGAGTACCTCGATTAGCAAGGTGCAAAAGAAGAATAATCTTATGTAAGAAGTTTGTAGAGAAAGTCATGTGAGTGTAACACATCAGATGTTTATTTATTTATTTTGTGTCACTTTAACTTATAAGGTAGTCATGTCGCGACAACATGTTTTAACGGTACCATTTATGAACAGTTTACTTTGGTAAATACAATTTCATAAATTTAAGTAACATTAGATTTCATTATGCATATTTGTTAGTTTTAAGTATTTAAGTAGTATTTTGCTGTGTGATGGATTGTTGAGAGGTTCTTAGATCTCTGGTAGATGGCATTCAGCTCGCTAATGTTGAGACTCTGAGAGTAAGTGGCGTACAGTGGTGGTAGAGTGACATTCAGGTTGGGTTGTTCTATTCAGTAGATGGGAATGGGTTAACTTGGTGTGTCCTATACGTAGCCTGGTGTTTCCGTCTTATTTCTGCAGTGGATATGATGTTCTGGAGTTCTGTTTAATTTGTGTAATTTGCTAGAAGGGGATTGTGCCCAGGGTGTTTGCCAGAGGTTGTAACATTTTCTGGATGCATATTTTGCAACACCTCTGTTGAGGCTTCTTTTGCTGCTCGTTACTAAAATGCCCTGATGTGAGGGTATCCACATTAGAGCTATTTTCCTTCCTTGTTTCATTAGAAATGTAGATAATGTTTTAATTTCTTGGACTAATATATTTGTAGAGAAGAAATCTTGTAGAGCCTGTATGCTGATGTAGAATCAGTGTGTATCAGGTATGCTTCAGTTTTGTTTGACTCGAATAAGTACAGTAGTGCTTTCTTGATGGCATATATCTCACAACTAAATATAGAGTAATGTGTACAGCATATCGCGACTATTGATATTTATTAATTTTGATACAGTGATATCGTCAGTACTCTGGGCTGTATTACAATAACTATTTCCCTCAACTAAAGCCTCCACCACGGACCCTAAATATCGCATCTTGGTTCCGCCGATGTTCTACGCCAAGTGCCTCAAAAAGTGTCTCTTTGACCAGCGATAGCATCTCTTTCTCCGTTATGTTCCCCTCGGACAGTGTCCTCTCACCCCCTTCGGGTCAATGCTCTACCCTAACGGTATACGGTGCTACCAGCTAGTGACAACTCGGGTACTTATACGTGTTTGAAATCTTTCTTCCCTTCCCATTTTCAATATACATTTATATTTCCCTTCTTGATATAGTTTATATTATTAGCTGTGGTTTATCTTTCCCTTCTGAATAACTCAGCCCCGTGACAAGATATGTATTGTCTCAGTTCTCAATAGAACCTCAGCTGCGCTTTCAGAGGACTCTGGCCTACACAGGAGTTAGTCCTTCGCACAACTAGCAACCACATGCCTCGGAGTCGAAATGTTTTGCGTTGTTGTGCCACTCTTCATTCACAGAAAACCAAAAATAGTCATATCAACATCCAGCAGAGTGAGCAATTTCCGAAAACTTAAATGATAGCTTATAAAGTGACCCTATGAAATTTAGAACAATATGTGCCCATTTACAACCAATTCTCATTATAATCAAGGAGTAACTGTGGGCCAGTATCTCTTAGACCGAGTTAGTCTGGGTTGCACCAAATGAACCAAATACAGATCTCCATCAACATGTTTTCCAGTGTAGTGGAACAAATATGTTGTTTAGCGAACAGTGGCGGCTCGTGGCAAAATTATCTGGTAGGGCATAATTTTAAGATTGACTATAATTAAAACTAAATTGAATGTTATTTATAGAAAATCTTTAAATGTTGCGGTTCTAAGCGTTGAATTCTATTTTGGGCGCGAAAGACCACTTAATAGAGCTCTGAGGCCACTTTACCAGGCTTGAGGGTCTTTTTAGTCAAAAGCTGGTTGCTATGTCATTGAAGTTCCTTTGTTTGTATGGAAACGAGTTCACAAAATCTTGTATGAGAAAAGTATGTTTTTCATAGCTGAAACAAAAAACAAGGAATATCTAAAAAAAAAAAAAAAAACTCTACGAAAAAAATGTACACAACATATAATTGTGTGTTTTAAAGTGCTCTACATTTTTTGTGCAGTAAGTTTTTGTCCATCTCTTACGGTTTAGCAGTTATACAAAATTCCATAAAATTCATCCAGAATAAAGTACTCTTCAGAGGCTATTCCCAGAAAATTCAAGATATACATTTTATTTGTCAGGTAAATATATTTAATATACGAAAGTTTAATCAAAATCGTTAGAGCCATTTTTGAGAAAATCAACATTTTGGAAAAATGTTCCATGTAAGGGGTAATTGGGGGTGGGGATTTTTCTCAAAATCTTAGTTTCGCATCCCCGGAAGATACTAAACTTAAATACCAAGTTTGGTATTTTACCGACTTTTCGTTTTTGAGTTATCGTGTTCACAGACACACGGACACACACACACGTACCTTTTTCCGAAAATGCTTTTTTTTTTTTAGATAAAGGGGATCCTAAAAATATATTTCCGGTGAAATCTGGGTATCAAATTTTTGGGTGGAGTGCAATACCTTCTCTATACACTATGTACATAGTACGTATAGAGAAAGTAAAAATAAAAAAAAAGTAAACCTGAGAGTTCTGCTAACAAACTTCTTGCAAAAGAATTTTGTACTTCATGCTAATCGAGATGAACATTAACAGAAATGGTCTTATTAATTCCAAATAGGTAGAAGGGAACTAAAGAACACTACGCTAAAGCGATAGTTAAATAAAACAAAAGAAACACGTATGGCTTCTGTTTCAGACAAGTATAAGCTTTTAAAGTTGAAACCAATAACAACGAATATTTCGGAAACGGTTAGTTCTACAACTGTGTATACAAGCTCTACCTGTTCGCAAAAAAGCAAACAATGAAAGCAAGTATATCGATAACTATATGACTAACTATAGCAAGAGTTACATAGTAAACCTCCTATTATGTATGTGATATATATAGGTCTCACACATATCCACACACTGTATGGTGTGTTTTGACCAGATCTACATTATTTATATAGTGATTTTTACTTTCTCTATACGTACTATGTACATAGTGCATAGAGAAGGTATTGCATTGTACCCAAAAATTCGATACCGAGATTTCACCGGAAATACATCTTTTGAGACCAACTGAATCCAAAAAAAGAATTTTTAGAGAAATGTTCGTTTGTGTGTCTGTCTGTGTGTATGTGACTGTGGGCAGCATAGCTCAAGTTTTTTAAGTTCCATATCTTCCAAGGATGCGACACAAAGATTTTCAAGAAACACCCCCACCCCTAACTACCCTTCACATGGAAAACTTTTCGAAAAATGTGATTTTCCAAAAAATAGCTCTAAGGATTTTGATTAAAATATCATATATTAAAGATATATACTTGACAAATAATATGTATATCTTGAATTTTCTGGGAATAACTTCTGAAGACTACTTTATTCTGGATGAATTTTACGGAATTTTGTGTAACTGGTAAACCGTAAGAGATAGACAAAAACTTACCACACAAAAAATGTAGAGCACATTAAAACACACAGTTTATGTTACATACATTTTTTTCGTGCAGTTGATCGTTTTTGATATAGTCCTTGTTTTTGGTTTTAGCTTTAAAACTTATAATTTTCTCATATAGGAATTTAACAATTGCTGTCCATACAAACAAAGGAACATCAGTCACATAGCAACCAGCTTTTGGCTTTCACTTTAACCTATGGTACTCCCTTATTTCGCTTCTACTTACAGGGAAGCAAGTAATAAGACCATTTCTGCTATTTTTTTCTCATTTAGCTTGAAGTAAATATAAGCATAAGCTTTTTAACAAAAATTTGTTGCAGAGATGTAGAGAAAGTCATGTGAGTGGATTACATCAGAAGTTTTTTATTTATCTCTTACGGTTTACCAGTTATGCAAAGCTGAACTAAAATACAGAGCACTTCAGAGGCTATTCCCAGAAGATATACATTTTATTTGTCATGTAAATATCTTTAGTATATTCAATTTTCATCAAACACATTAGAGCCATCTTTGAGAAAATTGAAACTTTCAAAAACTCTTCCATGTAAAGGGTAGTTTGTGGTGGGATGATTTTCTTAAAAATCTTCGTGAAGAATCCTTGGAAGATATTAAACTTAAATACCAAGTTTGGACCGATACAAGCAAAGAATAAATTGATCTTCCATTGAAATTCACTGTTGATTCCTGGACCCAGATTAGGAGATTCCCCAGGAAATCAGAGATAGTGAATCAAAGTAGAAAAATCTGAGACCAGCTTTTGCATGACTTTCTCTAATTATTATATGTGTAATCTAAGTGCTTATTACTTTCTCTACACTTACTATGTACATCTTTTGGGTTCTTCTGAATCCAAAAAAAAAAAAAAAGCATTTTCAGAAAAAGGTCCGTGTGTGTGTGCCTGTGGACCGCATAGCTCAAAAACAAAAATACCGTTAAATACCAAACTGGTGTTTAAGATTGGTATCTTTCAAGAATACAACACGAATATTTTCAATAAAATTCCCCCAACCCAAATTACCCTTTACATGGATCCTTTTTCGAAAATTTTGATTTTCTTAAAAGTGACTCTTATAATTATTATTAAAATAAGGTATATTAAAGATATTTACCCGAAAAATAAAATGTATATCTTGAATTTTCTGGGAATAACCTTTGAAGACTGTTTATCCTGTACCAGTTTTACGGAATTTTGTGTAACTGCTAAACTGTAAGAGATGAACAAAAACTTACCACACAAAAAATGTAGAGCACCTTAAAACACACAATTTATGTTATGTACATTTTTTTCGTATAGCTAACAGTTTTTTTTAGATACTCCTTGTTTCTGTTGCTTGGAAAAACTTATAATTTTCTGATACAGGAATTTGTCAACTCGTGTCCATACAAACAAAAGAACTTCAGACACATAGCAACCAGCTTTTGACTATCACTTTAACCTATGGTACTCCCTTATTTCCCTTCTACTTACAAGGAAGCAAGTAATAAGACTATTACTACTGATTTTTTGTCGATTAGCATGAGGTAAATAGAAGCATGAGCTTTTTAAAACTAATTTGTTGCAGAGAGGTAGAGAGAGAGAGAGTCACGTGAATGGAACACATCAGATTTTTTTTCAGTATTGTATAAGTAATTGATATAAATTCAAAGCCTTCTTTGTGTTCTTCAACAATATCTGAAACCGAATTGGACATTAATACCCCCACGAGTGAAAATTAAATTAAAATCAATAGTGCAGGAACAGGACCACTAATTAAACCAATATCAATTGACCATAATAGTTGGCTATACTATGAATCCTGGGGTTGTCATCTCAAAATAACATGTCACCTTGTGGTTTATCGGGAAACATGCGAGTCAGTTGAGAAAATCTATGCTATGCTGGTATGTTGCCATGGTAGCTCAGTGGTAGAGTAACCGGCTAGAGACCGAGAGATCCGTGGTTCAAATCCCGGCTATGGCATTGAATTTTTCAGTCTCACTCTAGCTATCTAAAAATATTTGTTTAGTTCAAATGACCGTATAAGGAATCCAGAATTCCATAATTTCCAAATCCACTTTCCAGCAAAACTCAATAGCAACATACTGTAAGGCACAGGAACACTGTTTGGTATAAACTGACTCGTGAAACTTGAACCCAGAGTAAATTTTGCGATAAACCTAGAAGTTTAAAGCACATTTAAACAATAACATTTTATCCAGGATAGTAACAGAATAAAATAGTTAATTGTTTGTAGATATCCAATGTTGTGTAGTAGTATTTTAGTAAGCTTAAAATAATGCAGTATTTGCATCACACAGTGGCATGGGTCGAGTTGGATACACACACACACACACACACACACACTCACACACACACTCACACACTCACACACAGATACATATACACGCTCGCGCGCTACGACAACAGAACCACAGAACAATAAAAGGAAGAACACTCTG
>CM060893.1:36206051-36646051 GCA_030762935.1 Hymenopus coronatus
CACACACACACATATACACGCTCGCGCGCTGCGACAACAGAACCACAGAACAATAAAAGGAAGAACACTCTGATATCACACACACACACATATACACGCTCGCGCGCTGCGACAACAGAACCACAGAACAATAAAAGGAAGAACACTCTGATATCACACACACACACATATACACGCTCGCGCGCTACGACAACAGAACCACAGAACAATAAAAGAAAGAACATTCTGACATCACACACATACACACACACACACACACACACTCACAACTACACCACATATTCATACAATAGACTACTCAAACACTAAATAAGTCTATACAGTATTTACACAAATGTAAGAGGCCTTGGAAGTGAGGTGTCGGGGTGCGATAGGGTAGATAATCTAAATAAAATACAATGTTGTTTCAGGAAACGTACTCTGGGATTGGGGAGGGATACTGGTGTTCTTCGTGAGGTGGGATGCTGGAAGATGCTAAATTAAGTGTAGTTAGATACTGGCTGCGAATAATTAAAGGTGATCAAAAACTCTTAGAGCAATATGTTATCGGCATCAGATGAATAACATAGAGCATCTAAAATGGTCGGGCTACAACGGGGATTATCAAAGATTGGCTTAAACGATATTTGGCAAAGGGGCAGCGAAAATAGGTATAACGCTGTGAATAAAGTAAAGGACAACTACGCGATATAAACAGGCAGGAAATAGGATCTGAATGGAAGAGAACAGACACACACTGGTCGAGACAAGAGTATGGAACCTACAAGGACAACATGGTGAATCCCAACCTGTTACTCGACCCTGATACCAACCTTCCGGATATATCCTTTACACATCAATACAAACAAGTGAAAGGCTATCTTAATCTCAGATACTTTATTTAGTTACCAATCAATAAATGGCATTCTCTTGACAGTGAAATTAATTTGTAGTGCCTATCTAATTCAGGTAGCTGCTCAAATGAATTTTAACGACACAGTCTGTCTCTGTGCTCGCATTTTTTTCACTTCCCTAGAGAAGGAGAGAAATATTCTTACTTTCTCTATACGTACTACGTACATAGTGTATAGAGAAGGTATTGCACTCCACCCAAAAATACGATACCGAGATTTCACCGGAAATATATGTTTTGGATCCTCCTGAATCCAAATAAAAAACCTTTTTGGATAAAGGACCATGTGTGTGTGACTTTGGATAGCATAGCTCAGAAACGAAAAGACCGTTAAATATTAAGGTTGGTATTTATGTTCGGTATCTTCCAAGGATGCGACACGAAGATTTTCAAGAAAATCCCCCACCCCAAACTACCCTTTACATGGAACTTTTTTCCAAAATTTTGTTTTTCCCAAAAATGGCCCTAACGATTTTGATTAACACATCATATATTAACGATATTTACCTGACATTTAAAATGTATATCTTGAATTTTCTGGGAATAGTCTCTGAAGACTACCTTATTCTGGAAGAATTTTACGGAATTTTGCATAACTGCCGAACCGTAAGAGGTGGACAAAAACTCACTACACAAAACATGCTGAGCACATTAAAACACACAATATATGTCATATACATTTTTTTCGTGGAGTTGGTTGTTTTTGAGATATCCGTTGCTTTTATTCTCAGCTTTGAAAAACTTTTACTTTTCTCATACAGGAATTTGTTAACTCCTGTCCATACAATCAAAGGAAGTTCAGTCACATAGCAGCTTTTGACTATCACTTTAACCTATGGTACTCCCCTATTTCGCTTATAGTTACAAGGAAGCAAGTAATAAGCTTATTTCTGCTAATTTTTCTCAATTAGAATGAAGTAAATAGAAGCATAAGTTTTTTAACAATAATGTTTGCAGCGACGTAGAGATAGTCATGTGAATGGAACACATCAGACTTTTTTTCATTGTTGTTTCATTTATAAGCCCTCTTTAACAACTAAGGTCATATCGGGGGCTTTGCATTAGAAACAACTTGTTGGTTGTAGGTTCTTCGTTGGTTTTAAATCGTTTTATTTTCCTCAAAGACACACATTTACTCTCACATACATAAATACATACATACATACATGCATACATACAGGCTCTGTGGGAATAGGGAATACTTCTGGTTTAAGTAAAGTTTCTCGCCCCAGCTGGGAATCAAACCCGGGACCTCTGGGTTAGAAGCCAGCTCACTGACCACTCGACCAGAGGCAATTAGAGAGAAACATAGTGACATATATACCGCAAGGTTTTGATGCTCTAGGAAGAAACAGTTTAGAAAACGCCTACTCTGTGTGTGTGTGTGTGGGGGGGGGCGTGTGTGTTTGCATGAATGTGAGACCGTTAGTCGGTCTCGCTACTATTATTATTATCATTAAACATTTTAAAAATGTTAATTATCAATCATTTAATGTATTTAAAAGTATAAAGTTGTTTACCAAACTTGGCTATTGGAGAGGGGAAGGCTCTTTTTGAAAGAGAACTCTATTGCTTGTCATGTAGTCTGGTGCATGTGAGTGCAATAGAGGTATAAGTGAAGACGCAATGTAGTAAAGAACCGAATTGCAGGAAAATGAGTTTTTTTTTAATTGTGTGATAATGCTCACGAGGGGTTTACGATGCATTCTGAGTAAAGAAAGATGCATTATGGGCTACATAGACGGTAAGTTCGAGGTCTTTCTGACCAATCAGAATGAAGTAGCCATGACAGCAGAATTTATTATAAAAGTAGTAGATTGTAGGATGTCAGGGCGCACTTGCTCAGATACATCAGGTCGTGTACGCGTAATTGCTGTTTGGAACACTCACCGCCAAGTTCAAGGTACACACTCGTTGTACGGTGTGGAAATAATAAGTGAGAAAGTAATCAGTTTTATGAGAGAAGTAAAGTTAGGTCGTTAAAAAAACTGATGTGTTCCATTCACATTATTTCTCTATATCTCTGTAACAAATTATTGTTAATAGGGTTGTCTTTTATTTATTTTATGCTAATCGAGAAAAATTGGCAAAAATAGTCTTATTTCTTGCTTTATTGTAAGTAGAAGCGAAACAAGCGAGTACCATAGGTTAAAGTGAAAGCCAAAAGCTGGTTGTTATGTGACTGAAGTTCGTTTGTTTGTATGGATACGAGTTGGAAAATTCTTGTATGAGAAAAAATACAAGTTTTTCAAAGCTGAAACCAAAAACAAGGAATATCTCAAAAACGACCAACTCCACGAAAAATGCTTAGAACATAAATTGTGTGTTTTAAAGTGCTCTACATTTGTTGTGTGATACGTTTTTGTCCATCACTTACGGTATAGCAGTTATGCAAAATTCCGTAAAATTCACCCTGAATAAATTCGTCTTCAGAGGCTATTCCCAGAAAATTCAAAATATACATTTTATTTGTTAGGAAAATATCTGTAATATACGATATTTTAATCAAAATCGTTACAGCCATTTTTTAGAAAATAAAAATTTTCCAAAAAAGTTCCATATAAAGGGTAGTTGGGAGTGGAGGTTTTTCTCAAAAGCTTCGTGTCGCATCCCTGGAAGATACTAAACTTAAATACCAAGTTTGATATTTTACCGACTTTTCGTTTTTGAGTTATCGTGTTCACAGACACACGGATACAAGCACACACACAGAACTTTTTCTGAAAATATTTTTTTTTTTGATACAGGGGACCCTAAAACATATATTTTCGGTGAAATCTCGCTATCGATTTTTTTGGTGGAGTGAAATACCTTCTCTATACACTATGTACATGGTACGTATAGATAAAGTAAAAAAAAACCTTCAGATGCAAGTGTATGTTCCTAGAATTTTCCATGGTGAGTCATGGAAAATTTTCGCCGTGTGCTCTTTCTATGTTTACTAAAATTTACAAAAATAACAGTTGAGTTTGAATTTAAGAGAAGAAATATATCTTTATCTTTGTGTTGATGTAAACATGTTGAATTACGATATTAGTAAATGATCAAAATAGTTAAATCTTTACTTCAGGAAAGAATATGATGTGATGTGTTCGATTCAACTGACTTTTTCTACGTATTCTCGTATTCTATTCTCACAAACGATTCTTTTATCTATATCACCCTGATCGAGATAAACATTTGCACATCTTCTCTTGTTACTTGCTTACTTCTAAGCAGATGGGAAATAAGGGGGTTCGCTAAGCTAAAGTGAAAGTCAAATCTAAGAAGCTGATCGCCATGTGAGCAATTGAAGTTTGCTTTGCTTTGTACGCCCAGCAGTAAAACAAACGAGAGATGAAACGACAAGTGGCTTCCCAATTGAGAAAAGTTACGTAGTATAAAACTGAAACAAAAAACAACGACATCTTGGAAACGGCCAACTCTACAAAAAAATGCGTATGACATTAACTGTATGTTTTAACGAGATCTACATTTTTCTGTCTTTAAGTTTTTGTATATCTCTTACGGTTTACCAGTTATGCAAAATTCATTCAGAATGAAGAGGTTTTCAGAGGCTACTCCCAGAAAATTGAAGATTGTCAGGAAATATCTTTAATATACGTTATTTTAATCAAAATTTTAAAAGCAAATTTTGAGAGTGGCAAAAAAAAAAAAAAAAAAAAAAACTCATGTGTTCCATTCACATGAATTTCTCTACATCTCTGCAAAATATGCTATTAAAATGCTTATCCTTCTATTTACTTCATGCTAATCGAGAAAAAATTAATAGAAATGCCCTTATTACTTGTTTCCTTGTAAGTAGAAGCGAAATAAGGGCGTACCATAGGTTAAAGTGATAGTCAAAAGCTGGTTGATATGTGACTGAAGTTTCTTTGCTTGTATGGACATGACAAATTCCTGTATGAGAAAAGTATAATTTTTTCAAAGCTGAAACTAAAAACAAAGAATATTTAAAAAACGATCAAACTGCACGAAAAATTGCTTATATAATATAAATTGTGTATTTTAATGTGCCATACATTTTGTGTGGTAAGTTTTTGTCCATCTCTTACGGTATATCAATTATGCAAAATTCCGTAAAATTCACCCTGAATAAATTAGTCTTTAGAGGTTATTCCCAGAAAATTCAAAATATACATTTTATTTGTCAGGTAAATATCTTTAATATACAGTATTTTAATCAAAATCGTTAGAGCCATTTTTGAGAATATCAAATGTTTCGAAAAAAGTCCATGTAAAGGGTAGTTTGGGGTGGGGGGATTTTTCTCAAAATCTTCGTGTTGCATCCCTGGAAGATACTAAACTTAAATACCAAGTTTGGTGTTCACAGACAGACGGACACAATGACACACGGATACACTCATAGATATATATTTCACGGTATCGAACTTTTTGGTGGAGTGCAATACCTTCTCTATACACTAGGTGCATATACGTGTAGAGAAGGTAAAAACTGGAAATAATAATTATAATAATAGTATTACTAATAATAATATAATAATAATTTTGTGTTTTCTGAGCTGAAAGGTGGTTCGGGAAGGCGTTGTTGAATTCAGAAGAAATATATTTAAATGAAAGGTGTTTATAAGAGAAATGAGGTTCACATAGGTCTGTAAGTACACTAATTAGCCAATAGAAAAGCATTGGTAATGCAACTCTCACCGATTGGAGCAGTTTCTCTTCAACTATTTGTAACGCCATAAAGAGTGCGTGTAATCTAATTTGGTTACGGCACATTAACGTGAAAATTAACTATTAAATAATACACAGGCCGCAAGCCATAAGCGGGGAGAATATACACGAAAGGAAGGGCAAGAGAAGAAAGTAAACTAAACGTACGGGGAGGCAGCTGAAAGTGGGTTAATATTGCAGGAAATAATTTGTGGGCTGATACGTCACTAGGGCCTTCTCACGTTTCTGCAGCACGAAAATCATATGTAGCGCTTCTTCCTTCATTATCGGCTCCAGCAACAAGCAAATGTCTTTCCAATTTGGATTCCAAACACCGAGGAATTCTGGGTACAACCTAATCGGATATCTGTTATCCATCAGATGCTAATTTTCTTTACGATAAAAATCGCATCTCTTGTTGAGAGAATGAAGACTGCAGAACAGGTTTTCATCTACCAGCTAAACATATGAATCTGTGGATGACGGAGGTTAACAGAAACCCGTTTGAGGAGTGTAAGAATTCTCAAAAATGTTTCCCTCAGCTCTAAAACTTATCTATCTCAGAAACTAAATCTCTTGGAATTGAAGTTAAATTAGTCTTAACTCCAGGAGAACAGACCATAAATACCATATAAGGAATACTAATAGTGTGTAACAACAAAATTGCTCCTTTTTCTATAAAAACCTACCGTGTATCTGATTTCGATACGAAATTTCACCGGAAATATATGTTTTAGGGTCCCCTGTATCCAAAAATGTAATTTCAGAAAAATGTCCGTGTGTGTGTGGGCAGCATAGCTCAAAAACAAACAGACTGTTAAATACCAAGTTCCAAGGATGCAACACGAAGTTTTTCACGAAAATCCCCTCAACTCCATCTTCATTTACATGGAGCATTTTTCGAAAATTTTGATTTTCTAAAAAATGGCTCTATTGATTTTGATTAAAACATCATATATTAAAGGTATTTTACCTGAGAAATAAAATAAATATGTTGAGTTTTTTGGGAACAGCCTCTGAAGACTACTTTATCCTGGATCAATTTTACGGAATTTTGCAAAACTGCTGATCCGTAAGGGATGGATAAAAACTTACCTCATAAAAACGTAAAGCACGTTAAAATACACAATTTATGTAATATCCATTATTTTCGTGGAGTTGATCGTTCTTTAGATATTCTTTGTTTTTGGTTTCAGCTTTGAAAAACTTGTACTTTTCTCATACAGGAATTTGTCAACTCCTGTCTATAAAAACAAAGGAACTTCAGTCCCATAGCAAGCAGCTTTGGAATATCACTTTAACCTATGGTACTCCCTTATTTCGCTTGTACTTACAAGGAAGCAAGTAATAAGACTATTTCTGCTAATGTGTTCTCGATTAGAATGAAGTAAATAGAAGTAAGAGCTTTTTAGCAATAATTTGTTGCAGAGATGTGGAGAAAGTCATTAGAATCGAACACATCAGATGTTTACGGAGTGAGCCTTATAAACCTTCTGTTCTAACTTCTCGCTTGAGGAAACGTTTACAAAACGACTAACGAGGATGGATAGATTGCAGATGCATAATCGGTCAATTATAGCCGTTGAACAAGTACTCGAGGCGGAAATAAATTCCTTGACATACTGCCCACATTTTCCTTTTCTTCCCATCAGGCCCTGTGCTGTGCTGTGTATAGCATTGCAAATGATACAGCAAAATTGTCTTTAGTAGTAATATTATTAGCAGTGACGATTTCTCGATGCGAACCTGTGAAGGTCATTCATACCGCAAGTGTTACGATGGAATACGTGTAGAGATTTACAGCCACCTTGAAGATTCATATAGCTATGGTCCCTTCTATATCTTCTAACTTTATCTATATAATACTAACTATTCTTGGATTGCCTAAGTTCTAGCATAACAACACGATATTTAACCTTCAAGGTTCCAAAAATAATATTTCTTATTTTCTCTACCACATACTCAATTACCACGAACTCTAATAGAGTAACTAAACAAAAAAAAATCTGATGTGTTCCATTCACACGCCTTTCTCTACATCGCTGCAATAAATTATTTTTAAAAAACCTATGCTTCTATTTACTTCATTATAATCGAGAAAAAAATTGGTAGAAATAGTGTTATTGTTTGCTTCCTTGTAAGTATAAGCGAAATAAGGGAGTACTATAGGTTAAAGTGATAGTCAAAAGCTGGTTGCTATGTCACTGAAAAGTAGGTTTTCCAAGCTGAAACCAAAAACAAGGAATATCTAAAAAATGATCAACTGCACGAAAACAATGTGTGTTTTAACATGCTCTACATTTTTGTTAAGTAAGTTTTTATCCAACTCTAGCAGTTTAGCAGTTATGGATAATTCCGTAAAGTGCATCCAGAATAAAGTAGTCTTCTGAGGCTATTCCCAAAGAACTCAAGATATACATTTTATTTGTCAGGAAAATATTTTCAATATATGATATAAAGTTCCATGTAAAGGAAAAAGAGGGGGTGGGGTATTTTTCTCAAAATTTTCGTGTCGCATCCCTGGAAGATACTAAAACTTAAATATCAAGTTTGGTATTTTACCAACTTTTCGTTTTTGAGTTATCCTGTTCATAGATACACACACGGGCCTTTTTTTTTTATAAATCTGTGTTACACTCACATGACTTTTTCAACATCTCAGCAACAAATTATTGTTAAAACCTTATACTTCTATTTACTTCACACTAATGGAGAAAGATTAACAGAAATAGCCTTATTACTTGCTTCCTTGTAAGTAGAAGCGAAATAAGGGAGTACCAGATGTTAAAGTGAAGTCAAAAGCTGGCTGCTATGTGACTGAAGTTCCTTTGTTTGTATGGACACGAGTTGACAAATTCCTGTATGAGAAAAGTTAAGTTTTTTAAAGCTGAAACCAAAAACAAGGGATATCTCAAAAACGATCAGCTCCACAAAAAAAAATGTATGCTGCGTAAATTGTGCGTTTTAATGTCCTCTATATTTTTTGTTCGGTAAGTTTTTGTCCATTTCTTACGGTTTCGTAAAATTCACTCAGAATAAAGTAGTCTTCAGCGGCTTCTCCCAAAAAACTCAGCCTATACGTTTTATTTCTCAGGTAAATATTTTTAATATATGATATTTTAATCGAAATCGTTGGAGTCATTTTTGAGAAAATCAAAATTGTGGAAAATAGTTCCATGAAAAAGTAGAGGGGGTGCGGGGATTCTTCTCAAATGTTTCGTGTCGCATCCCTGGAAGATACTAAGCTTAGTTACTAATTTTGGTATTTTACCGAATTTTACTTTTTGAGATATTGTATTCACGGACATATGGACACACACACTGACCTTTTTGTAAGAATGCTTTTTTTAGATAGAGGTGATTGTAAAACATATATTTCCGGTGAAACCTCGGTGTCGAATTTTTGGGTGGAGTGCAACACCTCTATGCACTATGTACGTAGTACATATAGAGAAAATAGAAAGATTTTAATCCAAACATTTTATATCCATATTTTAACTAAAATATACGTTTGAGGTGTGCCAAATAAAAACAAAAGTTTTAAAAAAAGATGTGCCTGTGTGAGTAAGTGTGCGCGCTCTTAGGCGTTCCTACATAAACACTGTATATACCTCACAAACAATATATGTTGTAAATAACAAACTTGGTACTTTGGTATCTTTGACAGATGCAACATGAAAATGTATAACAAAATCTGCTCAAAGTAACATTAACATGAAAACTTCTTCATTTAACAAAATAGCCATAACTATTTTATCTGGTATCTGGTACCTTGGACTGGATGGGAACTGCTTCTTGGACACATTTCATTCTGAATGAAATTTGTATAATTGGTAAACCAGAATATATACACAAGATCTGACCTATCTGATGTGTTCCCCTCTCATGACTTTCTCTACCTGTTCTATAGATATACTCTTCTTCTAATACCATGCTAATCAAGACTGGTCTTTTTACTTAGTTCCTTGTAAGTAGAAGGGAATACACTAGGCTAAAGCGATAGTCACAAAATTTTAAAAGCCAGATTCTCTGCGATTTTCATTTAAATTCGCTTCTTAGCACGTCAGGAGCCAAAAAAAAATCACGGATGAGTTGCTGTTTGAGAACATATGTTTTAAAATTGAAACGAATAACAAGAAACACCATGGAAAGGTTAGCTTCGCGACAAAAATATAATGGACATAAATTGTGTGTTTTGACGAAATCTACATTTTCTGCGTTGTACGTTTCTGTCATCTCTTAGGGTTTACCAATTATGAAAAAATCATACAAATAAAATAGTCTACAAAGGCTGTTACCAGAAAACTCAAGATATACATTTTATTTCTCATGAAAATATCTTTAATATACATCTTAACCAAAGTCGTTGGCGCTGTATGAGAACATCAGAATATAAAGAGTAGTTTAGAGTGAGCATCTTTGGGAGATATTGGTATTTAACAGACCTTTCTTGTTTGGGTTATGCGGTCCAAAGACACACACACACATGGCCCAGAGCTTAGACTACTCGCCTCTCACGTAGACCGCCCGGTTTCGATCCCAAGCGAACGCATGTGAGATTTGTGGTGGACAAAGCGGCGCACGGATATCTCCGGTTTCCCCCGCAATCGCATCCCGCCTGTGCTCCATCTTCATTCAACCCCTGCGGTGCCACAAGTAGTTAAAGCGGGCGTTAAACACAGCCAAAAAAGAAAACCACACACACACACTCAGATGGTTGTTTCCTTAGCGCAGTTGTAGCGCAGCTGCTTTCTAAGCGGGAGACCTGGGTTCGATTCCAGTACCGGCATAGGGAATTTTTCCCCGCTGTGAGACCTGGAACGGGGTGCACTCAGCCTCGTGAGGTCCATGGGAGGCTAATTGGGGAGCTACTTGATGGAGAAGTAGCGGCTCCAGGTCATGAGGCCGCATTAACCGGCCGCGGGGGCTCAATGCGCTGACCACGTCTCACCCTCCAATACTGCATCCATGACTCCGTAGTGGACAGAGATGCGGGACGCAGCGGCCGGACTTGTAACATGACTTGCCATGGAGTTTTATACATATATACACACACATTGGCTTTTTTCTAAAACGCTTCTATTTTTACTTTCTCTATTACGTCTCTATATAGTGCATAGAGAAAGGATTTTGCCAACCCAAAAATTCGATACCGAGATTTCACCGGAATTATATATTTTGAGACCCTCTGAACAAAAACCTGATGTGTACCATTCACATGACTTTCTCTATATCTCTGCAACAAATTATTCTTAAAAACTTATACTTCTACTTACTTCATGCTAATCAGTAAAAAAAAAAAAAAAATAGCAGAAATAGCCATATTACTTGCTTCCTTGTAAGTAGAAGCGAAATAAGGGAATACCATACGTAAAAGTGATAATCAAAAGCTGGTTACTATGTCACTGAAGTTCCTTTGTTTATATGGACCGCAGTTGACAAATTCCTGTATGGGAAAAGTATAAGTTTTTCATAGCAGAAACTAAAAATAAGGAATGTCTCAAAAACGACGAACTCCACGAAAAAATGTATGAAACATAAATTGTGTGTTTTCACGTGTTCTACATATTTTCTGTAGTAAGTTTTTTGTCCATCTCTTACGGTTTAGCAGTTATTCAAAATTCAGTAAAATTCATCCAGAATAAAGTACTCTTCAGAGGCTATTCCCAGAAAACTCAAGATATACATTTTATTTGCCAGGTAAATATCTTTAATATAAGCAATTTTAATCAAAATCGTTAGAGCCATTTTTGAGTAAATAGAAATTTTCGAAAAAAGTTCTATGCAAAGGGTAGTTTGGGGTGGGGGGATTTCTTTCAAAATCTTCTTGTCGCATCCCTGGAAGATACTAAACGTAAATACCAAGTGTTATATTTTACCGACTTTTCGTTTTTGAGTTATCGTGTTCACAGGCACACGGACATACGGACACACATGGACATTTTTCTGAAAATATTTTTTTTTGGATACAGGGGTCCCAAAAACATATATTTCCGTTGAAATCTCGGTATCGAATTTTTGGGTGGAGTGCAATACCTTCTCTATACACTATGTGCATAGTACGTATACAGAAAGTAAAAATCTGATGTGTATCATTCACATGACTTTCTCCATATCCCTGCAACAAATTATTCTTAAAAAGCTTATACTTCTATTTACTGTATGCTCATCAGAAAAAATTAGCAGAAATTGTCTTATTACTTCCTTTATTGTAAGTAGAACCGAAATAAGGGAGTGCCATAGGGTAAAGTGAAAGCCAAAAGCTGGTTGCTATGGGACTGATGTTCCTTTGTTTGTATGGACAGGAGTTGACAAATTCCTGAATGAGAAAAGTATAAGTTTTTCAAAGCTGAAACTAAGAAAAAGGAATATCTCAAAAACGATCAACTGCACGGAAAAAATGTATATAACATAAATTGTGTGTTTTAATGTGCTCTACATTTTTTGTGTGTTAAGTTTTTGTCCATCTCTTACGGTTTAGTAATTATGAAAAATTCATCCAGAATAAAGTAGTCTTCAGAGGCTATTCCCAGAAAATTCAAAATATACATTTTATTTGTCAGGTAAATAACTTTGATATAAGAAATTTTAATCAAAATCACTAGAGCCATTTTTGAGAAAATCGAAATTTTCCAAAAAAGTTACATGTAAAGGGTTGGGGTGGGGGGATTTTTCTCAAAATCTGCCTGTCGCATCCCTGGAAGATACTAAACTTAAATACTAAGTTTTATATTTTACCGACTTTTCGTTTTTGAGTTATCGTGTTCACAGGCACACGGACATACGGACACACATGGACATTTTTCTGAAAATATTTTTTTTTTTGGATACAGGGGTCCCTAAAGCATATATTTCCGTTGAAATCTCGGTGTCGAATTTTTGGGTGGAGTGCAATACATTCTCTATTCACTATATACATAGTGAGTATAGAGAAGGTAAAAAAACAAGTGACACGGTGACCTATGTGGGACAGATAGAGTAAGGCACATGTGCTGCCCTCTCTCAACAGCGCGTGCGTGAAGATGGCAGAAAATTACGGTACATGACTTTCCTCCCACAAGCATGTCGGCTCCCATGCATGGCAGAACACACATACAACAATATCAAACCGGATCAAAACATCTACACCAAATATCTTTTCAACTATAAAATAAATTTAATATCACAGCAGCCTATAATTCTACACCTTTAATTATTAAATTATTCTTCCTTTTACACATCGTTTTTAACATCTCTGCCAAACAAAAGTTCACGCTAAAAAACGAATATAATTGTTCAACTGAAATACACACTACTTCGCCTACCCGTAAATGTATAAAAATCTGATGTGTTCCATTCACATGACCTTCTCTATATCACTGCAACAAATTGTTCTATTTACTTATCTAATGGAGCAAAAATTAGCAGAAATAGTCTTATTACTTGCTTCTTTGTAAGTAGAAGCGAAATTACGGAGTACCGTAGGTTAAAGTGATAGTCAAAAGCTGGTTGCTATGTGACTGATATTTTTTTTTCAGCTTTAAAAAACATACTTTTCTCATACAGGAGTTTATCAACTTCTGTCCACACAGACAAAGGAACTTCAGTCACATAGCAACCAGCTTTTGACTATCACTTTAACCTATGGTAGTCCCTTATTTCGCTTCTACTTACAAGGAAGCAAGTAATAAGACTATTTCTGTTAATTTTTTGTCGATTAGCATGAAGTAAATAAAAGCATAAGCTTTTAAACAATAATGTGTTACAGAGATATAGAGAAAGTCATGTGAATGGAACACATCAGATTTTTACTTTCTCTACACGTGCTATATACATAGTGTATAGAGAAGGTATTGTAATTCACCCAAAAATTTTATACCGAGATTTCACCGGAAATACATGTTTTGCAATCTCCTGAATCCAAAAAAAGAATTTTTAGAAAAATGTCCGTATATGTGTCTTTCTGTCTCTCTGTGTATGTGCCGGTGTATATGGATGTGTGTGTGGGTGTGTGTGTGTTTGTGTGTGTGGGGGGGGCAGCATAGCTCAAAAACGAAAAGTCTGTTAAAAACCAAACTTGATATCTAGGTTTGGTATCTAACAAGGATGCGACAAGAAGATTTTCAAGAAAATCCCCACACTCCCAACTACCCTTTACATGGACCTTTTTTCGAAAATTTTGATTTTCTAAAAAATGAATCTAAGGATTTAGATTAAAATATCGTATATTAAACATATTTACCTGACAAATAAAATGTATATTTTGAATTTCCTGGGAATAGCCTCTGAAGACTGCTTTATTCTGGGTCAATTTTACGGAATTTTGCATAACTGTTAAATCGTAAGAGATGGACAAAAACTTACGGAACAACAAATGTAGAGCAGTTTAAAACACACAATTTATGCTAAATACATTTTTTTGTGGAGTTGATTGTTTTTGAGATATTCCCTGTTTTTGGTTTCAGCTATAAAAAATATACTTTTCTCATACAGGACTTTGTGAACTCGTGTCCATACAAACATAGGAACATCAGTCACAAAGCAGCTAGCTTTTGACTATCACTTTAACCTATGGTACTCCCTTATTTCGCTTTTACTTACAAGGTAGCAAGTAATAAGACTATTTCTGCTAATTTTTTCTCGATTAGCAGGAAGTAAATAGAATCATAAGCTTTTTAACAGTCAGAACAATGACAATAGCACTCAGAGGAGGTTTGCAGGCCACCTTACATCTACAGCATGTTGTAAACGAACAACAGATATACATAAGACAGAGCACACAAGAGGTAAAAGAGCATATCAATCACTAGAGTTAGAATCAGAGGGATCACACAGAAGTAGGTCTTCAAGCGGGTTGGCGAGCGCGTACAAACGCCTATGTGCACTGCTCCAGGAACTTCCTTCAATGTGGAAAAGAAACTACGGGCGATCCTCCGAATAAAGTCGTGAATAGGTAAGATGGAGTTACTGATTACGACTAAATCAAGGAGCGTTGGTATCAATGTGCACAAAGGGTGGGACTTGTAGGATAATAAGAAGGACTCCAATACCAGAGTGGTATAACGATGAAACAATGGCGAGAGTTTGGAAAGCCGTCCGGAGGCCAGGGAAATGATGTGAGCGCGCCAAGTAGTCGAGCGTCCATAAGTACTCCAAGATTTTTAACAGGAACAGGAGCAGATAGCCAAAATACAGCGTTATTACAAACACCAAAGAGGAGGATATCGGCGTAGAGTGAAAATCTTATCCTCAGTCTTCTGAGGGCTCAAAGAGATGCATCAAGTGTTGAGTGAGGCGATCCAAGGAGTGATGGGCGTGTTGAGGATTAAAATGACAATAGAGAATGGTGTTATCAGTATAGAGAGCTAAAGAAGTTGGGGTCAAATATGGAATATCCAGATACTGAAAAGTGTGGGGGACAAGATAGAGCCTTGTGGGACACCTGCGGTAATAGTGCGTGGAGAGGAATCGACATGCCTTTGAGTCCAACTGTCCCTGAGAATAACGCCAGTATACTCACATCTCTTCACTTATCCACCAGAAAGTGTGGGGGACAAGATAGAGCCTTGTGGGACACCTGCGGTAATAGTGCGTGGAGAGGAATCGACATGCCTTTGAGTCCAACTGTCCCTGAGAATAACGCCAGTATACTCACATCTCTTCACTTATCCACCAGAAAGTGTGGGGGACAAGATAGAGCCTTGTGGGACACCTGCGGTAATAGTGCGTGGAGAGGAATCGACATGCCTTTGAGTCCAACTGTCCCTGAGAATAACGCCAGTATACTCAGATCTCTTCACTTATCCACCAGAAAGTGTGGGGGACACGATAGAGCCTTGTGGGACACCTGCGATAATAGTGCGTGGAGAGGAATCGACATGCCTTTGAGTCCAACTGTCCCTGAGAATAACGCCAGTATACTCACATCTCTTCACTTATCCACCAGAAAGTGTGGGGGACAAGTTAGAGCCTTGTGGGACACCTGCGGTAATAGTGCGTGGAGAGGAATCGACATGCCTTTGAGTCCAACTGTCCCTGAGAATAACGCCAGTATACTCAGATCTCTTCACTTATCCACCAGAAAGCCAGTCAAAAAATCTGTTGTGATCCATTCACATGACTTTCTCTACATCTCTGCAACAAATTACTCTTAATAAGCTTATACTTCTATTTACTTCATGTTAATCAGACTAAAATAGCAGAAATAGTCTTATTACTTGGTTCCTTGTTGCTTTGTTCCTTGCTGGTTGCTATGTCACCGAAGTTCCTTTTGTTTGTATGGAAGCAGTTGACTAATTCCTATATGAGAAAAGTATAAGTATTCATAGCAGAAACCAAAAACAAGCAATGACTAAAAAACGATGACTCCACGAATAAAATGTATGAAACATAAATTGTGTGTTTTACCGTGCTCTACATTTTTCGTGTAGTAAGTTTTTGTCCATCTCTTACGGTTTAGCAGTTAAGCAAAATTCCGTAAAATTGACCGAGAATAAAGTAGTCTTCGGAGGCTATTCCCAGAAATTCAAAATATACATTTTATTTGTCAGGTAAATATCTTTAATATACGATATTTTAATCAAAATCGTTAGAGCCATTTTTTAGAGAATCAAAATTTTCGAAAAAAGTTTCATGTAAAGGGAAGTTGGGCTGGGGGGGATTTTCTTGGAAAATCTTCGTGTCGCACCCTGAGAATACACTCCAAGTTTGGTTTTCAGCGGTCTTTTAGTTTTTGAGCTATGCTGCCCACAGACACACACATACACACAGACACTCACCGGAACATGTTTCTAAATTTTTTTGGATTCAGGGGTTCTCAAAACATGTATTTAAAGTGAACTCTCGGTATCGAATTTTTGGGTGGAATGCAATACCTGCTCTATACACTATGTTCATAGTACGTGTAGAAAAAGTAGTACCTAACCTAAGGTTCCCATATATTTCAATTATTATTAGTATAAACGCTTTGTTACAGATTTCGAAAATATCACATTGCATAAGTTTATCAAAGAGCTGCAGAAAGAGAGAGGTTGAACATGGTGGAGATAGTGAGATTATGGAAATGTAGTCAGAAAGGTAGAAAAGGGTGGGGGAGAGAAAGAATGAGGGAGAAGTGACAGAGGGAAAGATA
The DNA here is from genome assembly GCA_030762935.1 of Hymenopus coronatus. NCBI lineage: Eukaryota > Metazoa > Arthropoda > Insecta > Mantodea > Hymenopodidae > Hymenopus > Hymenopus coronatus. Next base: position 36,222,728 of record CM060893.1, read on the forward strand.
GAGAGGGGGGGGAGAATATATGAATTGGGGTATTCAAGGCTATAATATGAGGTTGTGAATATTTTATTTCCATCTTATAATGTGTTCAGTTGATAAAGAAATGATAGCACATTATGTTATATAACAGAGGGTTTACATAAGATAGGATTGTTCATCACCAAGCAAGAGCAAATTGTGTCGGAGAAAGGGCCGCTCTGTACCGACAGCAGGTAGGAGCATCTTCCTCGGCTGGCTGCTTTAAACGTGTTCCTGGGCCTACCGGGGTCACCCGGCAAGTCACGACCTAGTCATAGCGCATGCGCACTTTTTTAAAGACTTTCCACAAGAGGAGGTAAAAATGCATGGAATTTTAAAGAGAAGTAGGAGGAATATTGTGAGTCTCACGATGGTGGCTGTTTGGTTCATCCAATTAGTGGGTCACAAGGTGACCTCCTCGAGGTTACCATAAAATATACTCGCATCATTTCCGGTCCTCATATGGAGAATGCAATAATATATCTAATGCTCTACTTAGGTCTTTCAAGCGAAGGAGAAATTTTAATCTGCAACAGTATCCGAGCATTTCGACTACTTTAGCAATCACGACCCAGGGTTGCCAAATTATATGTTGCTATTAAAAAGAATTGCGAAGGGTTCAAAAGAGAAAACTGGGCTACTGCTAAAAGTTAATTTATAAAGTAGTTCAGAATTTGTTCTACAAATACCTAATTCCTAATTAGAAATTACACCTACCTACCTGCCTACCTACCTAATGGCAGCCTTTGCGTAAAAATCTTCTTTCTCGTTTTTGTTTTTATTTTTTTAGCACTTATGTGATTTCACATAATACCGATCGATTAAATCTTGACATAGAAATTTTGGGTGGTATGCAAAAGATGCTTTGTCTACCTATTAGAAAGTTCCACGCAAAGGATAGTTTAGGGTGGAAGCATTTTCACGAAATTCTTCGCCACGCTCCTTTGGAAAACATATTAAACATAAGTGCCAAGTTTGGTATATTAATACAAATGAATGATACATTCAAGAGGTCATGAGTTTGAATTTCGCTAATGAGTTTTTTCTGGGGTTTCCCTTATCCTGAAAATACGAAGGCCGAGTAACTTTAAGCTCTATGGACTTTGAGATTATTTGACCATCATTTCATTGATTTTATTCAATGTCCGATGTGATCACTCATGTTAAAGTACGCTAAGGTAATATAATACCTTTCTCTAGCACGTATCTACCATGTACTGTATTCCACCTAAAACTGATTACGAGATTATCACCTTGAATCCACAGAAAGCATTTTTAGAAAACGGCCCGTGCGTGTATGTAGACAGTATAATTCATTAAATAACAAATTAGTAGGTTCAGTATCTTCTAAGGATGCGACACTTGGTGTATTTATTTATAGCTCCTGGGCCCTCTCCAAATGTTCACACTACTGCACCTTCAACGCTTAGGCCAACTGATTTCCTCTCGCAGGTGCGAGCACCTGCTATATACCCCTGAACCTACGAAACCCTAGAGATGCGCAGTGTAGCGGTAACACCTACTCCACACTGGGTATCCTACAATGTTTAACAAACTTTTACAAATAAAGACCAACACAATATAATGATATAATCTTCCACTTGATTTAGAATCTGATTTAATTACCGAAGATGGCATATTTCACCCCGTTTATTGGACATGAAATCCATATCGACAGAACAACACTTAACGCATATTTCTGATTATGGTGGGGAAAATGTCATATTCTTTTAAAGGACTACCTATAAGCAATTATTCTCACGATTGCATGGAGTTTTAAAACAAGTTTAGAGTCCAGTTCTTAAACATTTGACTACGTTGTTCTCTATGTATATATAAAACGAAATGTATAATGAAACATTTCTAAAAACAATTATTTAAACTAAAACGAACTAGATGGAAATACAAACTTTTACTTTCTCTAGTTCCGTATGTACAATGTACATAGGGATAGAGAAGTATTCTAGTCCACCCAAAAATTTGATGTCTACATTTCATCGGAAATACATGTTTTAGGACCCCCTGAATCCAAAAAAAGCATCTTCAGAAACAGGTTCGTGTGTGTTAGTGTCTGTCTGTCTGTGTGTCTGTGGACAGCATATTTCAAAAACGAAAAGAGGGTTAAATACCAAACTTGGTATTTAAGTTTGGTGTCTTCCAAGGATACAAGGAGATTTTCAAGAAAATCTCCCAAATCTAACTACCCTTTACTGGACAATTTTTGAAAATTATGGTTTTCTTAAAAATTACTCTAACGATTTTGATTACAATATCGTATATTAAAGATATTTACCTGACAAACAAAATGTACATCTTGAATTTTCTGGGAATAGCCTCTGAAGACTACTTTATTCTTGATTAATTTTACGGAATTGTGTATAACTGGTAAACAGTAAGAGATAAACAAAAACTTACCACACAAAACTTGTAGAACACATTAAAACACACAATTTATGTTATATACATTTTTTTCGTAGAGTTGGTCGTTTTTTAGATATTCCTAGTTTTTTGTTTCAGCCTTGAAAAACTTATACTTTTCTCATACAGGAATTTATCAACTCGTGTCCATACAAACAAAGGAACTCCAGTCAGATAGCCACCAGTTTTTGACTTTCACTTTAACCTATGGTACCCCTTTTTTAGCTTCTACTAACAAGGAAGCGAGTAATAAGACTATTTCTGCTAATTGTTTCTCGATGAGTATGAAGTAAATAGAAGCATAAGCTTTTTAACAATAATTTGTTGCAGAGGTGCAGAGAAAGTCATGTGAATGGCACTAATTTTTGTTTGTTTGCTGGATGGAATTGTGACATAGTAGAAGTGGAATAGTCAATATGCCACACTACAGAAAAGTGACAAGTGCTTTTATCTGAGTCTGTTCCAGAAGCCTAGACTTTTCAGTATTTTTCTGATGTTGTATTCCAGAAATGAAACGAAGCGTAAAGTTGCAACAAAGGGAAATCGATTTGTTACACCTAAAACAATAACATGCCATTCTACTGGAGGGTTTCAATTATGCGGGCGTCTAGATCGTGACGTTGCAGGGGAAAAGCCATATGGCATCTGTACATTGATCTAGAGAATGACAGCGCATTTTCATTCCCATATAAATGCTATTCCTGTTTGGAGCTTTTCCGGATCAAACCATTAAGAATTCTAACTAATACATTCACATAACTTTCACACCTAGTGACTAATTATACAGGGTTACTACAAAAGAAATAGACAGCTTCAATAAAACAGAAACTATTAGAGATAGCAACCTAATTATTTTGGAGGTATGTTGAGAAACTCTCAAAGTTTCGTTTGTTACTATTGGTAACGCTGTAGTGTTTTGTTTGTTGTTGCAGAAGCTGAAATGGCGGAAAATCCTGTGGAAAAGGCATATTGCGTGTTGGAATTTGCTAGAACGCAATCAGCAACTGTTGTCCAACGACATTTTAGAACACGTTACCACAAAAATGAAATGATGCGCTCACAAAAACCAGCATCGTCTTCATCATGTCGCAACATGTCGATGCAAAAGTATGACCTTATCTTCTTCACTCAGAAACTGCAACATCTGTAACCTGTAAGGCATCATGTGCAGTCGCTTCCGCAAGATTTTCCATACAGTTTCCTGTGGAATTTGTAATTGCAACGTTTTCTTCCGAAACTCTTAGTCTTCCCGAGCTCTTCCCTTTGCACAAACATTCCGTTGTCTCGAATTTTCTATACCAGTCGTAGATTGACAGTCTAGTCGGTGGCGTTTTGTGGTAACGTGTTCTAAAATGTCGTTGGACAACAGTTGCTGATTGCGTTCTAGCAAATTCCAACACGCAATATGCCTTTTCCCCAGGATTTTCCGCCATTTCAGCTTCTGCAACAAGAAACAAAACCCTACAGCGTTACCAAAAGTAACAAACGAAACTTTGAAAGTTTCTCAACATACCTCCAAAATAATTAGGTTGCTATCTCTAATAGTTTTTGCTTTACAGGCAGTTGAAGTTGTCTATTCCTTTTTTAGTAACCCTGCATATATTCATTATTTACCGTACTATCAATATATCCTCGCTATGTTACTCACGATTCACTTTTGCCTAAGGATAATTTCAAGTCAAAGAAGGAATGTGTATTCATGGCAACAACCTCTTGCGAAGTGGATGACAAAAAGCGCAAACTTTCATATATGTCTCTGCTTACTAAAGCTCTAGAAAAATCTGATGTGTTCCATTCACATGACTTTCTCTACATCTCTGCAACAAATTACTGTTAAAAAGCTTATACCTCTATTTACTAATCTAGAAAAAAAAAAAATAGCAGAAATAGTCTTATTACTTGCTTCCTTGTAAGTAGAACAGAAATAAGGGAGTACCATAGGTTAAAGTGATAGTAAAAGCTGGTTGCTATGTGACTGAAGTTCCTTTGTTTCTATGGACAGAGTTGGCAAATTCCTGTGTGAGAAAAGTATAAGTTTTTCAAAGCTGAAACAAAAAACAAGGAATATCTAAAAAACGATCAACTCCATGAAAACAATTTATATAACATTAATTGTGTGTTTTAACGTGCTCTACATTTTTTGTGCAGTAAGTTTTCATCTATCTCTTACGGTTTAGGAGCCATGCAAAATTCGGTAAATTTCATCCAGAATAAAGTAAGCTTGCGAGGCTATTCCCAGAAAATTGAATATATACATTTTATTTGTTAAGTAAATATCTTTAATATACGGTATTTTAGACAAAATCGTTTGAGCCATTTTTAAGAAAAACAAAATTTTGGGAAAATGTTCCATGTAAAGGGTAGTATTGTGTGGGGGGATTTTTTTCAAAATCTTCTTGTCGCATCCCTGGAAGATACATATCTTAAATACCAAGTTTGGTATTTTACCGACTTTTCGTTTTAGAGTTATCGTGTTTACAGACACACGGACACACGGACACACTCGGATCTTTCTTCTGAAAATGTTTTTTTTTTTTGGATACATGTACCCTAAAACATATATTTCCGGTGAAATCTCGGTATCGAATTTTTGGGTATAGTGCAATACCTTCTCTATACAATATGTACATAGTACATATAGAGAAAGTAAAAATAACATACAATGTTTTAAAATTATTAATAATAAGAAATACACTATATTATTAAAGAGAAATGTGTATTTTAGTCAGCACAACAGGTTTCTTGTTCTAGTCTATCTGTTTTGTTTGCATTATTACACAAGTACATAAAATTCAGTCAAATAAAGAAAGTTTCCGGGATATTCACAGAAAATTCAAAATAAGACCCATTTTGAGAAAACATAATGAGACCAATATATTTCCCTGTAGAAGATAAAGTGTAGCGTTATGTTTACTTTCTCTACACTAACTATGTACATAGTGTATAGAGGAAGTACTATATTCCACCCCAAATATCGATACCGAGATTTCACAGGAAATACATATTTTAGGACTCTCTGAATCCATAAAATGCATTTTTAGAAAAAGTTCGTGTGTGTGTGTCTGTGGACAGCTTAGCTCAAAAACGAATCGACTGTTAAATACCAAACTTGGTATTTAAGTATGGTGTCTTGTAAGGATGCCACACAAAGATTTTCAAGAAAATCCCGCTACCCTTAACTACACTTTACATGGAAAAATGTTCGAGAATTTCGGTTTTCTAAAAAACGGCTCCAACGATTTTGATTAAAATCCCGTATATTAAATATATTTACATCCCAAATAAAATTTGTATCTTAAATTTTCTAGCAATAGCCTCTGAAGACCTCTTTATTCTGGATGAATTTTGCCGAACTTTGCTTAACTGCTAAACTGTAGGAGATAGACAAAAACATATTTGACATAAAATGTTAATCTCGTCAAAACACACAATTTATGTCCTTTACATTTTTGTTGTGGAGGTAGCCGTTTCCGAGATATTCCTTGTTATTGGTTTCCGTTGAAAAGTATTTATATTTTTATCAGAGAGCAAATGTTCGTTTTTCTTTTGTTCTACTCCTGGCCAAGTAAAGAAGCGATTTGCAGAGACAATCGCAGTACGACAGTTTTTAAAACATTTGACTATTGATTTAGCCCAGTGCATTCCCTTATTTTCTTTTTACTTATAAGGAACTAAGTAATAAGAACATTCTGCTAATGATTATCTCGATTAGCAAGGTGCAGAAAGAAGAATAATCTTCTGAAAGTAGCTTTTAGAACAGCTAGAGAAAGTCATGTGTGTGTAACGCATCAGATTTTTACTTTCTCTACACGTACTATGTACATAATGTGTAATGAAATAACTTGTTTGTTTTATCGTGATCTACATTTTTGTGTAGTAAGTTTTTGTCTATCTCTTACGGTTTACTAGTTATCAACATTCAATAAAAATCATCTAGAGTAAAGTAGTCTTTAGAGGCCATTCCCAGAAAATTCAAGATATATATTTTATTTAGGATGTAAATATCTTAAATATAAGAGATTTTAATAATATCGTTAAGGCTATTTTTGATAAAATCAAAATTTTTAGAAAGTTTTCCATGTAAAGAATTGTTGTGGGTGGGGGAATTTACTTTGAAAATCTTCGTGTCGCATCCTTGGAAGTCAGAAACCTCAAATACCAAGTTTGGAACTTAACGGTCTTTTCGTTTTTGAGCTATGCTGCCCACAGACACACACGGACATTTTTCTAAAAATGCTTTTTTTTTTTTGTTACAGGGGGTCCCAAAACATGTATTTCCGGTGATATCTCGGTATCGAATTTTTGGGTGCATTAGAATACTTTCTCTATACACTATGCACATAGTATGTGTAGAGAAAATAAAAAAGGTATTTTTTTGAAAAATATCCGTGTGTGCGTGTGCCTCCAACAAGAACCTCAAAAACCAAAATTCTGTTGAGTACCAATATGATATAAGTCCAGAATCTTCCAAGCAAGCGACACGAAGGTTTTCAAGAAAATATCCCCATCCCAAATTACTTTTTATATGGAAACATTTTCGAAAATTTTGATTTTCTGAAAAATGTCACGTAGTATTCTGACATTAAGGTGTTTACATGGCAAATAAAATGTATATAATGAATTTTCTGCGTATAACCTCTGAAATCATTATATTTTGGAATCACTTTGGTATAACTGGTAAATCATGAGGTAGTAAACCAAATTTAATACAGAAAGAAATAAAGATCTCGTAAAATCACACAATGTATGTAATTAAAATCTTTTGTACAGTTAACGATTTCCGAATAATCTTTATTATTGGTTTCAACTTTAAAAATCTGATGTGTTACACTCATATGACTTTCTCTAGCTGTTCTACAAACTTCATACCTAAGATTCTTCTTCTTTCTGCACCTTGCTAATCGCGGTACTCATTAGCACAATGTTCTTATTATTTAGTTCCGTATAAGTAGGAAGAAAATAAGGGAATACACTAGGCTAAACCGATAGTCAAATGTTTTAAAAGCTATCGTTATGCGATTGTCATTACAAATCGCTTCTTTTCTTGGCCAGGAGTAGAACAAAAGAAAAACGGACACTCCCGTCTGAGAAAAGTATAAGTACTTCACAACTGAAAATAATAACAATGAATACCTCGAAAACGGTGAGCTCCACGAGAAAAAAGTATATGACATAACTTGTGTATCTTAATAAGACCTACATTTTTGTACAGTAGGTTTTCGTCTGTTTCTTACGGTTTACTAGTTATGCCAAATTAAGCAAAATTCATGTAGAATAAAGTAGTCTTCAGAAGCTATTCCCAGAAAATTCAAGATATACATTTTATTTGTTAGGTAAATATCTTTAATATATGATATTTTAATCAAAATCGTTTGAACCATTTTTAAGAAAATCAAAATTTTCGAAAAAATTTCCATGTGAAGGGTAGATTGGGGTGGGGGGATTTTTCTCAAAATCTTCGTGTCGCATCCCTGGAAGATACTAGTCTTAAATACCAAGTTTGGTATTTTAGCTACTTTTCGTTTTTGAGTTATCGTGTTCACAGACATACACGGACACACACGCACACCTTTTTCTCAAAATGCTTTTTTTTGGATACAGGCGGTCCTAAAACATGTATTTCCTGTGAAACCTCGGTATTGAATTTTTGGGTGGAATACAATACTTCTCTATCCCTGTGTACATTGTACATATGGGGCTAGAGAAAGTAAAAAGCTTATTGTTCGCAAACAGGAAGTTTTCAGCTGTTTTTCTTTTGTTTTATTCCTGACCGTGCAACAATAACCGAAAAACTTATTCAAAATCAATCGCATGGCGACAGTTTTCAAAAGATTTGACAATCGCTTTGGTATTTCCTTATTTAGATTCAAATCATAAGTAATTAAGTAATAAGACCATTTCTGCTACTGTTTATCTTGATAGAGGTTGGTATAATAAGCTCCTGGAAGAATAGTTTGTTTATAGAAAAAGTAGAGAAGGTCATGTGGATAAAGCATTACTTTTCTATGACCTCTAATAATCCGGAATGCTAAGCATATGAATCATATTGTCGTATTATGAAATAGATATAATGAGAACATGCGAAAAGTTTTGCTAAAGACTGTTTAAAAACCTGTTGTGCTCCATTCACATGACTTTCTCTACATCTCTGTAACAAATTATTGTTAAAACCTTTATGCTTCCTTTTACTTCATGCTAATCGAAAAAAAATTAGCAGAAGTAGTTTTATTACTTGCTTCCTTATAAGTAGAAGCGAAATAAGGGAGTACCATAGGTTAAAGTGATAGTAAAAATCTTATTGCTATGTGACTGAAGTTCCTTTGTTTGTATGGACAGAAGTTTACAAATTCCCGTATGAGAAAAATATGTTTTTTAATGGTGAAACCAAAAACAAGGAATATCTCAAAAACGATTTACTCCACGAAAAAAAATTATATAACATAAATTGTGTGCTTTAACGTGCTCTACATTTTTGTGTGGTAAGTTTTTGTCCATCTGTTACGGTTTAGCAGTTATACAAAATTCAGTAAAATTCATGCAGAATAAAGTAGTCTTCAGAGGCTATTCCCAGAAAATTCAAGATATACATTTTAGTTATCAGGTAAACATCTTTAATATTCGACATTTTAATCAAAATCGTTAGAGCCGTTTTTGAGAAAATACAAATTTTCGAAAAAAGTTCCATGTAAAGGGTAGTTAGGTGTGCGGAGACTTTTCTCAAAATCATCGTGTCGCATCTTTGGAAGATACTGAACTTAAATACCAAGTTTGGTATTTTACTGACTTTTTGTATTCTGTTCACAGAGATAACTCAAAAACGAATAGACCTTTAAATACCAAAATTGGTATTTAAGTTCAATATCTTCCGAAGATGCGACACGAAGATTTTCACAAAAATCCCCCTCCGCAAACTACCCTTTACATGGAAAAAATTTTAAAAAATTTGATTTTATTAAAAATGCGTCTAACGGTTTTGATTAAAATCTCGTATATTTAAGGTATTTACTTGACAAATAAAATGTATATCTTGAATTTTCTGGGAATAGCCTCTGAAGACTAATTTATTATGGCTGAACTTTATGGATTTTTGCATAAATGCTAAACTGTAAGAGATGGAGAAAAACTTTCAACACAAAAAATGTAGAGCGCCTTAAAGCGCACAATTTATCTAATATACATTTTTTTCGAGGAGTTGATCGTTTTTGACATATTGCTTGTTTTTGATTTCAGCTAAGAAAAACATACTTTTCTCATACAGGAATTTGTCAACTCCTGGTCATACCAACAAAGAAACTTCAGTGACATAGCAACCAGCTTTTGATTATTAGTTTAGCCTATAGTACTCTCTTATTTCCCTTCTCCTAACCAGGAAGTAAGTAATAAGACTGTTCTAATTTTTTTCTCGATTAGCAGGATGTAAATAGAAGTATAAGCTTTTTAACAATAATAATTTGTTGCAGAGAGGTAGAGAAACTCATGTGAATGAAACACAGCAGATTTTTTTGGATACAGGGTACCCTAAAACTATTTCGGTATTGACTTTTTGGGTGCAATATAATACCTTCTGTGTACACTGTATGTAGTACGTGTAGAGGAAGTAAAAGCGGGTCCTCCTGACCTATTGAAGAAAGCCAGGAAGCCTCTTGACACCAAAACTTAGGTATTCTGGTATAGTGAAACGAAATTAAGATTGGGTATGTTTCGTTGCGATGACCTTATAACCTTTGAGTGGCGCTCCTATATTGGCAACCGGTACTCACTTGACCGGACAGGACTCCTTGGGTTAACGAATTACAAGAGCTCGTGTTGCAAGGAAGTTCATAAATAGCGTTTATGTAACATGTAGATACTCATTTAAATAATGTCACTAGTGAACAGACCGCATTCACTCTTTTCTCATTCGGGAGGTCGTGAGTTTCATCCCCGCGGCCGGCTTATTTCAGGAGTTTCCTCGGGTTGTCAAGCGAATCTTGGGAAGGTTCCCTGCTTCTCCGAATTCCTTGTTCATAATTGCCTGTACCAATGGCTTCCTTAACATCTGTTTCAGGGTTGAAGATCAGGCGTCGTTGTTTTGCCTGTTTCGGCTGGGCGGCATCTCTTGCACTATGGTAGTTTATTCTCGGGACATCACGGAACCCCGGCGGCGGAGACATTCAATCTGGAAACGTTAGGAACTCTGTCCGTCCTTGCGCCAGTCGTCATCCCCCTCTAAGGTCATGTGTGTCACTAAGGACCCCCAGGACCTATATTTAGTGCGCTGCCTCAGTGTCTGCCGACCGTCTGTCCAATCCAAGAATAGAACGGTTCATACAACCTAACATTATAATTATAAAATGGCGTGTTATTTATGGACGCTCTTTAACTGCTGTGGTTCTCAGCGTCCCATTCTAAATTGGGCGTGAAAGACCGCTTAATTTTGCTTAGAGACCTCTCAATCAGGCTTGAGGTTCTTTTACGTGCCGTAAATCTACGACACGGGATCAACGGCTTTACTTCCCTTCCGAAGGAAGCCATGCTAAGGATTTTTACGACCGAAAAAATACATCGTCCTCCGCAGGTTTTGAACCCGAGATCTTGGGTATATGAAGTCAGCATGGTAACCATTACACCACGGAGGGCGACATCACTTGAGTTAACATGACAGTGTAGGCATGTCGCTGTTTCCAAAACAGTTACATATCACCAATATGACGGGAAAAAATGAACAGAATTTGCCATTAATTTGAACTCTATATTAATATTCTTACCATCTCCACTTAGAATATGCATTCCAACCAAACATTCAATATCGGAGTATAGCTTGAAATACGATTTTTAAGGTGCGCTGTACTATGTACATACTGCATAGAGAAGGTATTGCACTCCACCCAAAAATTCGACACCAATATTTCACCGGAAATATATGTTTTATGGTCCCCAGTAACCAAAAGATTCTGATGTGTTCCATTCACATGACTTTCTCTACATCTCTGCAACAAATTATTGTTAAAGGCCTTATGCTTACTTTTACTTTATGCTAACCGACAAAAAATTAGCAGAAAGTCTTATTACTTGCTTCCTTGTAAGTAGAAGCGAAACAGGTTAAAGTGATAGTCAAAAGCTGATTGCTCTGTGGCTGAAGTTCCTTTATTTGTATGGACATTCACTGTGTGATCAATTATAATGTACTTATTAAACTATTTACATTAGATCTCTCACTGTGTGGACAATGATAATGTATTTAATAAACTATTTACAATAGATCTCTCACTGTATGGACAATGATAATGTATTTATTAAACTATTTACCATAGATCTCTCACTGTATGGACTATGATAATGTATTTATTAAACTATTTACATTAGATCTCTCACCGTATGGACAATGATAAAGTATTTATTAAACTATTTACATTAGATCTCTCACTGTGTGGACTATGATAATGTATTTGTTAAACTATTTACATTAGATCTCTCACTGTATGGACAATGATAAAGTATTTATTAAACTATTTACATTAGATCTCTCACTGTGTGGACTATGATAATGTATTTGTTAAACTATTTACATTAGATCTCTCACCGTATGGACAATGATAAAGTATTTATTAAACTATTTACCATAGATCTCTCACTGTATGGACTATGATAATGTATTTGTTAAACTATTTACATTAGATCTCTCACCGTATGGACAATGATAAAGTATTTATTAAACTATTTACATTAGATCTCTCACTGTGTGGACAATGATAATGTACTTATTAAACTATTTACAATACATCTCTCACTGTATGGACAATGATAATGTACTTATTAAACTATTTACATTAGATCTCTCACTGTGTGGACAATGATAATGTATTTAATAAACTATTTACATTAGATCTCTCACTGTGTGGACAATGATAATGTATTTAATAAACTATTTACATTAGATCTCTCACTGTGTGGACAATGATAATGTATTTAATAAACTATTTACATTAGATCTCTCACTGTATGGACAATGATAATGTACTTATTAAACTATTTACAATACATCTCTCACTGTATGGACAATGATAATGTACTTATTAAACTATTTACATTAGATCTCTCACTGTGTGGACAATGATAATGTATTTAATAAACTATTTACATTAGATCTCTCACTGTATGGACAATGATAATGTATTTAATAAACTATTTACATTAGATCTCTCACTGTATGGACAATGATAATGTATTTAATAAACTATTTACATTAGATCTCTCACTGTGTGGACAATGATAATGTATTTAATAAACTACTTACATTAGATCTCTCACTGTGTGGACAATGATAATGTATTTAATAAACTATTTACAATACATCTCTCACTGTATGGACAATGATAATGTACTTATTAAACTATTTACATTAGATCTCTCACTGTGTGGACAATGATAATGTATTTAATAAACTATTTACATTAGATCTCTCACTGTATGGACAATGATAATGTAGTTATTAAACTATTTACATTAGATCTCTCACTGTGTGGACAATGATAATGTATTTAATAAACTATTTACATTAGATCTCTCACTGTGTGGACAATGATAATGTACTTATTAAACTATTTACATTAGATCTCTCACTGTGTGGACAATGATAATGTATTTAATAAACTATTTACATTAGATCTCTCACTGTGTGGACAATGATAATGTATTTAATAAACTATTTACATTAGATCTCTCACTGTGTGGACAATGATAATGTATTTAATAAACTATTTACAATAGATCTCTCACTGTATGGACAATGATAATGTATTTATTAAACTATTTACAATAGATCTCTCACTGTGTGGACAATGATAATGTATTTATTAAACTATTTACAATAGATATCTCACTGTATGGACAATGATAATGTATTTATTAAACTATTTACATTAGATCAGTGACTGTGTGGACAATGATAATGTATTTATTAAACTATTTACATTAGATCTTTCACTGTATGGACAATGATAATGTACTTATTAAACTATTTACAATAGATCTCTCACTGTATGGACAATGATAATGTATTTATTAAACTATTTACAATAGATCTCTCACTGTATGGACAATGATAATGTATTTATTAAACTATTTACATTAGATCTCTCACTGTATGGTCAATGATAATGTATTTATTAAACTATTTACAATAGATCTCTCACTGTATCGACAATGATAATGTATTTATTAAACTATTTACAATAGATCTCTCACTGTATGGACAATGATAATGTATATATTAAATTATTTACATTAGATCTGTCACTGTGTGCACAATGATAATGTATATATTAAACTATTTACAATAGATCTCTCACTGTGTGGACAATGATAATGTACTTATTAAACTATTTACAATAGATCTCTCACTGTGTGGACAATGATAATGTATTTATTAAACTATTTACATTAGATCATTCACTGCCGGCTACTCTCTATTTCCTGACGTTTTCTGGTATTTGCAATTATTTTAAGGGCGGCCTGGCTATCGGAGAAGATGCTTGTAATACTATTCTTTTCCACTTATCAGATTATCCCCGGCACAGATTTTAATGGTTTCACGTAACATTGTCTACCAATATCAAATGTATATATTCATTATATGCTTTGGTCAAAATATATTCTTGCTTAGGAATTGTTTCAAATGTTTAATTGTGAATACTTGATTATAAAGCTTATTTGCAATAACATGCTCATGTGATGGAAAGAAAAGACAGTAGGGAAAAAATCTCATGTGTTCCATTCACATGATTTTCTTTACATATCCTCAACAAATTGTTCTTAAAAAGCTTATGCCTGTATTTACTTCATGCTAATCGAAAAAGAAATAGCAGAAATAGTCTTATTACTTGTTTCCTTGTAAGTAGAAGCGAAATAAGGGGGTACCATAGGTTAAAGTGATATTCAAAAGCTGGTTGCTATGTGACTGAAGTTCTTTTGTTTGTATGGACAGGAGATGAGAAATTCCTGTACGAGAAAAGTATGTTTTTTAAAGGTGAAACCAGAAACAAGGTATATCACAAAAACGACCAACTCAACGAAAAAATTGTGTATAACATAAATTGCGTGTTTTAACGTGCTCTTCATTTTGTGTGTGGTAAGATTTTGTCCATCTTTTACCGTTTAGCAGTTATGCAGAGTTCCGTAAAATTCATCCAGAATAAAGTAGTCTTCAGAGGTTATTCCCATAAAATTCAAGATATACATTCTATTTGTTAGGTAAATATCTTTAACATACGATGTTTTAATCAAAATCATTAGAGCCATTTTAAAGAAAATAAAAAATTTCGAAAAAAGTTCCATAGAAAGGGTAGTTTGGGTGGGAGGATTTTTCTAAAAATCTTAGTGTCGCATCCCTGGAAGATACTAAACTTAAATACCAAGTATGGTATTTTACCGACTTTTCGTTTTTGAGTTATCGTGTACAAAGACACACACACTCATGCGCGCGGACCTTTTTCTGAAAATGCTTTTTTTTGTTACAGGGGACCATAAAACATGTATTTCCGGTGAAATCTCGGTATCGAACTTTTTGGTTGAGTACAATACTTTCTCTATACACTAGAGAAAGTAAAAGCAAGAATCGCAAACCTTCATGCACGTCCGTCAGATGATACTTCTTAGGAATGATCTGAAAATGTGTCATATGATATTTATAAAGTAGCTAATGCTACGAAAAGTAGTATTTGATAATTTAAGAATTTTAAGTTTCCTTCGTGGTCTTTAGTAAAATACAATAGATTAATCTATTTAAATGACAAATACAATTTGGTCTTTATTTTCTTGGAATAGCCTGTGAAGTCTTCATTCAGGAGGAACTTTGTATAAGGTAAAACTGGTAAACTTAAACGATGCTCAATGGAATCAAGCGAAACGTACTGTACAAAAATGTAGATATCTTTAAAACTTACAAGTTATTTCAAATAACCTTATTTGTAGCATGTCATTTAAAATATATTTATTATTATTGTTATTATTATTATTATTATTATTATTATCAGTCACATTGGTTCAATACTTTGTCATTTTTACTTTCTCTAGCCCCGTATATACAATGTACATAGGGATAGAGAAGTATTGTATTCCACCCAAAAATTCGATGTCGTGATTTGACCGGAAATACATGTTTCAGGACCCCCTGAGTCCAAAAAAGCATTTTCAAAAAAAGGTCCGTGTGTTTCAGTGGACAGCATAGGTCACAAATGAAAAGACGCTTGCATACAAACTTGGTATTTAGTTTTGGTATCTTCCAAGGATACGACACGAAGTTTTACAAGAAAATCCTTCCACCCCTAACGACCCTTTACATGGAATTTTTTTCGAAATTTTTTATTTACTCAAAAATGGCTCTAACGGTTTTGATTTAAATATCGTATATTAAAGATATTTACCTGACAAGTAATATGTATATCTTGAATTTTCTGGGAATAGCCTCTGAAGACTACTTTATTCTGGATGAATTTTGCATAACTGTTAAACCGTAGGAAATGAACAAAAACTTACCACTCAAAAAATATAGAGCACATTAAAAGACACAATTTATGTTATGTACATTTTTTTCGAGGAGTTGATCGTTTTTTAGATACTCCTTGTTTTTGGTTTCAGCTTTGAAAAACTTCCACTTTTCTCATACAGGAATTTGTCAACTCGTGTCCATACAAACAAAGCAACTTCAGTCACATAGCAACCAGCTTTTGACTTCACTTTAACCTATGATACTCCCTTATTTCGCTTCAGCTTGCAAGGAAGCAAGTAATAAGACTATTTCTGCTATTCTTTTCTCGATTGGCATGAAGTAAATAGAAGAATAAGCTTATTAAGAACAGTTTGTTACACAGAAGTAGAGCAAGTCATGGGAATGGATCACATCAGATTTTTTCTATCTCCTATTGCCACCTTCTTTTTTATCTAGAAACAATTACTCAGAAATTTCTCCCTAAAAGGTTGAAGCGTGTGCATGATACGAGATATTCCTGTCTTATGTTTGATAGGTTGATGAGGGGTGAACTGGATTGGTTAATAGGGGTCAACTGGGTAAAATAAAACTAAGTCCCTTCCTCTCAAAAAAAAATTTTCGCCCAAAATTCAAACTTTTAAAAACAAAACAAAAAATGTGATGTGTTCCATTCGCATCACTTTCTCTACATCTCTGCAAGATTGTTGTTAAAAAGTTTGTTACTATTTACTTCATGCAAAAGGAGAAAAGAAAATCAGCAGAAACAGTCTTCTTACTTGCTTCCTTGTAAGTAGAAGCGAAATAAAGGAGTACCATAGGTTAAAGTGAAGACAAAAACTGGTTGCTATGTGACTGATCTTCCTTTGTTTGTATGGACACGAGTTGACAAATTCCTGTATGAGAAAAGTATAAATATTTCATAGCTGAAACCAAAAACAATGAATATCTAAAAAACAATCAACTCCACGAAAAAAACGTATATAACATAAATTGTGTGTTTTAAAATGCCTTACATTTGCTGTGTGATATGCTTTTGTACATCTCTTGCGGTTTAGCAGTTATGCAGAATTTCGTAAAATTGACCCAGAATAAAGTAGTCTTCAGAGGCTATTCCCAGAAAATTCAAAATATACATTTTATTTGTCAGGTAAATATCTTTAATATACGATATTGTAATCAAAATCGTTAGAACCATTTTGTAGAAAATAAAAATTTTCTAAGAAAGTTCCATGTAAAGGGTAGTTTCGGGTGGGGGGATTTTTCGCAAAATCTTCGTGTCGCATCCCTGAAAGATACTAAACTTAAATACCAAGGAGTTTTTTCTGAAAATACTTTTTTTTTTTTTTTGGATACTGGGGGCCCTAAGACATATATTTCCGGTGAAATATCGGTATTGAATTTTTTGGTGGTGTGCAATACCTTCTCTGTGCATTATGTTCATAGTACGTGTAGAGAAAGTAAAAACGTTGGTTTAATTAGTAATACTTTTAGTATATTTTTGATACTTACAGATTCCATCTCCGTATTCTACTTCACATAAACGATATCCCTACAAGACACTATTTTAGGTGCTTTTTGGTGATGTTCAGAGAATCACACTTGTGTAAAATAAAAGTGTACATTTTGGGCAAGTTTGTAGTTTGGGTTTTGAACATATTTTAATGGAATTTGAGGGCCACAGTGATAGCTGTAGTTTTTGGATATGTCAGATGTAGTTAGTATGCACATTAACGCACCGTGCAGTAAGTAACCATTTCTGTATGGAGAGTTCAACGAGTGGATGGAAACGAAGCAAGGCTTGTGTTTGTGGTTTTGAAATTCTTCCGTGCGATTATGAGGGAAGGAGAAGGAATGATACCGGATTTTCTCTGAGTCCCAGGTACATTAATACACATCGTATCCTCCTAATCTTCAGCAAGTACAGTTAGTTACTGAATGTCAGTTGGCAGCTGACCTTCCCTCTCTGTGGCCGTCAAGCTTGTGGGATGCATGCTCACGATTAATAGCTAGCAATTCATCCCGTGCTGATACATCTTCCTGTTTGTAGAAACACGGATATTCTCATAACATATACATCATAGTGACTTCATACTTACACTAATAATATTCCCTCATAATAAAAAGACTGGGTGCTTAAGAAATATAGTAAAAATGTCTTCTATCAGATGAGGTTCGTTAAAGAATGATCCTTTGAAGAGCAAAACAAATAATTGAAAACACACAGAGAATTCAGTAAGGAAATCTACTTATTATTAAAATTTTTGTAAGAAATGTACCAAATACGATTTATTATTACTTTCTCTATACGTACGATGTACATAGTGAATAGAGAAGGTATTGCACTCCATCCAAAAATTCGATACCGAGATTTCACCGGAAATATATGTTTTAGGGTCCCATTTTCGAAAAAAGGCCCATGTGTGTCCGTGTGCAAACTTGGTATTTAAGTTTAGTATCTTCCAGAGATGCGACACAAATATTTTTAGAAAAATCCCTCACCCCCAACTACCTTTCACATGGAACTTTTTTCGATAATTGTGATTAAAATATCGTATATTAAACATATTTACCTGACAAATAATATGTATATCTTGAATTTTCTGGGAATAGCCTCTGAAGACTACTTTATTCTGGATGAATTTAACGGAATTTTGAATAACTGCTAAACCGTAAGAGATGGACAAAAACTTACCACACAAAAAAAGAGCACGTAAACACACAATTTATGCTATATATCTTTTTTTACTTGAGTTCGTCGTTTTTGAGACATTCCTTGTTTTTGGTTTCTGCTTTGAAAAACTAATACATTTATCAGAAAGGAATTTCTTAACTCCTGTCCATACAAACAAAGGAACTTCAGTCACATAGCAACCAGCTTTTGACTATCACTTTAACCAATAGTACTCTCTTATTTCGCTTCTATTTACAAGGAAGCAGGTAATAAGAGTATTTCTGCTATTTTTACTGATTAGCAAGAAGTAGATAGATTTTTTTTAATATGTTGATGAAAACATTTGAATTTAAACCCGTGTATAATGAAGAAATAAATGAACATAAAGAGCTATGATATAATAATCATAAGTGGTTTATAGCAGAATTGAAGAAAAGTTTTCTATTTTCGATAATATTTTATTCACTTATCTCTTGTAGATTGAATACTGTATTTTGGGCAATTGATGTTACCTATTTAATTGCTCATCTATAGGTTATTGAAGTATTAAAATGGGTTGTCGATACCAATCTTAAAAATACTAAAACTTTGCTTTTGTTTCCCTTTGGTGATTTGCATTGATATGGTTAAAGGTGCTGAGTTGCTGATTATTTGCTGTGTATGTTACATCATATCGTTATTTCATTATCTGCTTTGTGTTGATTGACATATCTGTTCCATAATTAATTTTGTTTTCAAATAAAAGTGATCAATGTTAATTGACATCCATTACTTTCACCTGTTATTAAGAAAACATAGGGATTGCCACATAGGGGACTAATTTCGGACAGAAACCGAAGAGACGTGAAAATAAAATTGCACTTTTTGGGTTTCTAATAAATCCAACTCAAGGTACTATATAATAAGCTATAAAAAAAAATCTGATATGTTCCATTCATTTGACTTTCTCTATATCTCTGCAACAAATTATTGTTAAAAAGCTTATGCTTCTATTTACTTCATGCTAATCGAGAACAAATTTCCAGAAATAATCTTATTGCTTGTTTCCTAATAAGTAGAAACAACATAAGTGAGTACCATAGGTTAAAGTGATAGTCAAAATCTGGTTGCAATGTGACTGGAGATCCTTTGTTTATATGGACAGATGTTGACAAATTTCTATACGAGAAAAGCAAGTTTTTCAAAGCTGAAAACAAAAACAATAAATGTCTCAAAAATGATCAACTCCACGAAAAAAATGTATATAACATAAATTGTGTGTTTTAACCTCCTCTACATTTCTTGTGAAGTAAGTTTTTGTCTAAGTCTTACGGTTTAGCAGTTATGCAAAATTCCGTAAAATTCGTCCAGAATAAAGCAGTCTTCAGAGGCTATTCCCAGAAAATTCAAGATATACATTTTCTTTGTCACGTAAATATGTTTAATATATAACATTTTAATCAAAATCGTTAAAGTTATTTTTGCGAAAATCAATATTTTCGA
Source organism: Hymenopus coronatus (assembly GCA_030762935.1). Classification (NCBI taxonomy): domain Eukaryota; kingdom Metazoa; phylum Arthropoda; class Insecta; order Mantodea; family Hymenopodidae; genus Hymenopus; species Hymenopus coronatus. The sequence goes on from CM060893.1 coordinate 36,242,782, forward strand.
AAAAATTTCCATGTAAAGGGTAGTTTGTGGTGGGGGGATTTTTCTCAAAACCTTCCTGCCGCATCCATGGAAGATACTAAACTTAAATGCCTTGGTATTTTACCGACTTTTCGTTTTTGAGTTATCGTGTTCACAGACACACGGACAGACGGACACACACATACACACACACACACACACACACACACACACACACACACACACACACGGACCTTTTTGTGATTTAAGGGACCATAAAATATATTTCCGGTGAAATCTCGGTATCGAATTTTTGGTTGGAGTGCAATACCTTCTCTATACACTATGCCCATAGTGCGTGTAGAGAAAGTAAAAATCTGATGTGTTACACTCATATGACTTTCTCTAGCCGTTCCACAAACTTCTTACATAACATTATTCTTCTTTGTGCACCTTGCTAATCGAGGTACTCATTAGCACAATGTTCTTATTACTTAGTTCCTTATAAGTAGGAAGAAAATAAGGGAATACACTAGGCTAAACCGATATTCAAATTAACACGTCGCCAGGAAAGCTATAGTTCTTATTTTACGATATTCAAATGTTTTAAGAGCTGTCGTTATGCGATTTTCATTACAAATCGCTTCTTTTCTTGGCCAGGAGTCGAACAAAAGAAAAACGGACACTGCCGTCTGAGAAAAGCAATGTACTTCATAACTGAAACTAATAACAATGCATACCTCGAAAATGGTAAGCTCCACGAAAAAAATGTATATAACGTAAGTTGTGTATTTTAACAAAACATACATTTTTTGTGTAGTAAGTTTTTGTCTATCTCTTACGGTTTACTAGTTATGCCAGATTAAGCAAAATTCGTCCAGAATAAACAGGCCTTTAGAAGTTATTCCCTGAAAATCTAAGATATACATTTTATTTTTCAGGTAGATATCTTGAATATACGATATTTTAATCAAAATCGTTGGAGCCATTTTAAGAACATCAAAATTTTCGAAAAAAAAGTTCCATGTAAAGGGTAGTTTGGGGTGGGAGGATTTTTATCAAAATCTTCGTGTCGCATCCCTGGAAGATACTAAACTTAAATACCAAGTTTGGTATTTTAGCTACTTTTCGTTTTTGAGTTATCGTGTTCACAGGCACACGAACACACACACACACACACACGGACCTTTTTCTGGAAATGTTTTTTTTTTAAACATGTATTTTCGGTGAAATCTCGACATCGAATTTTTGGGTGGAATGCAATACTTCTGTATCCCTACGTGCATTGTCGCCCTCCGGGGTGTAATGGTTACCATGCTGACTTTATATACCCAAGGTCGCGGGTTCAAACCCGGCGGAGGACGATGGATTTTTTCGGGTGTAAAAATCCTTAGCATGGCTTCCTTCGGAAGGGAAGTAAAGCCGTGAGTCCCGTGTCGTAGATTTACGGCACGTAAAAGAACCTCAAGCCTGATAGAGAGGCCTCTGAGCAAAATTAAGCGGTCTTTCACGCCCAGTGTACAATGGGACGCTGAGAACCACAGCAGTTAAAGAGCGTCCATAAATAACACGCCATTTACATTTATATTTGCCTATGTACATTGTACATATTGGGCTAGATAAAGTAAAAATAGGTGACAAGAATAGGATGGTCGTTAGGCTATTTTTGTCTTCTATGCTAATGTGAAGCTCAACATAACGTGCAAGTTAAAATGTATTTTAAGAAATAGAAACGTATGGAAATGCTGACGTTGTAAAACAGTCCTTTCATACTAATTACTTATCTAAACCATTAAAAAGCGTGTGGTTGTGAGATGAAAATAGGTACTTATAGACGTAAAAACCTAAAAAGAGGTGGGTACTGCAACGAGAAAGGCAAAACTGACTTTCAGAAATTGTAATGATGGGTGGATAAATTTATGAAGAAAATCTCATGTGTTTCTCTACATCTCTGCAACAAATTATTGTTATAAATCTAATGCTTCTGTTTAGTTCATGCTAATCGAGACAATAATTAGCAAACATAGTCTTATTTCTTGCTTTATTGTAAGTAGAAGCGAAATAAGGGAGTACTATAAGTTAAAGTGATGGTCAAAAGCTGGTTGCTATGTGACTGATGTTCCTTTGTTTGTATGGACACGAGTTAATAAATTCCTGTTTGGGAAAAGAATAAGTTTGTCAAAGTTGAAACCAAAAACAAGGAATATCTAAAAATACGATAACTCTACTAAAAATATATAAATATAACATAAATTGTGTGTTTTAACGTGCTCTACATTTTTTGTGGTAAGTTTTTGTGCATCTCTTACTTTTAGCAGTCATTCAAAATTCCGTAATATTGATCCAGAATAAAGTAATCTTCAGAAGCTATTCTCAGAAAATTCAAGATATACATCTTATTTGTTAGGTTTAATATACGATATTATAATCAAAATCGTTAGAGCCATTTTGAGGAAATCAAAGTTTTCAAAAAAAAAGTGTAAAATGAAGTTGTGAGTAGGGGGATTTTCTTGATTTTAACTGTCTTTTCGTTTTTGAGGTATGTTGCCCACAGACACACACACGCGCGCGCACACACAGACAGACACATGGACAGTTTTCTAAAAATGTTTATTTTTTATTCAGCGGGTTCTCAAAACATTTATTTACGGTGAAATCTCGGTCTCCAATTTTTGGGTGCAATCCATTACCTTCTCTATACTCTATGTACATGTGTAGAGAAAGTAAAAACGATCAGGTTTTAATTGGCATATTAACGATGTAATTTCAAAAACGAAAATCATTATTTAATGTTGGTTATCGTGGGTTTCAAATTTGTACCAACTTATCCATTTACAGATACAACCATGTGGATTAAGAAATGAATGAATAAATAAATCAATTAAAGAATTAGTTATAAAATAAGTAAATAGATGCATATATGAAACAGCGAATTTAGTTTCGATCTTCTCCACACAGAACGTATTGCTATTAATATGTCTTGAATTTGTAAAAGTGTACGAGTTCCTGTTTATAAACAGAAACATCTGACTGCCTATTTTGCTCATATACGCACACTCAGCTTATAGAAGCATTAAACGTGACCGTATTGTATGTCAAGTGACGGAATGCGTTGGAGAAGTTGCTGAAAGCAGACAAACGGGAAGGAAGGTAAGCGCTGGTTAACGGAATAACTGTTTGACATTTCAATACTGACACACAGACTGGCGCAAATGTCGCTACACACGTACAAAAGTAACTACATATTTATTTAAATTATGTAACTAATGTTAACTTTGAATCATTTGAACATTATACAGGTCTCTCAACCTTTCAGTATACATCTCTTCTTTTCTGAATGTTGTTTTATTCAGGGGAGTTTCAGAGCGTGTATTTCCGGTGAAATGCCCGTTCGAAATTTTGGGTGGAATACAATACATTATCTACTATATAAAATGTGCATACGTGATAAAGAAAGTAAAATGATATCTATAAGTCATAATATTAGTTGTTCAAGAAGTCAGATGTGGACCATTGAACAAAGAAGTGAGAAAAATGTTTTGTATGGAATATAGAAATATATACATAGTGTGGTAATTTGATGCAGTCACGAGGTGAGAAACAGAGAATATTTAAAACTGGGTTATTGTGAAAAAAAAAAATCTGATGTGTTCCATTTACATGACTTTCTCTATATCTCTAGTAAGTTTATCTTTTATTTATTTCATGCAAATCGAGAAATATTAGCAGAAATTGTCTTGTTTCATGCTTAATTGTAAGTAGAAGCGAAATAAGGGAGTACCATAGGTTAAAGGGAAAGCCAAAAGCTGGTTGCTATGCGACTGATGTTTCCTTGTTTGTATGGACAGGAGTTGACAAATTCCTGTATGAGAAAAGTATAAGTTTTTCAAAGCTAAAACCAAGAAAAAGGAATATCTCAAAAACGATCAACTTCACGATAAAAATGGATATAACATAAATTGTGTGTTTTAACGTGCTCTGCATTTTTTGTGCGTTAAGTTTTTGTCCACCTCTTACAGTTTAGTAGTTATGGAAAATTCATACATAATAAAGTAGTCTTCAGAGGCTATTCCCAGAAAATTGAAAATATACATTTAATTTGTCAGGTAAATATCTTTAACATATGATATTTTAATCAACATCGTTAGGGCCATTTTTTAGAAAATCAAAATGTTCGAAAAAAGTTGCATGTAAAGGGTAGTTTGGGATGGGGGGGGGATTTTTCTCAAAATCTTCGTGTCGCATCCCTGGATGATTCTAAACTTAAATACCAAGTTTGGTATTTTACCGACTTTTCGTTTTTGAGTTATCGTGTTAACAGACACACGGACACACACACACGGACCTTTGTCTGAAAATACTTTTTTTGGATACAGGGGACCCTAAAAAATATATTTCCGGTGAAATCTCGGTATCGAATTTTTTGGTGGTGTGCAATACATTCTCTATATACTATGTATATTGTGCGTATAGAGAAAGTATAAAGGATCTCTGAATCAGTCAAAAAATACTTAAGAAAAAATGGAATAATGAGGAGTTTAAATTGATCAAGAAGAAGGAAATATATTTGGGACCACGTACACTGAATAATAGTTTCCGAAAGAGATGCATTTAAAGAAGTGATGAATGTTCTAAAGCACCAAGGCAAGGATACGCATAACATGCATTATATCAAACATTTGTAGGGAAATCGGAATAGAGTAGGCTTAAACGGTATAAAATACTTTGAAAGCTGGTCGCTATGTGATAGGTTGACTTTGAATAACGCATCCCGTTTGTGAATTCTGCAATTCTTTTAAACAACAGGGAATATGCTGGATATTGTTAATTCTACAAAAAAGATGCATAAACAGCTTCGTGAGTACACGCATTTTAATCAGATTTAGTGCATCTGTTTCCGTTTTCCAGTTATGTAAAAGACATCGGGATGAAGGGGACTTTAGGGTATTTCAATAAAATTCAGTGATATGTATTTGTCACGAAAATGTCTTTACCATGAAGTGTTTTGAATCATTAATACCATCTTTGAGAAAATAAAACTTTTCGAAATATGTTCCATGGTCTAGTTTGGCAAGGGTGGATTTTCTTCACATCCCTGAAAGCTGCTGAACCTAAACTTGGTGTATCACTGAATTTTCATTTTTACTTTCTCTATACATACTATGTACATAGTGTTTAGAGAAGGTATTGCACTCCACCAAAAAATTCGATACCGAGATTTCACCGGAAATATAAGTATCCAAAAAAAATACTTTTCAGAAAAAGGTCCGTGTGTCAGGGTGTCCATATGCCTGTGAACACGATAACTAAAAAACGAAAAGTCGATAAAATACTAAACTTGGTATTTAAGTTTAGTATCTTCCAGGGATGCGACAGGAAATTTTTGAGAAAAATCCCCCAACCCCAAACTACCCTTTACATGGATTTTTTTTTCGAAAATTTAGATTTTCTAAAAAATGCCACTAACGATTTTGGTTCAAACCTTGTATATTAAAGATATTTACCTGACAAATAAAATTATATTTTGATTTTTCTGGGAATAGCCCCTGAAGACTACTTTATTCTGGTGAATTTTACGGAATTTTGCATAATTGCTAAACCGTAAGAGATAGACAAAAATTTACTGCACAACAAATGTAGAGTACTTTAAAACACACAATTTATGTTATATACATTTTTTCGTGGAGTTGATTATTTTTGAGATATTCCTTGTTATTGATTACAGTTATGAAAAACTTAAGTTTTCTCATACAGGAATATATCAGCTCCTGACCATACAAACAAAGGAACTTCAGTCGCATAGCAACTTGCTTTTGACTATCATTTTAACCTATGATAATCCCTCATTTCGCTTCTACTTTCAAGGAAGGAAGTAATAAGACCATATCTGCTAATTTTTTTTTTTTTTTTTTCCATCAGCATGAATTAAATGGAAGCATAAGCTTTTTAATAATATTTTTTGCAGAGATGTAGAGAAAGTCATGTGACTGGAACACATAAGATTTTTTGTTCTAAAAATGCTCTTTTGGGGGACTGAGAACCTTACAAATACACTTATGCTGGAATCTCGGTATCGAATTTTTACGTGGAATACAATAATTTCTCTACCTGCTATACATAATAGAAAAAGAGGAAAAGATTAAATTGGAAAAAGATAAAGAATAGAAAAATCTGATGTGTTCCATTCAAATGACTTTCTCTATATCACTACAACAAATTATTCTATTTACTTCATCTAATGGAGCAAAAATTAGCAGAAATAGTATTATTACTTGCTTCCTTGTTAGTAGAAGCGAAATAAGGGGGTACCACAGGTTAAAGTGATAGCCAAAAGCTGGTTGCTCTGCGACTGAAGTTCCTTTGTTTGTATGGACACGAGTTCACAAAGTCCTTTATGAGAAAAGTATGTCTTTATAGCTGAAAAAAAAAACAAGGAATATCTCAAAAACAATCAACTTGTATAACAAAATGTATATACCATAAATTGTGTGTTTTAAGCTGCTCTACATTTGTTGTGTGGTAAGTTTTCGTCCATCTCTTACGGTTTAGCAGTTATGCAAAATTCCGTAAAATTGACCAAGAATAAAGCAGCCTTTAGGGGCTATTCCCAGAAAATTCAAAATATACATTTTATTTGTCATGTAAGTACCTTATATTTTAATCAAAATCGTTAGAGCCATTTTTGAGAAAATCAAAATTTCGAAAAAAGATCCATGTAAAGGGTAGTTGGGGGTGGGGGATTTTTTTCAAAATCTTCGTGTCCTATCACTGGAAGATACTAAACTTAAATACCAAGTTTGGTATTTTACCGACTTTTCGTTTTTGAGTTATCGTGTTCACAGACACACGGACACACACACGGACCTTTTTGTGAAAATGCTTTTTTTGGATATTGGGGACCCTAAAACATATATTTCCGGTGAAATCTCGGAATCGAATTTTTGGATGGAGTGCAATACCTTCTCTATACACTATGTATAGGTAATGATATATTTTGAAAGATTGCACTGGAAAATGAAGGAGTTTGATGAGCCATTCTTCCTTTTGACACATGAGTGGCACAAACTGCATAGTAACCAGAATTTAGATTCAATACCTATTATATAACTAAGAGATCCTGTTTTGTTTTTGCTAGCATTACTGGTTCGAGTTCTTTTGTTTGCACGTGTACGTGATTTGCAAAGCATTTCTGGAACCAAAGCAGCGTGCACGGATCAGAAAATCGTACTGGTGGCGCCTCTCCGTGTCATGCTTTGTACTTATTAGGGCGATAGAAGCGAAAGCCATGTGCAATATAGGTATTATTTGAGGTTTTCTGCCTATAAAGTGCATACATTTGACTGAAAGTTCTGTTTCAAAATGTTGAAATCTTTTTGTACACATCTGAAAATATACTGGGAACGCGTGCTGAACTGTGGGGATGTTCTGAAACTCTTCGCAAATGTTTGTTGCGGCTTTGGTTCTCAGTCAGGACTGAAAATAAAATATAAAGTATGAATAGTAATACGCACACAACAATACGTACATAAATATTAATGATACAAATAAAAGTAATAATAATAATAATAACAATAACAATAATTAAGACACTTTTCCCATAATGTGTTGTTTAATCTAATACTTACGGTATTTAGCACTTCTATTTAATAAAAAACGTTAGCATTAATTTCTAAACAATTTTATCCTTGCTGCAGTTAATTTTACTTTCTCTACACGTACTATGTATACAGTGTATACAGAAAGTATTGTATTCCACCCAAAAATTCGATACCCAGATTTCACCGGAAATACATGTTTTGGGTCCCCCTGAATCCAAAAAAAGCATTTTTACAAAAAGGTCCGTGTGTGTGCGTGTGTGTGTGTGTCCGTTACATACCAAACTTGGTATTTCAGTTTGGCATCTTCCAAGGATGTGACAAAAAGATTTTCAAGAAAATCCCCCTACCCCCAACTACCCTTTAAATGGAACATTTTTCGAATTTTTTGATTTACTTAAAAATGGCTCTAACGATTTTGATTAAAATGTCAAAGATTAAAGATATTTACCTGACAAATAAAATGTGTATCTTAATTTTTCTGGGAATAGCCTGTGAAGGGTATTCTGGATGAATTTTACTAAATTTTGAATAACTGCTAAACCGTAAGAGATGAGCAAAAACTGGTCCCACAAAAAATGTAGAGCATATTAAAACACACAATTTATATTATATACATTTTTTTCGTGGGGTTGGTTGTTTTTAAAATATTTCTTGTTATTAGTTTCCGCTTTGAAAAACATACACTTTTCTCATACAGGAATTTGTCAACTCCTATCCGCACAAAGGAACTTCACTCACATAGCAACCAGCTTTGACTGTCACTTTAACCTATGATACTCCCTTATTTCTCTCCTACTTTCAAGGAAGCAAATAATAAGACTATTTCTGCTATTTTTTTTTCTCTCTCTCGTTTAGCTTGAAGTAAATAGAAGCATTAGCTTTTTAACAATAATTTGTTGCAGAGATGTAGAGAAAGTCATATGAATGGAGCGCATCAGATTTTTTAGCATATGTTACTGCTTTGAGGTACAATATAAAATTAGTGTACTTGCTTCTTTCGATGTACAGCTTGAATCCATAGATTTCTTCTTTGCGCTTCAGTTTTCTGTGTGGGAAAAGAACAAAAGGCGAATAGCTGGCGAAGTATTCTTGTAGGTATTATTACATGCTACAACACAGGAGTTATTGTTGCCTTTCTGTCTTATTGTAGTGTTTACATTTTCAGGAGGTTCGATACTTGACATCTTACAGCACACGCTAATATTCTTACTCCACTTCTGTGTTATCCTCTTGTTAGTAACTTAACTTGCCGCCAGAGTAGCGTGCAAGGTGCCTTATAGGATTACTCAACTCTGGATTACCATTCTGTAACAACACCATAGACAATTATTAAGGTTAATGTGTACAAGGAACAAGTTGAATTAGTTACCAAGAATTTATGGTTCAAATTCTGCATAGGGAGGTTTCTAGTATACAGTAAACTCTTGGAACAGCTTGATAAGAGGTTACAAGTTTAAAGTTTTATTTACATACCTGCAGGAGTGAGCCCGAGGGTTTTCTCTGTTTAACTGCCTCCGGCCAGGATCAAATGGCGTCGAGGCAGCAGTCTGACTTCTCAATACCGAGGCGCCATTAGAGAAAGATGTAACAAAAGAGTAACAAGAAGAAAGACTAACATTAAAACCTGCTAGTCAACAGGTTCACTATTGCATCAGTGCCATGCAGCTAGAAAAACATAGGTCATGGACAGCTAAAGGGGGCGGGGACGGACATTGGCTCTCTTCCAGTACACACACTTTACAGTAATAACCTGTCAACAAGAGAGATTCCTTATATCATAATAGCACGGCTACCGTAGGAAATTGTGACCTACTTTGGAACTACCAATAATTACACTGCAATTCGACAAAATACACAAGGAGAATTATTACAAATGTGACAGAAAAACTGCATATCAAAATACTGATTAATTTATTAAACACATAGCATGTAAAATGAAAAAATAATAAACAATTGGATAAGTAATAGTTTACAAAGCACAGTATTATTTACCTTCTCTACACGTATTATGTACATAATGTATAGTGAAGGTATTGCATTCCACCCAAAAATTCGATACCGAGATTTCACCGCAAATACATGTTTTGGGTCCCCTTGAATCCAAAAAGATAATTTTTACAAAAAGGTCCGTGTGTGTGTGTGTGTGTGTGTGTGTGTGTGTGTGTTTCTGTAGACTGCATAGCTCAAAAACAAAATTCCGTTAAAAACCAAATTTGGTATTTAGGTTTGGTGTCCTCCTAGGATGCGACAGGAAGATTTTTAAGAAAATCCCTCCACCCCCAACTACCCTTTGTATGGAAATTTTTTCGAAAATTTTGATTTTATAAAAAAATAGCTCTAACGATTTTGATTAAAATAGCATATTACAGATATTTAACTGACAAACAAAATATATATCTTGAATTTTCTGGAAATAGCCCCTGAAGACTACTTTATTCTGGGTGAATTTTACGGAATTTTGTATATCTGCCAAACCGTAAGACATAGATAAAAAATTACTACGCAGAAAATGTAGAGCACATTAAAACACACAATTTATGTTATATACATTTTTTTCATGGAGGTGATCGCTTTTAAGGTATTCGTTGTTTTTGGTTTCAGCTTTGAAAAACTTGTTCTTTTCTCATACTGGAATTTGTTAACTACTATCCATACAAACAAAGGAAGTTCAGTCACATAGAACCAGCTTTTGACTATCAGCTTAACCAATGGTTTCCTTTATTTCGGTTCTAATTACAAGGTAGCAAGTAATAAAACCATTTTTGCTAATATTTTCTCGATTAGCATGAAGTAAATAGAAGCATAAGCTTTTTAACAACAATTTGTTACAGAGATGTAGAGAAAGTTATGTGAATGGAACACTTCAGATTTTTAAACAAATATTATTCTGTGTATTAAAATCACATTACTTTTACTAATTTAAGGGTATCCCCCATATGCTGTATTAAAACACAAAAATATGCCACTGCCTGTCTTTCACTTCCTATTTTGTAATAAAATATTGTTATAAAAGCTCATTCTACTACATTAGCAGAAAATGTCTTATTTCTTAGTTCCTTATAAGTAGGAGAAAAATTAGGAATACATTAGGCTAAAGCGGTAGTCAAATCTTTTATGCATGACGTTGAAAGTCAGTTCTATTTGCATGGCCAGGAGTAAAACAAAAGAGATATGAAACAAAAACCTTCCGTTGAAAAATGTGTATTTTAAAATTGAAATAGGTAAGGATATCTCTGAAAATGGTTTGCTCTACATTTACAGAATGTTAATGAACTACACCGAAATAATTTGCGTGATTGTGCACGTGACAGATAGAAGTAATTTGAGATCGGCGATGCATGGTCCCCGGATAAACATAACGCAACTACATAGCGTTAAACGTGTGGGTATCAGGTGCTGATAAGTCGGTGTTAAAACAAAGCAGGTTAAAAAAATGACTTAGAATGTCCTTAAAACTGCTGCCCGAGTATAGAAATATCGATTTTGAGCAGCTCGTTACTAGCGTTCTCAAGATTTAATGTCGCAAAAATCTGTAAAATCTCGAACTAATCGCCTCACAGTGCGACACTGAGCATTAATTAACTACGTCTTTGAGATAGCCTTCTCCGGAGGCCCTTTTTTCAATTGCTCTGGTGTCTTAATGCGTAACGTGGGAAGCTGCTATACGAAAGGCCACGAGTTCGATTCCTGTCATGAAGTAAGTGTTTTTATTATTATTTTTTTCATTCCAGACGAAGTGCCGCGATACGTGAACGAGAACCGAACGCACAAACTATCTTTCACTTGAAAGCCAGTATCATAACCACTACGCTAGAGAGGTACGCCGTAATATGTCCCTTCGTTTTTTACTTTCTCTATACGCCCTATGTACATAGTGTATAGAGAATATATTGCACTCCATAAAAAAATTCGATACCGAGATTTCACCGGAAATATATGTTTTAGGGTCCCCTGTATCCAAAAAAAAGTATTTTCAGAAAAAGGTCCGCATGTGTGTGTCCGTGTGTCTGTGAACACGATAACTCAAAACCTAAAAGTCGGTAAAATACCAAACTTGGTATTTAAGTTTAGTATTTTTCGGGGATTCGACACGAAGATTTTGAGAAAAATCCCCCCACTCCAAGCTACACTTTACATGGAACTTTCTTCGAAATTGTTTATTTTTTCAAAAATAGCCCACACGGTTTTGATTAAAATATCGTATATTAAAGATATTTACCTGACAAATAAAATGTATATCTTGAATTTTCTGGGAATAGCGTAGACTATTTTATTCTGGATGAATTTTACGGAATTTTGCATAACAGCTAAACCGTAAGGGATGGAAAATAACTTACCACACATAAATAATGTAGAGCACGTTAAAACACACAATTTATATTATATACATTTTTCTCGTGGAGTTGATCGTTTTTGAGTTATTCCTTGTTTTTGATTTCACCTTTAAAACACTTATACTTTTCTCATACAGGAATTTGTCAACTCGTGTCCATACAAACAAAGGAACTTCAGTGACATAGCAACCAGCTTTTGGCTGCACTTTAACCTATGGTACATCAGATTTTTGTACTAATAGTCTATTTTTGTTTATATTAGAGGAGTCAACATGGTCAACCTCAAATGTTCATGTATTTTATGTTTTTGTTATCTATGGCCTGTATAGCATAAATGCTGATCTGCCAACAATAAAAAAGATGTTTCTACTGGAATAAGTTGTGGTCAAACGCCTGGAAACTACACCACTTTAGGCAGAAGAGCAGAAGGCCAGGAATGTGGAGTTGTGCCTCGGCACCTTGCACAACAGCTGATCCTGTCAAATGCGTTAAGTGCATTCAAAACTATGGCAGTCTTTACGGTCAAGCGTATGTAGTTCTTGCTTGTGGCAAACTCAGTCCTTTAGATTATTATTTTTGGGGGCAGTTGAAGAGTAAAATGTAACCTGACGAGGTTGCTATCACAGATATCTTCGCACAGAAGAGAGAACGCAGAACGCAGAAGCTCTAACTAGGGTACGGCAAAATTGGCTAAGAATATGTGACGCCTGCATAGATTCTAATAATTTTGAACATCTACAATAAATGAAAATATCATGTTGTGTTGCAGTCATTGTTCATTAATAAATTTCCTCTTCAGCATAGATTTCATTATACACCTGAATGAAATATTTGTATTATTCACGTTTTATGAATTTTTACTTTCTCTAGCCCCGTATGTACAATGTACAAGGGATAGAGAAGTATTGTATTCCATCCAAAAATTCGATACCGAGATTCCACGGGAAATATATGTTTTAGGGTCCCCTGTATCCAAAAAAAACATTTTCACAAAAAGGTCCGTGCGTGTGTGTGTGTGTGTGTGTGTGTGTCCGTGTGTCCGTGTGTCTGTGAACACCATAACTCAAAAACAAAAAGTCGGCAAAGCACCAAACTTGGTGTTTAAGTTTAGTGTCTTCCAGGGATGCGACACGAAGATTTTGAGAAATATTCCCCCACCCCAAACTACCCTTTACATGGAACTTTATTCGAAAATTTTGATTTTTTTAAAAATGGCTCTAACGATTTTGATTAAAATATCGTATATTAAATATATTTAGCTGACAAATAATATGTATATCTTGAATTTTCTGTTCATTCGGGATGAATTTTGCTTAATTTGGCATAACTAGTAAACCGCAAGAGATAGACAAAAACTTACTAAAGAAAAAATGTAGGTGTTGTTAAAATATACAAGTTATGTCATATACATTTTTCTCGTGGAGCTTACAGTTTTCGAGGTATTCATTGTTATTAGTTTGTGAAGCACTTATACTTTTCTCAGACGGGAGTGTCCGTTTTTCTTTTGTTCTACTCCTGGCCAAGAAAAGAAGCGATTTGTAATGACAATCGCATAACGACAGCTTTTAAAACATTTGACTATTGGTTTAGCCTAGTGTATTCCCTTATTTTCTTCCTACTTATAAGGAACTAAGTAATAAGAACATTGTACTAATGAGTAGCAAGATGCAGAAAGAAGGATAATCTTTTGCAAGAAGTTTGTAGAATAGCTAGAGAAAGGCATGTGAGTGTAACACATCATATTTTTTAGTTTAGATCTCATGATACGATCGGATAGCTTAAAAAATCTGATGTGTTCCATTCACATGACTTTCTCTACAACTCTACAAAAAAGTATTGCTAAAAAGCTTAGGCTTCTAATTGCTTTATGCTAATTGAGAAAAAAATTAGGAGAAATACTGTAATTACTTGCTCCCTTGTAAGTAGAAGCGAAATAAGGGAGTACCATAGGTTAAAGTGATAGTTAAAAGCTGGTTGCTATGTGACTGATGTTCCTTTGTTTGTATGGACACGAGTTGACAAATTACTATATGAGAAAAGTACAAGTTTTTCAAAGCTGAAACCAAAAACAAGAAATATCTAAAAAACGATCAACTCCTCGAACAGTTTTTATATAATATAAATTGTGTGTTTTAATGTGCTGTACATTTTCTGTGTGGTAATTATTTTTCCATTTCGTACGGTTTTTTCTTGAAAATATTCGTGTCGCATCCTTGGAACATAGCAAACTTAAATACCAAGTTTGGTATTTAACGGTTCTTTTCGTTTTTGAACTATGCTTCCACAGACCCACACCTTTTTCTAAAAATGTTTTTTTTAATTCAGGGGGACCCAAAACATGTATTTCCGGTGAAACCTCGGTGTCGAATTTTTGGGTGGAGTGCAATACCTTCTCTATGCACTATGTACATAGTACGCGTAGAGATAGTAAAAAAAAAAAAAACAGCTGTGCCAGCAGTAAAATACAACATTCAAGTTTTAATGTGACTTTCGGTAGTAAGGCCATATTGTAGCTTAGATAATGTAACCTGCTTTTCCAGTGGCTACATTTATGCTGCAGAAAAAGAAGTGGTCACATTTATAGATGGTGGGGCGATATTCTGTATACGACAAATAATTAGCTCCGTTCCATTATGGGTCTCTTTTTATGCACGAGAGTATATGTAGTAGAGAAATTAAACATTCTTTTTTTGGCTTTATTGGGATTCACAATATATTTTTGCGGAGAATCGTGCATCGAATTTGAGTGAAATGCACCCTCTTAGCTATTTTTTATCAGATATTATGAGATAGACCAAGGGATAAAGCTGGGAAATGATGGACCACGCTTGGATGTTTTTTTTTTTTTTTTTTTTTTTTCGAGAGGAGTAGAAAACCCCAATCTAAGGCGACAGATTTGATAACTCTGCCAAGTGTAGGGGGTCGCCATAAGCTGGCAATATCCACTAAAGTACCACTCGATCGGAGAGAATTAGGGTGTAGGAATGCAGCAGTACCGCTTGTTGCACCTGCGGATTCATGGAGCGGGTGCGTTGACCGGCCAGAGAGGCCAAAGCCAGGAGAGAGTGAGAGCAAACATGACCGAAGCCCTGGAAATGTGGGTGAGGATTTACATAAATATGACTGTGTTTACATCTGCAACCCTGCAACAAAACGTTATCAGTATAACATTTGCTGCCCTTTCGGGTATAGTCGTTAATGTATTTTGTTGTATCTGCAGCTCTGTAACATAAGCACATAGTCATTTAAAATATTACATTTAGAATATATTCTAAGCTAGTCACATTTTTACAATATCTGCTGCTCTGTCTGGCATAGTCTTTAGTTATTAGTGTGGTTGTGTTCAGCCCTGTAACAGAAAGAACGTAGTTCACTGGTTGCGCGTGGCCTTCCTTAGTGGTCACCCAACCAAGTAATGGCCACGCCCAATGCTGCTTTACCTGTAATAAAATCTTATTCTAAGCACTATTTGTTACATTCTATTAGCTACATACAAGAGAAGGTCCGTTTGTGGTCTGCCAGGTCGGCATAGAGTAGAGGTCCCTCATACCCCCAGGTCCGCCTTGGCACACACTTCAAGGGCCATCAGAATCACGTTGTAGACACATTCATGGGTAATATTATTGTGGTATTCTTACTGGCGATTCGTTGCCCTCCGTGGTTTAATGGTTACCATGCTGACCTCATATACCCAAGGTCGCGGGTTCAAACCCGGCGGAGGACGATGGATTTTTTCGGGTGTAAAAATCCTTAGCATGGCTTCCTTCGGAAGGGAAGTAAAGCTGTTGGTCCCGTGCCGTAGATTTACGGCACGTAAAAGAACCTCAAGCCTGACTGAGAGGCCTCTGAGCAAAATTAAGCGGTCTTTCACGCCCAATATAGAATGGGACGCTGAGAACCACAGTAGTTAAAGATAAACACGCCATTTTCCTTTTTTTACTAGCGATTCTAGGATGAGTGACGTGTGTTTGCTCTTTGAGTTACCCGCAGAGATAAGGTCTAAACTGATGACGTCTAATGGGTAGAAAAGTATCATACCTGTCAGTGTTTTCAATGTAATACGCACCTTGCACGCTACTCTGGCGGCAAGTTTGGTTACTAACAAGAGGATAACAGAGACAGTGGAGTAAGAATATTAGCGTATGCTAAGATGTCAAGTATCGAACCTCCTGAAAATGTAAACCTACAAGAATACTTCACCAGCTGTTGCCTTTTGTTCTTTTCCCACGCGCAAAACTGAAGCGCAAAGCAGAAATCTATGTATTCAAGCTGTACATTGAAAGAAGTAAGTACACTAATTTTATATTGTACCTCAAAGCAGTAACATATGCTAAAAAATTAACTGCAGCATGGATAATGTTGTTTAGAAATTAATGCTAACATTTTTTTAAGTTAATAAATAGAAATTCTAAATACCGTGAGTATTAGATTAAATGACACATTATGGGAATAGTCTGTCAATTATTATTATTGTTACTAATAATACTTTTATTTTTATTATTAATATTTATGTACGTATTACTATTCATACTTTATATTTTATTTTCAGTCCTGAGTGAGAACGAAAGCCACAACAAAAATTTGCAGCATTCACTTCATCGAAAATAAAAGTTTCAGAACATCCCCACAGTTCAGCACATGTTCCCAGTATATTTCCAGATGTGTACAAAAAGATTTTAACGTTTTCAAACAGAATTTTCAGTCAAATGTAAGCACCTGATAGGCAGAAAACCACAAATTATACCTACAATGCACATGGCTTCCGTTTCTAACTATCCTCCTAATAAGTACAAAGCCTGACACGGAGCGGCGCCACCAGTACGATTTTCTGGCCCGTGCCTATAGAAGTATTTACAGCTTGAGATAAGAATGTTTGTCTATGTATATGGAATATAAATGTTTATTTTGTTGAGACATAATCAGGGAAACTTGCTTCTCATAGAGAATGCACGACGAGGAAGCTGCAACACATAAGGCACATGGCGGAGAGAGCTAATTCAAACGACTGGAATTTATTGCTCTGGCAAGTGAAAGTGGAGATGACTCCCAGAGAAAGCTATGAGTAATGGGGAAGATGCTACCGTGTCTTCATCGCGGTTAACGAGGTGATCGACCGCTCTAGTGCCTATGGCGCTAGCTTCGCCAGTCCTTTCTATCACACTTCCCAGTGAAAGGACACATTATAATTAATCTTATTGCAGTCCTCCCTTCCTCTCATGTATAAACAACACTAAATTTCTCCTCAGGAAGTTGCACATCCTATGTACTCGCTTAATATCTTTTAACCCGACTGCCTTATCAACGAATTAATTATACATTCTTATGTTACATTCAAATAGAAGCCATTGTATGTTTTTTTTACTTTCTCTACACATACTATGTATAGTGTACAGAGAAGGTATTGCGTTCCACCCAAAATCCAACCCTGAATCCAAAAAAAATCATTTTCAGAAAAAGATCCGCGTGTGTGTGTGTCAGTAGGCAGCATAGCTCAAAAACGAAAAGACCGTTAAAAATCAAACTTGACATTTAAGTTTGGTATCTTCCAAGGATGCGACACAAAGATTTTCAAGAAAATCTCCCCACCACAAACTACCCTTCACATGGAAAAACTTCTGAAAATTTTGATTTTCTGAAAAATGGCTCTAACGATTTTGATTAAAATCACGTATATTAAAACTATTTGCACCCCAAATAAAGTGTATTTCTTGAATTTTCTGGAAATAGCGTTTGAAGGCTATTTTATTCTGGATGAAGTTTACGGAATTTTGCATAGCCGCTAAACCGTAAGAGATGGACAAAAACGTACCACACCAAAAACATGGAGCACATTAAAACACACAATTTCTCTTATTTTTTTTCGTGGAATTGATTGTTTTTCAGATATTCCTTGTTTTTGATTTCAGCTTTGAAAAACTTGTATTTTTTTCATACTGGAATTTGTCAATTCCTTCCTGCCCATACAAAAGAACTTCAGTCACATTGCAACCTGCTTTTGAATAACAGTTTAACCTATAGTACTCCCTTATTTCACTTCTACTTACAAGGAAGCAAGTAATAAGACTATTCCTGCTAATTTTTCTCGATTAGTTAGAAATAAATAGAAGCATAAGCTTTTCAACAATAATTTGTTACAGAGATGTAGAGAAAGTCATGTGAATGGAACACATCAGGTTTTTTAACAGTGTTTAACGCATACTTTTACAACCAAGGCACCGCAGGCGATGACACTGGTGATACATGGAATGAAGATGTAGCACCGGTGGAATGCAATGGCGGGGGAAGCCGGAGAACCCGGAGAAAACCCGCCCCTGCGCCGATTTGTGTACCGCAAATCCCACATTCGGTGGTTTCGGATTGAACCCGGGCCGTCTAGGTGAGAGGCAAATGCTCTAACCACTCGGCCACGGCACGGCCTCAATTATGATACTTATAGTATCTCTAGCCTGAACAAAGAAGAGCATTTCAGGAAAAGGGTACGCATATGTGTGTATGTGTGAGTATATGAGTGTGTGTGTATGTGTGAGTGTATGAGTGTATGTGTATGTGTGAGTGTATGAGTGTGTGTGTATGTGTGAGTGTATGTGTGTATGTGTATGCGTGAGTGTATGAGTGTATGTGTATGTGTGAGTGTATGAGTGTGTGTGTATGTGTGAGTGTATGTGTGTATGTGTATGTGTGAGTGTATGAGTGTATGTGTATGTGTGAGTGTATGAGTGTGTGTGAGTGTATGTGTGTATGTGTGAGTGTATGTGTGTATGTGTGAGTGTATGAGTGTGTGTGTATGTGTGAGTGTATGTGTGTATGTGTGAGTGTATGTGTATGTGTGAGTGTATGTGTATGTGTGAGTGTATGTGTATGTGTGAGTGTATGTGTATGTGTGAGTGTATGTGTATGTGTGAGTGTATGAGTGTGTGTGTATGTGTGAGTGTATGTGTGTATGTGTGAGTGTATGTGTATGTGTGAGTGTATGAGTGTATGTGTATGTGTGAGTGTATGAGTGTGTGTGTATGTGTGAGTGTATGTGTGTATGTGTATGTGTGAGTGTATGAGTGTATGTGTATGTGTGAGTGTATGAGTGTGTGTGAGTGTATGTGTGTATGTGTGAGTGTATGTGTGTATGTGTGTATGTGTGAGTGTATGTGTGTATGTGTATGTGTGAGTGTATGAGTGTATGTGTATGTGTGTATGTGTATGTGTGAGTGTATGAGTGTATGAGTATGTGTGTATGTGTGTGTGAGTGTATGTGTGTATGTGCGTATGTGTATGTGTGAGTGTATGAGTGTATGTGTGTATGTGTGTGTGAGTGTATGAGTGTATGTGTGTATGTGTATGAGTGTATGTGTGTATGTGTATGTGTGTATGTGTATGTGTGAGTGTATGAGTGTATGAGTGTATGTGTGTATGTGTATGTGTGTATGTGTATGTGTGAGTGTATGAGTGTATGTGTGTATGTGTGTATGTGTGTATGTGTGTATGTGTGTATGTGTGTATGTGTGTATGTGTATGTGTGTATGTGTATGTGTGAGTGTATGAGTGTATGTGTGTATGTGTATGTGTGTATGTGTGTGTGAGTGTATGAGTGTATGTGTGTATGTGTATGTGTGTATGTGTATGTGTGAGTGTATGAGTGTATGTGTGTATGTGTGTGTGAGTGTATGTGTATGTGTGAGTGTATGTGTGTATGTGTATGTGTGAGTGTATGAGTGTATGTGTGTATGTGTGTATGTGTATGTGTGAGTGTATGAGTATGTGTGTATGTGTGTATGTGTGTATGTGTGTATGTGTGAGTGTATGTGTGTATGTGTATGTGTGAGTGTATGAGTGTATGTGTGTATGTGTGAGTGTATGTGTGTATGTGTGAGTGTATGTGTGTATGTGTATGTGTGTATGTGTATGTGTATGTGTGAGTGTATGAGTGTGTGTGTGTATGTGTGAGTGTATGTGTGTATGTGTATGTGTGAGTGTATGTGTGTATGTGTATGTGTGAGTGTATGTGTGTATGTGTATGTGTGAGTGTATGTGTGTATGTGTATGTGTGAGTGTATGAGTGTATGTGTATGTGTGAGTGTATGTGTGTATGTGTATGTGTGAGTGTATGTGTGTATGTGTATGTGTGAGTGTATGTGTGTATGTGTGTATGTGTGAGTGTATGTGTGTATGTGTATGTGTGAGTGTATGTGTGTATGTGTATGTGTGAGTGTATGTGTGTATGTGTGTATGTGTGAGTGTATGTGTGTATGTGTGAGTGTATGTGTGTATGTGTATGTGTGAGTGTATGTGTGTATGTGTATGTGTGAGTGTATGTGTGTATGTGTGAGTGTATGTGTGTATGTGTATGTGTGAGTGTATGAGTGTATGTGTATGTGTATGTGTGAGTGTATGAGTGTGTGTGTGTATGTGTGAGTGTATGTGTGTATGTGTATGTGTGAGTGTATGAGTGTATGTGTATGTGTGAGTGTATGAGTGTGTGTGAGTGTATGTGTGTATGTGTGAGTGTATGTGTGTATGAGTGTGTGTGAGTGTATGTGTGTATGTGTGAGTGTATGAGTGTATGTGTGTATGTGTGAGTGTGTGTGAGTGTATGTGTATGTGTGAGTGTATGAGTGTGTGTGAGTGTATGTGTGTATGTGTGAGTGTATGAGTGTATGTGTGAGTGTATGTGTGTATGTGTGAGTGTATGAGTGTATGTGTGAGTGTATGAGTGTGTGTGAGTGTATGTGTGTATGTGTGAGTGTATGAGTGTATGTGTGAGTGTATGTGTGTATGTGTGTATGTGTGAGTGTATGAGTGTATGTGTGAGTGTATGAGTGTGTGTGAGTGTATGAGTGTATGTGTGAGTGTAAGAGTGTATGTGTGAGTGTATGAGTGTATGTGTGAGTGTATGAGTGTGTGTGAGTGTATGTGTGTATGTGTGAGTGTATGAGTGTGTGTGAGTGTATGTGTGAGTGTATGAGTGTGTGTGAGTGTATGTGTGTATGTGTGTATGTGTGAGTGTATGAGTGTGTGTGAGTGTATGTGTGTATGTGTGAGTGTATGAGTGTGTGTGAGTGTATGAGTGTGTGTGAGTGTATGTGTGTATGTGTGAGTGTATGAGTGTATGTGTGTATGTGTGAATGTATGTGTGTATGTGTGAGTGTATGTGTGTATGTGTGGGTGTATGAGTGTATGTGTGAGTGTATGTGTGTATGTGTGTATGTGTGAATGTATGTGTGTATGTGTGAGTGTATGTGTGTATGTGTGGGTGTATGAGTGTATGTGTGAGTGTATGTGTGTATGTGTGAGTGTATGAGTGTATGTGTGAGTGTATGAGTGTATGTGTGAGTGTATGAGTGTATGTGTGTATGTGTGAGTGTATGTGTGTATGTGTGAGTGTATGAGTGTATGTGTGAGTGTATGAGTGTATGTGTGTATGTGTGAGTGTATGAGTGTATGTGTGAGTGTATGAGTGTATGTGTGAGTGTATGTGTGTATGTGTGTATGTGTGAGTGTATGAGTGTGTGTGTGTTTGTGTATGTGTGTATGTGTGAGTGTATGAGTGTATGTGTGTATGTGTACATGTGTGAGTGTATGAGTGTATGTGTGTTTGTGTATATATGTATGTGTGTATGTGTGTATGCGTGTAAGTGTGTGTGTGTGTTAATGTGTGTATGTGTGGGTGTATGAGTGTGTGTGTGTGTTTGTGTATATGTGTATGTGTGAGTGTATGAGTGTATGTGTGTGTGTTAATGTGTTTAGTGTGTATGTGTACATGTGTGAGTGTATGAGTGTATGTGTGTTTGTGTATATATGTATGTGTGTATGTGTGTATGTGTGTATGTGTGAATGTGTGTATGCGTGTATGTGTGTGTGCGTATGTGTGTGTCTGTGTATCTGTGTGTGTACGTGTGTATATATATGTATGTGTGTATGTGTATATATATGTATGTGTGTATGTGTGTATGTGTATGTGTGCATGTGAATGTGTGTAGGGGGAGGGGGGGAGCGCAGCTTAACTCAGAAACGAAGAGTCGGATAAATACCACACTTGGTATTTAAGTCAAGCATCTTCAAACGGTTTTCAGGAAAATTACCTCAACCCCAATTATTCTTTACATGGACAATTTTTCGATAGTTTTAATTTTATCAAAGATGATAAACGATTAAAATAGCATATGTTTAAGATATTTTTTGACAAATAAAATGCACATCTTGCACTTTCTGGGAAGCCCAAGAAGACCTCTTCATCGAGGACTTTTAAATAACTGGTAAACCGTAAATGATAAACAAAAACATACAATTCATAAGATGTAGGTCTCACAATTTATGGGATATACAGTTTTTTCTTTTATAATAGAGCTAACCGTTTCCGAGGTATTCCCTGTTATGGATTTCAATTTATTTTTTTTCTTCTCTTTCTTCTTCTTCACAAAGCCTTAAACTTTTCCTTAGGCTTGTTGCATGCTCCATATCTTTGATTCATTTATTTATCCATCGTTTCCTAGGTCTTCCAACATTTCATGTTGCTTTGTATATGTATTAGATTATTTTTTCTCGATTAGCGTGAAGGAAAAAGAAGCATAAGCATTTTAACAATAATTTGTTACAGAGATGTGCAGAAAGTCATGTGAATGGAACACATCATATTTTTACTCTCTCTATAGGCACTATGTACATAGTGTATAGAGAATGTATTGCACTCCACCAAAAAATTCGATGTTGAGACTTCACCGGAAATATATGTTTTAGGACCCCCTAAATCCAAATAAAGCATTTCCAGAAAAAGGTCCGTGTGTGTGTGTCCGTGTGTCTGTGAACACGATAACTCAAAATCGAAAAGTAGCTAAAATAGCAAACTTGGTATTTAAGTTAAGTATCTTCCAGGGATGCGACACGAAGATTTTGAGAAAAAATCCCCCCACCCCAAACTACCCTTTACATGGAACTGTTTTCGACATTTTTGATTTTCTTAAAAATGGCTCTAACGATTTTGTTGAAAAAATCGTATATAAAAGATATTTATCTGACTAATAAATGTTTATCTTGAATTTTCTGGGAATAGCTTCTAAAGACCTGTTTATTCTGGATGAATTTTGCTTAATTTGGCATAACTAATAAACCGTAAGGGATAGACAAAAACTTACTAGACATAAAATGTAGGCCTTGTTAAAATACACAATTTACGTCATATACATTTTTTCCGTGGAGCTTACCGTTTTCGAGGTATTCTTTGTTATTAGTTTCGGTTGTGAAGTACTTGTACTTTTCTCAGACGGGAGTGTTTGTTTTTCTTTTGTTCTACTCCTGGCTAAGAGAAGAAGCGATTTGTTATGACAATCGCATAACGACAGCTTTTAAAACATTTGACTATCGGTTTAGCCTAGTGTATTCCCTTATTTTCTTCCTACTTATACGGAACTAAGTAATAAGAACATTGTGCTAATGAGTGCCTCGATTAGCAAGGTGCAGAAAGAAGAATAATCTTATGTAAGAAGTTTGTAGAACAGCTAGAGAAAGTCATGTGAGTGTAACACATCAGATTTTTTCAGTTCAGTTGAGCTTTGGACGACGAGATAGAATAAGTGAGGTTATAGTTGCGGTGTTTGTTTGTAATTTGGTTTAGATATTTGTACCTAATGAATGGAAATCGAAACTTTTCACAAATTGAGGAACAGAGAATAGTTGTCTTTGTTCGGCATAACGAACTTTCATACAACATGGCGAGTATAGAAATATAGATAGGAAACAGAGGCTTTGGAAGGAGTTGGGAAAAGAATTGGGGAAAATCAAGTAAGTAAATAAGATTTACTGTATAATGTTTAATAATTTTCAATCAGTTTTAGCTCTTAAATATGTTCAGAGATTCTGGAATAAAGTGTAGTACAACAGACTGCCATTATGGCGGGTTAACCTCATTTTGTTTATTATCAGTACTATCTGTTAATTCATCGACCTAAACAAACATCAAAGTTTCCAAATGCAACTCACTTTCTTCACTGCCAATGCGAGCTTCTCAGCCTTCTTCAGCCATTTTAATTCATTCTAGGAAAGCAAACTGAACTGAACTGAACTAGTGAACTAGACTTCACTGATATGACTGTCTGGTTCATTGGGTACTTAAGCCGTTCTGATGAGACTCCCAGAAGAGTGGTTTCTATTTTAAAATACTATTCTCAAACGGAAAGACGTCATTCTTTTCATGTATTTTGTTTTACTTCTGGTTATTTCAAACATATAGCGACAACTTTTAAAAAATTCGACTATCACTTTAGCCTGGTGCATTCCCTTATTTCCCTTCTACTTACAAGCAAGCAAGAAATAAGATCACTTCTGCTTTATCTCATTGGCATGATTTAGATAAAAGAATACTCTTTTTTAATAAAATATTTCTCATTTTCAGAACAGGCAGAGAAAGCCATGTGAGTGGAACATATCAGAAGCTTTTTCTCTCTCTAAACTAAAGATTTTAAATTCTAAAAGCAGATTGCGATTCACAGATGAAATCTCATGTTCTCTGTTGTACGTCGATACTTGTGAATTAAAATTAGGTGTACGTATGTGAAACTCTAACGTAAAAGTAGAAGTGAAGAATAAGAAGAGGAGGGGGAGATGACGTGCTCCATTCATATGTTTTTTTCTACCTATTCTCCAAACAATATGTTCTTATAAAAGCTTATTTGTTATCTCCTACATGCTAACCAAGGGAAATATAAGTACACAAGGCTAAAGCGATACTCAAATCTTTCAAAAGCTGGTCGCTATGTAAGTAAAATTCAAATCTCTTTGCATGAGTAGGAGTAAAACAAAAGACACATTAATGCAAAATTCCCGTTTGAAAAAAGTATACGCATTTTAAAATTGAAAAGAGGAATATCTCGGAAATCGTTAACGCTACAAAAATATATAGAATTAAATGTGTGTTTTAACAGATATAAGTTTAAGTATCTTAATATACGGTATTTTAATCTAAATCGTTAAAGAACCATTTTTAAGAAAATCAATATTTTGGAAAGTTTCTCCATGTAAAGAATAGATTGATGTGGGCGATTTTCTTGAAAATCTTAGTGTCATATCCACTTAAATTCCAGGTTTGGTGTTAACAGATTTTTACTTTCTCTACACGTACTGTATACATAGTGTATAGAGAAGGTATTGCACTCCACCCAAAAATTCGATACCGAGATTTCACCGGAACATATGTTTTAGGATCTCCTGTATCCATAAAACGTGTGTGTGTGTGTCCGTGAGTCTATGAACAGGATAACTCAAAAACGAAAAATCTGTAAAGTACCAAAGTTGGTATTTAAGTTTAGTATCTCCCAGGGATGCGACACTAAGATTTTGAGAAAAATCCCCCCCACCCCAACTATCCTTTACATGTAACTTTTTTCGAAAAATTTTATTTCCTGAAAAATAGCTCCAACGAATTTGATTAAAATGTCGTCTATTAAAGATGTTTACCTGACAAATAAAATGTATATCTTGAACTTTCTGGGAATAGCCTCTGAAGACTACTTTTATGGATGAATTTTACGGAATTTCGCATAACTGCTAAACAGTAAGAGATGGAAAAAAAACTTACCACACAAAAAATGTAGAGCACGTTAAAACACACAATTTATGTTCCATACATATTCTTCGTGGAGTTGATATTTTTTAGATATTCCTTGTTATTATTTTCAGCTTTAAAATACTTGTACATTTCTCATACAGGAATTTGTCAACTCCTGTCCATACAAACAAAGGAACATCAGTCACATAGCAACCAGCTTTTGACTTCACTTTAACCTATGGTACTCCCTTATTTCGCTTCTACTTACAAGGAAGCAAGTAATAAGACTATTGCTGCTAATTTTTTCTCGGTTAGCATGAAGTAAGTAGTAGCATAGCTTTTTAACAATAATTTGTTGCAGAGATGTAGAGAAAAATCATGTGAATGGAACTCATCAGATTTTTAATTTTTGTGTTATTATGTTTGTAGACACACGGTCACACACAAGGACCATTTTCTGTAGATGCATGCTTTTTTTTTATATACGCTAACGTGTGTATTTCCAATGAAATTTCAGTACCGAAATTTTGGTGGACTGGAGCACCTTCTCTGCCTATGTATATCAAGCATAAATAAAATCAAACATGTATTAGATAAGTTCCATTTGCTACACCTCCACTGCGACTTAAGGAATTTTCTTCAGCCGCGCGACAGCCTTCTAAAATATGATGTATTATATTCATGACTTTTTCTGCAACCTGTCATTTCGTATTAATAATAAAGAATTATTTTCTGTAGTTTAACGTCGTTTAACCTGGTTGGTCATATCGGACGATGAATGAAATTGGTGAAATGATGCTCAAATGATCTCGGATTCCATGGAGCTTAAAGTTACTCGACATTCGTCTTTTTTGGTTAAGGGAAAACTCTGAAGAAAAAAAAAAAAAACATATCCGGGTAACTCACTCTAAGCGAGATTCTAACTCACGACCTGTTGAATGTGAGGCAGACACGCTACCACCACACAACCCAGGCGGGTAAAGAATATTTATTATTTATTTTATTTTAATCGAGATAGACCTTTACAAAAATAGTCATATTTCGTTATAAATGAAAAAGGAATGGCAACAGTCAAATGTTTAGGATAATACGGTAGCACACGATATCGCCCCGGGAGGGACGGATGAGGGAACTAGGAGCGACAGGGTCCTCACAGTTTACACATGGAGCACCGTTCCTCACCTCGGCAACCAACTCTTTTTCCTGCCACACAGGATTCCTAATCCTGAAAGAAACCAACGGGATGAACGATGAAGAAAATGACATGGAGAGCCATTTTTATAAAAAATCAAAATTTTCGAAATTTTTTTCTTGTAAAGGGAGTTGGGGGTTTGGGGATTACCTTGAAAACCTTCGTGTCGCATCCTTGGAAGTTAACGAACTTAAATACCAAGTTTGGAATCTAATGGTCTTTTCGTTTTTGAGCTATGCTGCCCACAGACACACGCACACGGAAATTTTCCTATAAAGTCTTTTTCTGTATTCAGGGAGTCTCAAAACGCGTAT
Organism: Hymenopus coronatus; assembly: GCA_030762935.1. Classification (NCBI taxonomy): domain Eukaryota; kingdom Metazoa; phylum Arthropoda; class Insecta; order Mantodea; family Hymenopodidae; genus Hymenopus; species Hymenopus coronatus. The sequence goes on from CM060893.1 coordinate 36,269,709, forward strand.
ATCCTGGGAAATCTCGGTATCGAATTTTTGGGTACAATACATTACCTTATCTATACACTATGTACATAGTCCGTGTACAGAAAGTAAGAGAGAGAGAGAAAGAGAGAGAAATCCTTGGGAGTGTAAATTAAGATTAAAAATAAAATCTAAATTTTCTATTAAAAATGGCTTTCAATTAGAGAAAAATCCCAGTGATGGACATCTTAAAATCAATTACAAGGCATATATTGAAAATGGTAGCTGTGCAAAAAGATGCAGGTATATGACATATAAATTCCTCAAATATTCCTTGTAGAATAAGCTTGGGAGGAGTTCTTAACCAATTTTTTTTTTTTTTTTTTTTTGCTGAGATCAGCACTTTTTGTGTAGTAAGTTTTAATGTATATACGAGCTACGTCCAGAACGTAAGTTCCGTTTCAATTTATCTCCACTGCAGCGCTGTGATCGCAGTTCCGCACATGCGCGGTAGACGCTCTGTATGAAGGAGAAGAAACGTGCGTGCCATTTTGAGATCGCTGTCAGCCACATACGCTTTGTTGTGCATGTTTACAATGTCGGTGTTGATTAAAAATCCCGCCGCTTGTGAAATCAGATCTGTAATTCGTTTTCTGAATGCTAGGAAAGTGAAACCAATTGAAATTTATCGGCAAATATGCGAAGTTTACGGACAAAATGCGATGAGTGATTCAATGGTGAGAAGATGGGTCCGACAGTTCAATGAAGGACGTAGTGAAGTGCACAATGAAGAACGAAGTGGGCGTCCATCTTTGGTTACAGAAGAACTGGTTCCCGCGATTGATGACAAGATCCAGGAAAACAGCTAGTTTACAATTAGTGCTCTCGCTAAGGAATTTCCCCAAAGCTCACGATCACGATTCATGAAATTGTTACCGAAAAACTGAAATTTCGTAAACTTTGCTCACGTTGGGTACCAACTTTTTGAAGACGCAGGCAGCAAACTTCTATGAAGAAGGTATACAAAAACTTGTGCCACGCTATGACAAATGCCTGCAAAATTTCGGCAGTTATGTGGAAAAGTAGATTAAGAGTTGTAGAAATTTGTGCAATAAATAATTATTCTGTATCTGTACACAATTTAATTTTATTACCAAACGGATCTTACTTTCTGGACGTACCTCGTATGTACATATATATTGTATTTGCCATTTCAATATTTTTTCTATATCTAGGTATATTAATTAAAATCATTAATGCCATTTTGGAGAAAATTAAAAAAAAAAAAAAAAAAAAAAAAAAAAAAAGCATATAAAGGGTAGTTTGGGGTGGGTGAAATTTTCTCTTCGTGTCGCGTCTGGGAAGACACATTCCCTTAAATACCAAGTTGGTAAATAAAGTTTTCGAGTTATGTTGCACACATACACACAGAACGTTTTTTAAAAATATTTATTTGAATTCTAGGGTGCTCAAAACATGTGTCACGGTGAAATCATGGTATCGAAGTTTTGGGTGGAATGCAATACCCTCTCTCCCTACTATCGAACCTTGCTGAGGACGATGGATTTTTTTCGGGCGTACAAATCTTTAGCATGGCTTCCTTCGGAAGGAAAACAAAGCCTTTGGTTCCGTGTCGTAGATTTACGGACGTAAAAGAACCTCAAGCCTGAAAAAAGAGTGCCATTATAGAATGGGACACTGAGAACCACAGCAGTTAAAGAGCGTCCATAAATAAAACTACATTTCATTTCTCTACCTACTATGTACGTACAAAGTACTTGCTAGAGAAAGTACTGATGTGCTGCATTCACATGACTTTCTCTTCGTACACTGGTGTACATACGTCAACACATTTTTCTACAAAGGATTTTTCTTCTATCTACTTCATATTAATCGAGATAAACAAGTATCAGAAATGATTTCTTTGTTTACTTTTTTCCTTGTAACCAGAAAGGAAATAAGGAACTAGGCTAAAGCGATATATCGAAATTCTTAGGTTTTCACGGCCGATGTCAATACTGGCTGGAGTATAATCCGGGCTTATGGGCCGTGGTCTACTGGGCTCCTTCTTCCCAGAAGTTTCGTCTGCGACTACGGCAGACATCTTCGGTGGCAGCGGTGAGGTCGAAGTGCTCTAGTGGACGTTTCAACTGCGACAATGCTGGTTGCTTTTTTTTTTTTTTTAATTTTCGAGTGGAGGGGAAAAATCCACCTTATGGACTATCCGGGCAAGCCCGGAGTGTCGGGGTCTCCCATGTGGGCCTACCGACTAAAAAACCCCTCCACCGGTATTAGAAGGAAGAAAGGAGAGGCGGTACCGCATGATTGCACCCGCGGATTCAAGGCGATAATATAACTGACTGCAGGGTGTAGTCAGAGGGGTGAAATGAGGACCGGGAGACAGACTTGACCGAGGCCCAGACTGCCACCGCGGAGTATTCGGGGAGAGGAATGAAGGAATTCTAGGGTGAAGGATGGAGTTAGTGCTGGTTGACTCTGTTGAGCCAGTCGTCGTATCCTGGGACGTTTTCGAGCCTAAGCCCTTGGCGTCTACTTTGGATGTTGAACTTGGAAGTTTGAGGTGCCACTTCTCCAGTAGAGCTCTCACCTCCTCCCTGAAGATGAGTCGGATGTCGGTGACTGCTGTTGCTATTGCTTGGTGAAGTTCTGGATGTGAAGTGGTGCTGTTCTGTTCCTGAAGCCTGTCCTCCAAGGCCGTCAGCTTAGCCGTAAGAATCAGGACCTCCGCGTGGAGGTCCTGAATGGCCTCACTTAGGCCCTGGATTTCCTGCTGCAGGATGGTTGGTGTTGGTTGTTCAGTCTGCGGAGATGGTTGTGTAGATGATGGTGTCCGGGCTGGTTTAGGCGATGAGTGCCTGCTCTTTGGGTAGCTGGGGCACTGGGCTTGCCCGGTGAAATGTCCCGTACCACCACAGGTGGCACAGAACCGACAACGGCGGCGGAGGTCGTGCCCAGTGCACTCCGAAGTGTATGCGTTGGTGCCACAGTAGTGGCACTTCGGCGGCGAAGAGTAGTTTTCTTGGCTGTGCCCGTAGGCACAGCAGCGACGGCAAGGCCGGTGTCTTTCCAACGTGCAGAAGTCGCCCTAATAAGGGCAACCCTGACGCCAAGGCAGCCTCCAGGTCTGATCGGTCCTGTAGCTCCACCCTGACTAGTGGTGTCGGGCCCCGGTCACAGATAATTCTAGTGGCCCTCGAACATGAAAGCCATCTAGATTGTGCAGCGGCGAGGAGGTGCCGGGTGGAGAGATCCCGAGGGACCCCCCTAACCACGGCACTGTACCGGGGCGGCGGCGGCGTGGAGCTCAGCGGTGGCGGCGATGTAGTGTTGGCTGCCGGTGAAGCAGCGGCGGCGGTCGGCGGCAGGTGGTGGAGATGCCTGTGAGCGCTTCCTACCGGCGGTTGCCGGAGAAGCGGTGGCTGCTGTAGGAGCTGCTGGTCTGCGTTGTTGCTTCCTCTTCGGCATCTCGAAGTCGCTGCTGGTTGCACTGTGGACCGCGGTATTTATATCAGCGGCCGGTGGGGAGGCGTGTGGTGATTGGTTCGGGTTGGCGGTGGGCTCGACTTCTGTCGGCTGAGTGCTGTGCTCTGCTGGTGTCTGATTGGCTCGTTTGGAACTCTTGATTTTGACTTTGGTTAGTGCCGTTTGCCATATTCTGTTCAGTTTAAAGCCCTCTTCTTTGCGATTGATGCTATTTCTATGCTTCTGTATTTCAATAGCTCCCCGGTATAAACGGAAGTAGTAATGGGAGGTTGATGCTAGAATGTCTGTGTCTTTATACTGGATGATATGTTCCCTTGTATGGCATGTTTTGCAACTGCTGATTTTTCCGTCTGACCCAAGCGACAATTGGTTTTGTGTTCGTTGATGCGAGTTTTTACGCTTCGTTGTGTGGTTCCAATATACACTTTGCCGCATGAACATGGTATTCTGTATACTCCTGCTGTGGTTATTGGATCCCTAGGGTCTTTGGCTGAATGGAGAGTGTTACAGATCTGTTTGGTTGGCTTGAAGACAGTGTTAACGTTGTGGCGTTTCAGTAATTTTTCAATGCGGTCTGCGACTGATCTGATGTATGGGAGCAAAGCTTTACCCTTTCTACCGTTTGCGGCTGTTTGTGTGCTAGTGGAACTTCTCTTGGGGTGTAATGCTCTATTGATCTCGCGCTTTGTCCAAATGCTGAAGTTCTTGTTGTAGGTGTTGCGGATCACAGAGCACGGTCGGCTAGGATTTTGATCATGGAGCGCTTTCGTCTTGGGTGGTGGTTGGAATTTTTGTGAAGGTAGCGGTCAGTGTGTGTCGGTTTACGGTATACTTTGTGGCCTAGTGTGCCGTCCTCCTTCCTGTTCACCATGAGGTCCAAAAATGGCAGTTTTCCGTCCTCTTCTTTTTCCATTGTGAACTGAATTTGATGGTTGATACTGTTGAGGTGGTTTAGAAATTCTGTCAGAGCTGACTCTCCGTTGCTCCAGATGACGAACGTGTCGTCCACATAGCGCCACCAATGCGAAGGTTTAAGTTATGCTGAATCCAAGGCGGTAGCTTCGAAGAGTTCCAAGTAGAAATTAGCGATAACCGGGCTGAGTGGACTCCCCATCGCGACACCATCTGTCTGTTCATAGAACTCGTGGTTCCACTGGAAGTATGTAGTAGTTAGAACATGGTTGAAGAGCGCCGCAATGTCCTCTGGAAATATCTGTTCCAGCTGTGTTATGGCTTCACTGACTGGGACCATAGTAAACAGTGAAATAACGTCAAAACTGACCAGTATGTCTTTGGGTTGTAGGCTGATGGTCCTGAGTTTCTGAATAAAATGAGATGAGTCTTTTATGTATGTGTCCGTGTTGCCGATGTGAGGTTGCAGTATGCTTGTGAGATATTTCGCGACTGTGTATGTTGGCGAGTCAATAGCGTTGACTATCGGCCTTAGAGGAATGCCAGGCTTGTGGATCTTCGGAAGCCCATAAAGTCTGGGAGGTAAAGCTTCACTCCTCTTCAGCTTCAGTTTATCATTGGGTGGAATAGATGACGATTTAATGAGTTTGTTGGTATTTCGAAGAATACGAGCCGTTGGATCTCTGGAAAGTTTTCTGTAGGTGGCCGGATCTAGGAGTTCGGTCATCTTGTGTTCATAGTCAAACTTGTTCATCACCACAGTGGCGTTGCCTTTGTCTGCTGCGAGTACCATAATGTCCTTGTTCGCATTCAAATTTTTAAGAGCTTTCATTTCTTGAGAAGTGATGTTGCTCTTGGGTGACTTAGCTCGTTGGAGAATTCTGGCTGACTCCAGACGTATTTCCTCCGCTTCTTTTGAAGATAGTTCACGAATGCCGGCTTCGATGTTGGATATGATCTCATCTATAGGTAGCACGTTAGGTGTGATCGCGTAGTTCCCGCCTTTGGAGAGGACGGATGTTTCAGGGGGTGAGCTGATGATCAGACACGTTGACTACCGTGCGGTTAGTATGTGTGGCAGTTGGAGCTTCGTTGTTGTTTGTATTGTTCCGATGCTGTTTTTCTAGGCAGTGAGCATATTTCCTTTTGTGTCTTTCCGTAGTTCTGTTGCTGTTGGTAATCATCGAGGCAAATGTGATCCTATCCACGTGATCCCAGCGTTCAGTTTATGGCTGAGTTGAAGATGTATAGATAAAAGTACCTTGTTATAGGCTAGTTCTCGGCGGGTTTGGTGGATGCGTTCCCGAAGAAGGGCTCGTTCTGTGCGGTTGTATATTCGATGAGATGCAGCTGTAGATAAAATGCGTTTTTGTCGTACGGATTGAGGAATAATCCCAGTATCCCGGCAACGCAGTAGGAAACAAAGTGAGCAGAGTAATTGAGACTTCTTCCTCCGTAGCACCTCTAGGCGCCGAATCAGTGAATGTGTTTCCTCCCCGTAGAGGCGATTCATCGAAATTCTTAATCTTTCACGGCCGGTGACAATACTGGCAGGAGCATAATCCGGGCTTGTGGGCCGTGGTCTACTGGACTCCTCCTTCTTCTTCCCCAATGTGCATCTGTGATCATAGCTTGTTCCTTAGTGCATGGGGCAGGGGGCATTTTGGTGCTACTGCAGCACAACTGTATAGAGCATGATCGGATGAATATTTTGCTTACTTAAAGTCACAGCGAGCAAACTTTGTACAGTCTGTAAGTGTTCCGCAAATTACTGTGTTCAAAGTAGGCAGTAAATAGTGTTCATTTTATTTTTTTAACCATGGTTTCTACGTTTTCAAAGTTAAGTGGCAAGGTACTACTTAGTCAGAGCAGAGAAATAATTGCAAATGTCATTGACTTCATGAAACAAGAGGCAGAGACGAAATGTATGTTCTCCGAGTTCTTCAAAGGCCTGTAGAAAGTGAATGAAAGAGTAGCCAAGGCAACTGATATTTCACTGAGTTCCGTTTCCAGGGTTCTCAAAGATAAGAAATAAGGAAAAAAAATAAAACTTAATATATCACTTCTAAATAAAAAGATGTGGAACAGTTGTGTCGCCAGCGAATTGCAGAAATTGGCAGGCCAGAGTGGGAAAATGTATGTCGACATGTTGAGAACATTGAAAATCATTAGAAAGAATTGTAGAAAATCAAAAAGAATTCTAATCCAGGATAATGTTGCAGAAAGTAGCGATAAGTTGATGATGACAATGACGTGAGCGAAGCCGAAGGACTGTCAGGTGTGGAAGAATTGGAGGCAGACGATTGACATTGTTTATATAGTAGGCCATTTGTATAGATGTTTTGTAGATATGAATATACATATGAAAACACGTGTTTATCAGTGCAGCGCCGTATAGTGCAGGTGACAGATATTTGACCTTGACTGTGACAGGCACTCTTCCAGCATGCATGAATCGACTGGTGAACTGCTTATCTGAAAGTACAACTCGCTTCCTAGCTCTCATTAAGATTTTCAAATGCGCCAGTTATATAATGAATTATATGTTTTATTTCAGTATATTGCTGAATGTCTGAAAAGTCGGCTATGTAACCTTTCAAACGTGCTTGATTCGTTCACAATGAATGAGCGAAGAGGGGGGACGGACGCGACGTCATTTCCGCGCCTCTGGGGTGCCGCGTCCTCCAGCAGGACAAGAAGAGGACCACTTGAAAGAGGAAATAACAAATTGATGTCAGAACTGGTTTTCGTTCATTACTCCTTGGCAGATGACGATTACACAACAGAAGCATGATATGTGTTAAACTTAGTACCCACTGCAAAGTTTCCATTTTAGGCATATCGTTAAGACGAGCTGAAGCGTGGGAACACAGTGCGCTTTCTAAACCGACCTGACTGGAAATATGCAATTGCTTCTCCCTCCCTCCCTCCCTCCACCCCCGCAGCTGCAGCACATAACTGCTACTTCAATCCTTTACAGTGCCACAAACCCTCACAAAACTTTCTCTACAGTCCTAACCTTCAAAACTTATTTACTATGACCTCTGAAGCTTTCAGCAGTGATTTGTTTTTTATCTTTCTCTACACATAATATATACATAGTGTATTGAGAAGGTATTGCGCTACACCCAAAAATCCAATACCGAGATTTCACTGGAAATATATGTTTTAGGGTCCCCTGTATCCAAAAAAATCTGATGTGTACCATTCTCATGACTTTCCCTACATCTCTGCAACAAATTATTCTTAAAAACCTTATACCTCTATTTACTTCATGCTAATCAGAAAAAATTAACAGAAATAGTCTTATTACTTGCTTCCTTGTAAGTAGAACCGAAATAAGGGAGTACCATAGGTTAAAGTGATAGTCAAAAGCTGGTTGCTATGTCATTGAAGTTCCTTTGTTTGTATGGACAGCAGTTGAAAATTCCTAAAGTAAAAGTTTATCAAAGCAGAAACCAAAAGCAAGGAATGTCTCAAAAATGTCGATTCCACGAAAAAAAAGTATATAACATAAATTGTGTGTTTTAACGTACTCTACATTTTTTTGTGTAGAAAGTTTTTGTCCATCTCTTACGCTTTAGCAGTTATTCAAAATTCCGTAAAGTTCATCCAGAATAAAGTACTCTTCAGAGGCTATTCCCAGAAAATTCAAAATATACATTTTATTTGTCAGATAAATATGTTTAATATACGATATTTTAATCATAATCGTTTGAGCCATTTTTGAGAAAATTAAAAATTTCGAAATTTTTTCCACATAAAGAGTAGTTTTGGATGGGGGATTTTTCTCAAAGCCTTCATGTCGAATTCCTGGAAGATACTCAACTTAAATACCAAGTTTGGTATTTTACTGACTTTTCGTTTTTCAGTTATCGTGTTTACGGACACACGGACACACACACGGAACTTTTTCTGAAAATACTTTTTTTTTTACACAGGGGACCATAAAACGTATATTTCCGGTGAAATCTTGGTATCGAATTTTTTGGGTGGAGTGCAATACGTTCTCTGTACACTATTTAAAAATTAACCAATAAATTATGTTTGCAATTTTTACTTTCTCTAGCTCAATATGTACAATGTACATAGGGATAGAGAAGGTATTGTAATGCACCCAAAAATTTGATACTAAGATTTCACCGGAAATGTATGTTTTGGGGTTCCCTGAGTCCGAAAAAAGCATTTTTAAAAAAAGGTCCGTGTTTGTGAGTGTGTGTGTGTTTGTGAGAGTCTATGGACAGCAAAGCCCCAAAACGAAAAGACCATTAAATACTAAACTTGGTATTTAGTATCTTCCAAGGATGAGACACGAAGATTTTCAAAAAAATCCCCCTACCACAAACTACACTTTACATGGAACAAATTTCGAAAATTTTGATTTTCTTAAAAATGGCTCTAACGATTTTGATTAAAATCGCGTATATTAAAGCTATTTATGTCCGAAATAAAATGTATATCTCTACAGTTTAGCTGAATAAAGCTGTTTATCTAATTAAATCAATTCTACAAAAAGAATCGTGCATAAAACTAAACCAACGATGCAAAAAAGCAATTTTACGAGCTAAGAATACCCCCAGGCCTACGCTAACCGAACAATAGAAAAAAAATCTCGGCCACTATTGAAAATAAAATAAGATTAGAAAACAAATCCCAACTAAAACCAAATAACCGCAAAGACTATGGGTCCTTGCGGCGAAAGGTTTTGCGGTTCACTGGCATCACTGTCTTCCTTTGTCCTAGACTCTTGAACTAGCGGGCATGCCTAGATAACGGACTTGGGTTGCTATATTTCCGTTCTCGCTGTCTGAATTGATATGGCGTTGACTTACCGAAAACTGATTTAAAACACAGTGTCAACACTTCGACCTTCTAATTTTACTTTCTCGACACGTACTATTTACATAGTATATAAAGAAGTATTGTATTCCACCCAAAAACTTCAATGTCGACCTTCAATGTTTAGGGACCTCCTGAATCATTTTACTTTCTCTATACGTATTGAGTGTATAGAGAAGATATTGCACTCTACCAAAAAATTCGATACCGAGATTTTACCGCAAATATATATTTTAGGGTCCCCTGTATCCAAAAAAAAGTATTTTCAGAAAAAAGGTCCGTGTGTCTGTGAACACGATAACTCAAAAACGAAAAGTCGGTAAAGTACCATACTAGGTATTTAAGTTTAATTTCTTCCAGGGATACGACACGAAGATTTTCAGAAAAATTCCCCCATTCCAAACTACCCTTTACATGGAACTTTTTCGAAAATTTTGCTTTTCTAAAAAATGGCTATAACGATTGTGATAAAAATATCGTACATTAAAGATATTTATCTGACAAATAAAATGTATATTTTGAATTTTCTGGGAATAGCCTATGAAGACTACTTTATTCTGAGTCAATTTTACGGAATTTTGCATAACTGCTAAACCGTAAGAGATGGACAAAAACTTACTGGATAACAAATGTAGAGCACTTAAAACACACAATTTATGTTATAAAACATTTTTTGGTGGAGTTGATTATTTTTGAGATATTCCTTGTTTTTGGTTTCAGCTATAAAAAACAATTTTCTCCTACAGGACTTTGTCACTCATGTCCATACAAACAAAGGAACTTCAGTCACATAGCAACCAGCAACCTAAGGTACTCCCTTATTTCGGTTCTACTTACAAGGAAGCAAGTAATAAGACTATTTCTGCTAATTTTTCTCGATTAGCATGAAGTAAATAGAATCATAAGCTTTTTAACAATAATTTATTGCAGGGTTGTAGAGAAAGTCATGTGAACGGAACACATCAGACTTTTTACTTTCTCTATACGTACTCTGTACATAGTGTATAGAGAAGGTATTGAACTCCAGCAAAAAATTCGATACCGAGATTTTACCGGAAATATATATTTTAGGGTCCTCTGCATCCAAAAAAGTATTTTCAGAAAAAGGTCCGTGTGTGTGTGTGTGTCCGTGTATCTGTGAACACGATAACTCAAAAACGCAAAGTCAGTAAAGTACCAAACTTGGTATTTAAGTTGAATTTCTTCCAGGGATGCGACCCGAAGATTTTGAGAAAAATCCCCCCACTCCAAACTATCTTTTACATGGAACTTTTTTTCAAAAATGCTGATTTTCCAAAAAAAAGGGCTCTAATGATTTTGATTAAAACGTCGTATATTAAAGACATTTAGCTGAAAAATAAAATGTATACTTTGAATTTTCTGGGAATAGCCACTGAAGACTACTTTATTCTGGGTCAATTTTAAGGAATTTTGCATAACTGCTAAACCGTAAGAGATGGACAAAAACTTACCGCACAACAAATGTAGAGCATTTTAAAACACACAATTTATGTTATATACATTTTTTTCATGGAGTTGTTTGTAATTGTGATATTCTTTGTTTTTGGTATCAATTATAAAACATTTAAACTTTGCTCATTCAGGACTTTGTGGACACGTGTCCATACAAACAAAGGAACTTCAGTCACATAGCAACCAGCTTTGACTTCACTTTAACCTATGGTACTCCCTTATTTCGCTTCTGCTTAAAAGTAAGCAAGTAATAAGACTATTTCTGCCATTTTTTCTCTGAAGTAAATAAAAGCATAAGCTTTTTAACAATAATTTGTTGCAGAGATGTAGAGAAAGTCATGTGAATGGAACACATCAGATTTTTATTAATAATAATGAACACAGAATCCACTTTTGCATAGATTTGTCTTATAAAAGCTGAAGAAGAAGAAGAAGAATAACAGAGAAAACGGGACTGCTTTAGTCTTTACAGCCCAATAAGAGTTACTTTGGAGCAGGATTTGTTTTTGTTCAGTTTAAACTACTGGAATACAAATGACATTGTTATTCTAACCTAGAAATTTAATGTTCCATGTTACCGCGTTCAATTAGTGGACTATAAATATATTATTTTTTGTATGCAGAGGCTTGTTTGATAAAAACTGTAAAAGAATGAGATAAAGATACACTGCAGATCGCCACTTTTCGCAATTAATAATGTGGTTCCCATGTCTCAACTAAGGATGCTTTTGTTTTGCTCTATTCCTAGGTTTAACTAACCGTTGAAACACGGTTTTTGCAACAGACCGCAAAGCTTACACTCCCGATATCGAAAAGTCCAGTGAAGCATGTAATTGAACCTTTTTTTCGACACTTCTTTAAGTACAATAGCTAATTTTAATATAAACTGCATTTAATCAGTGCTGTGAAAATTAGGTGTATAAAAGCACTACAATTCATACAAGTTAATAATAAACGATCGCATGACGGTGTTTTCTCATAAACCGATGTTCAAAATTACATAAAATGTGCCTTAATCCAGACCGGCTTAAATTTCCCAACAAACGGGCAAAGAGATGAACGTAAACTGTTTAAAAACTACTTGAATTATTTGCAAACATTTGTTTGTGTAGTTATTTGATGTTTGGAGGGGGATTTAAAAAATCTGACGAGTTCAATTTACATGACTTACTCTACATCTCTGCATTAAATAATTGTTAAAAAGCTTATGCTTTGTGGGCGTAAGGCTGGTGGACGTACCTGGTGGGTCTGAGCTGCGCAGCGACGACTGGTCCTCTCTCTGGCGTTGCAGCGGCTAAAGTCGATTCTCGATGCTCCTCGGCTATTTATATCAAGCTTTGGTATTTAGTTTCGGTGATCTCCAGGGTGTGGTACGGGAATTAACTTAAATAACGTCGGCACTTTTCGTTTTCAATCAAGGTTTATTTCTCTTTTTCAAGCGTCCCCGAGAATGTTCCTGTTTCCATAATTTCCCTCGAACAAGAGCATAACGCGCATAGAGGTAACTAAACTTTACCCGGCGACGAGTGCAACGGATACGTGCAGAATAGTGGTAGACACTTTAAATTTTCGCCGGGGCTTCCTTACGCGTGACATTTATTTCAACTGTGTGAATCACTATATAACTTTACTATACTTACGAGGATTCTGATTCGGGCATCACAGAGTCTATATGAAGCTATATTCCAACTGCATGAAAATTGCGGCGAATACTCTATATTTATAACAAATTCTACCCACGCGCAAAACCCTCAACTCGTAATCTCATTGGCTCATTTTTGGCGCCGAAAGTGGCTTGCGGAGCGCTTCTGCCGTGACGTGATTAATTGTAATTGGTCGATGCGTCTTTCACGTGATTCTTAGCCTAAATTTCCTCGTGGTTCCCCGGTTTATATGTCGCCTTTGCTTTCTCTTACTGAGACGTGACCACACAATAGCGTCTTTCCCCTCTTGCAATAGACAAAGAAATAGCGTAAACAACTGAATTCGTCGCATGAGAACTCTGGGGTTGAAGTTAGAAACGCTTTCAAGGAACAATCTCTCTGAACATCCAATATACAATAAATACATGATATCTTACTTACTAATTAACCTAAACAATTTAATCAATTACAAATATTCGTTATGCGTTTATTCCTCTGGGCGATAATCCGTCTCAGCTTCTATTTACTTCATACTAATCGAGAAAAAGTAACAGAAATAGTCTTATTGCTTGTTTCCTCAAAGTAGAAGCGAAATAAGGGAGTACCATAGGTTAAAGTGACAGTCAAAAGCTGGTTGCTACGTGACTGAAGTTCCTTTGTTTGTTCGGACACGATTTGACAAATTCCTGTATGAGAAAATACGTTTTTCAAAGCTGTAACCAGACATAAGGAATATCTAAAAAACGATAAACTCTAGGGGAAAATGCATATAACACAAATTGTGTGTGTTAACGTGCTCTACATTTTGTGTATGGTAAGTTTTTGTTCTTCTGTTACGATTTAGCAGTTATGTAAAATTCCGTATAATTCATCCAGAATAAATTTGTCTTCAGAGGTTATTTCCAGAAAATTCAAGATATACATTTTATTTATGATAGAAATGGCTTTAATATGTGGTATTTTAATCAAAATCTTTACAGCCATTTTTAAGAAAAACAAAATGCAAAATTCTTCCACATAAGGGTTAGTTTGGGGTGGGGGAATTTTCTTGAAAACCTTTGTGTCGCATTCTTGGAAGATACCAAACTTAAATACGAATTTTGGTATTTAACGGTCTTTTCGTTTTTGAGCTATGCTGTCCACAAACACACACACGGAGTTTTTTGTAAAAATATTTTGTTTTTTTGGATTCAGGGGAACCCAAAACATGTATTTCCAGTGATATCTCGGTATTGAATTTTTGGGTGGAATGCAATACCTTCTCTATACACTATGTACGTCGTAGGTGTAGAGAAAGTAAAAAACAAGTCTATAAGGTTTACATGCAAATACATATATGTTCCCAATAGAACATGCTGCAGGGTCTTTCACTTATGTCTGGATAATTTCAAAAAACAGTTCGATATTTTGTGAAATATTTACTATAACATCAAAAGTATGAAAGTAGCACAAAAATAATCAATGGAAACGAGAACCTGTCAAGGAAACATGAATATAACGTACATAATGGACAAAGAGAAGAACATTAAAGTATTAAAATGGGGTATCTTATATTTATATGATTTTATCTACCTGTTCTACAATAAACTATTGCTATATATATGCTTATTCTTCTGACTTCTTAATGCTAATCGAGATAACCATTAGCAGAAGTGGGTTTAATCAATATTTTCTTAAAATTAAATGGAAACCAAGTGAATACACTGGGTTAAACCATAATTAAATATTCTAAGAGCTAGTTTTATTTCATTGCTAAGATTTAAAATTCTCCTAGAATGAAAACAAATAAAATAAAAACGAATGACGACTTCGCATTTCACAAAAGTATAACTATTGGAAAATTTATACACAAAACAAGGAATAATGCCACAAAAAATTATTTGACATAAATTTGTGCTTTAACGAGATCTGCGTTTTTGTGTAGTAAGGTTTGGTCTATCTCTTACGGTTTAACAGTTATGCAATATAATGAATGAAAAGAGCTTTAGAACCTCTTCCTGAAAAAACAAAATCTGATGTGTTCCATTCACATGACTTTCTCTACATCTCTACAACACATTATTCTGTTTACTTTATCTAATCGTAAACAAATTAGAGAAAATAGTATTATTACTTGCTTCCTTGCAAGTAGAAGCGAAATAAGGGAGTACCATAGGTTAAAGTGATAGCCAAAAGCTGGTTGCTATGTTACTGAAGTTCCTTTATTTGTATGCATAGGGGTTGAGAAACTCTTGTATGAGAAAAGTATGTTTTTCAAAGCTGAAACCAAAAAACAAGGAATATCTAAAAAACGATGAACTCCACGAAAAAAAATTATATTACCTAAATTGTGTATTTTAACATGCTCTACATTTTTTGTGTTTTAAGTTTTCGTATATCTCTTACAGTTTAACAGTTATGCAAAACTCCGTAAAATTTATCCAGAATAAAGAAGGCTTCAGAGGTTATTCCCAGAAAATTCAAGATATACATTTTATTTGGTATGTAAGTATCTGTAATATACGGGATTTTAATCAAAACCATTAGAGCCATTTTTTAGGAAATCAAATTTTTCGAAAAAAGTTCCATGTAAGGGTTATTTGGGGTGGGGGGGATTTTCTTGAAAATCACATCTTTGGAGGATACCGAGCTTAAATACTAAGTTTGGTTTTTAACGGTATTTTAGTTTTTGAGCTATGCTGCCCACACGCGCACACACACAGACAGACACGCACACGGACATTTTTCTAAAAATTCTTTGTTTAGATTCAGGGGTTTTTAAAAGATATATTTCCGGTGTAATCTCGGTATCGAATTTCTTGGTGCAATACAATACCTTCTCTATACACTATGTGCATAGTACGTATAGAGAAAGTAAACAGAAGAAAAAAACCTTTAATATGTGGTATGCTAATCAAAATAATTAGAGCCGTAGTTGAATAAATTGAATTTCGAAAAGTATTCCATGTAAAAGATATTTTGGGATGGAGGATATCGCACCTTTGGAAGATATTGAGCCTAAAACCAAGTTCGATGTTTATTCCAGTTTTCACTTTTGAGAAGTCTGCTCTTAGCAGAAAGAAAAACACTCACACATACACCTTTTTCTAAAAAGCTGATACGTTACATTTACTCGACTTTTACACCTTTCCTGCAATTAACTATTCTTACAAGCGCTTATTCTTATATTATCTAATGTTAATCAGATGAATATTAGCAGAAATGGTTTTATTGCATATTATCTTGTAGCTACAATGACTAAAAGTAAATACACTAAGCTCTAGAGATAGTAAATCTTTTAAGAGCTGGTTGTTTTGTTATTGAAATTCCGTTTTCTTTGTTTAATGGGATCTATATATTCTGTGTAGTTAAAGTTTTTCTATCTCTTGCGTTAACTAGTTATGCAAAAGTAATCTAGAGGATATTCTCATAACATTGAAGATATACACCTCACCTGGCATAAAAACATCTTAAACATATTTTACGAGGTACGTCCAGAAAGTAAGTTCCGTTTCAATTTATCTCCGCTGCAGCGCTGCGATCGCAGTTCCGCACATGCGCGGTAGACGCTCTGTATCAAGGAGAAGAAACGTGCGCCATTTTGAGATCGCTGCCAGCCACATACGCTTTGTTGTGCTTGTTTACAATGTCGGTGTTGATTGAAAATCCCGCCGCTTGTGAAATCAGATCTGTGATTCGTTTTCTGAATGCTCGGAAAATGGAACCAATTGAAATTTATCGGCAAATTTGCGAAGTTTACGGATAAAATGCGATGAGTGATTCAATGGTGAGAAGATGGGTCCGACAGTTCAATGAAGAACGAAGTGAGCGTCCATCTTTGGTTACAGAAGAACTGGTTCACGCGATTGATGACATGATCCAGGAAAACCGCAAGTTTACAATTAGTGCTCTCGCTATGGAATTTCCCCAAAGCTCACGATCACTAATTCATGAAATAGTTACCGAAAAACTGAAATTTCGTAAACTTTGCTCAAGTTGGATACCAACTTTTTAAAGACACAGGCGGCAAACTTTTATGAGAAGGTATACAAAAACTTGTGCCACGCTATGACAAATGCCTGCAAAACTTCGGCAGTTATGTGGAAAAGTAGTTTAGGAGTTGTAGAATTTTGTGCAATAAATAATTATTCTGTACCTATACACAATTTAATTTTATTACCAAACGGAACTTACTTTCTGGACGTACCTCGTATTTCCAATAACTCTTAAGAGCAATATTTAGGAAAATCAAAATCTTCGAAAAATATTCAATTTAAAACAGAATTTGAGCTGGGAGGATATTCTTGAAAATCATCGTGTAGAATCCTTGAAGGAAGATGATGTTTAATTTAAATATTATGTTGGTATTTAACTAATGTTTATATTGTTGAGTTATGCTTTTCACAGTCACACAAACACTATACTAGTAGAGAGATAAAAATATAAATTCCGGCGTGAGCAAAACAAATTACTGAATTCTCAATTTTTTGTTTTCCTCAAAATTAAACAAAGAAATAAAAACCACTAGCTAAGATATTAAAAGTTGTTTTTACTCCAATGCTATGAGTCTGGACATATAGGTACATCATTTAGTGAATATGAAGAAAACAATTATGTATATTTGTAATTTTTACTTTTTCTAACCTACTGTGTACAGAGTGTATATAGAATGTATTGCACTCCACTGAAAAATTCGATACTGAGATTTCACCGGAAATATACGTTTCAGGGTCCCCTGCATCCGAAAAAAAAATCCGCCTGTGTGTATGTGTGTGTGTATGTCTGTGAACACGATAACTCAAAAACAAAAAGTGGGTAAAATACCAAACTTGGTATTAAGTTTAGTTCTTCCAGGGATGCGACTCGAAGATTTTGAGAAAAATCCCCGCACCACAAACTACCTTTTACATGGAACATTTTTCAAAAATTTTGATTTTCTCAAAAATGGCTCTAACAATTTTGATTAACATATCGTATATTAAGGATATTTACCTGACAAATAAAATGTATATCTTGAATTTTCTGGGAATAGCCCTTGAAGACTACTTTATTCGGGATGAATTTTACGGAATTTTGCATAACTGCTTAACCGTAAGAGATGGAGAAAAACTTACCACACAAAAAATTAGAGCACTTCATAACACACAATTTATGTTAATGCATTTTTTTCGTGGAGTTCATCGTTTTATAGATATTCCTTGTTTTTGGTTTCAGCTTTAAAAAACTTATAATTTTCTCACACAGAACTTTGTCAACTCCTATCCATACAAACAAAGGAACTTCATTGACATAGTCCCCCAGCTTTTGACTATCACTTTAACCTATGGTACTCCTTTATTTCGCTTCTACTTACAAGGAAGCAAGTAATAAGACTATTTCTGCTATTTTTTTCTGATTATCATGAAGTAAATAGAAGCATAAGCTTTTTAACAATAATTTGTTGCAGAGATGTAGAGAAAGACATGTGAATGGAACACATAAGGTATTTTTATTTTCGTCAGGCCACTCAAATTCATTTTCTCCGCTTTACGACACTCAACTTAACTCGGTTCCTCTCTTGTAGCAGCATTAATATTGTTTGTTTGTTTCTTTCTTTTCCTTTCCCCCCCCCTAACTTATATTGACCTTCAGGCGTAATCTATTTGGCCAGTGGGACATTTGTGTTGTTTTGGCATCAATGTGTTCTGGTCTTAAGCAGATAGAAAGAGATAAAAATATAGAATGAGCGTAAGGATTATCGTGCGTGACCTTGAATGGACAGGCTAGAATGATACCACTATACTGTCTTTCTATCTGTTAAGATTTCCTTGATTGACAACATTAACTCAATAAACTATACATTGGAGAAATTTACGCGTCCACGTTCGTTTACTTGTGTTTTACTTCAATGGAAATCATATTTAAGCTGCACTAATGACTCCTTATATACTCAAAACTATGTCTGGATACCTTTAAACATTGGTGTAAAAGTTCCACAAACTGTTATTCACATTCAACGAATTTGTTTGCCTATTCTACAGCATTCTTTCATGTGTTTGAAAACATTTATATAATCATTATTTTTAGTTTTACCTATTTATTTATTTTATATAAACATATATTTTTTGTAGGTCTTTGCATTCAGGTGTGGACTAGGGCATATGGGTTAGAACTACCGCGGACAGAACCTCATAAACCAAACTGAAATAATCCTTCGACTTTGAGGAATTCACACGCCAAAGAGAAATCTACTATTTTTAATTCCTCTACCACCTATCGCCTAACTACAGCAGATAAGTGCGAATAGGGGAGCATCACTGGCCGAAGTTGCCGTCAACTCCAGCTCCTGAAGGCATCCAATCCGAGAATCACATTTTCAGCCATCGTTTTTTAGATATTCCTTGTTTTTGATTTCAGCTTTGAAGAACTTATACTTTTCTTATACAGGAATTTGTCAACTCCTGTCCATACAAACAAAGGAACATCAGTCACATCGACTATCACTTTAACCTATGGTACTCCCTTAGTTCGCTTCTACTTACTAGGAAGCAAGTAATAAGACTGTTTCTGCTAATGTTTTCTCAATTAGCATGAAGTAAATAGAAGCTTTTTAACAATACTTTTTTGCAGATATGTAGAAAAAGTCTTGTAAATGGAACACATCAGATTGTTATAAAACTGTGTATTTTATTCTTCTATCGCTAAGTGAAAAGATTCCTTTTTCTGCACGAGGGTTGCTGCAAGAGAAAGCGTATCCAGTAGCAGTCGGGTCCTTGGAGATTGATGAAGAATCGTGGTCGATGCATGATGTAAAAAAAGTAATACTCAATTAACCAGGCCAAATACCAGCCCACATACGAGACACGCGTGTGTTGAACTCGGTCTTCTCCCTGAGTTACGCAAAACTAGCAGATACGTTTTGATCTGTTACATAAATCATAACTAATGTGTTGTACGCAAGCAATTCATAACCATTCTCGGCAAATATATTGCAGGAATTTATTCTTCGCTACAACTTACATTAAAACCAGGACGCTGGAGTGCAAGTCACGTTGTGTTTGCAAAATATTAGTATTCAAGGCAGGAACCAGAAATAAATAGATCTGGCGACATAAAACCAGGTTGTCATATGTTGCAAATAAGGTTAGAGTTACAAGGGTTAACTCATATTTAACTGTACAATTTAAGACACGAGTAGTTTAGCTAGTCTACCTAAAGCTCCTGGATTCAATTCCTGACTGCGGCAGATCAACTTTTACTTTCTCTACACGTACTATATACATAGTGTATAGAGAAGGTATTGCACTCCATCCAATGATACCGAGAATTCACCAGAAGTATATGTTTTAAGTACCCCTTTATCAAAAAAAAAAAAAAAAAAAAAAAAAAAAAAAGCATTTTCAGAATAAGGTCAGTGTGCCTATGAACACGATAACTCAAAAACGAAAAGTCTGTAAAACACCAAAGTTTATATATAAGTTTAGTATCTTCCAGGGAGGCGACACGAAGATTTTGAGAAGAATCCCCCCACCCCAAACTACCCTTTACTGGAATTTTTTTCGAAAATTTTGATTTGCTCAGAAATGACTGTAGCGATATTGATTAAAATATCGTATGCCAAAGATATTTATCTAGCACATAAAATGTATATCTTGAATTTTCTGGGAATAGTCTCTAAAGACTACTTCATTCTGCATGAATTTTAGGGAATTTTGCATAACTGCTAAACCGTAAGAGATGGACAAAAAGTTACCACACAAAAAATGTAGAGCACGTTAAAACAAACAATTTATCTTAGATATGTTTTTTTCGTGGAGTTGATCGTTTTAAGGTATTCCTTGTTTTTGGTTTCAGCTTTGAAAAAACGTATACTTTTCTCATACAGGAATTTGTCAACTCTGTTCAAATGATAGTCAGAAGCTGGTTGCTATGTGACTGAAGTTGCTTTGTTCTGTTAATTTTGATCTCAATTAGCATGGTGTAGAAAATCGCTTGATATGAAACAGTTAGAGAAAGTTATGTAAATGGAACACATCAGCGTTTTTGCTGGCTCAAATGAGCCCGGAGACCAAGGAGCTGAAAGTTGCTCGACATTTATCTTCTCAGCATAAAAAAACAACCCAAAACTGCGTAACTCACCCTAACCAAGATAAAAACTCCAGACCACTTGAATATATAAATATCTTAAAGAGATATATGTTTTTAAATTCCTGAATTACAAAAAGAGCATTTTAAAATCAAGGTTCGCGATTGTGTGTGTCCGTGTGTCAGTGTGTCTGTGAACATAACTCAAAAACGTAAAGTCGGTAAAATACCAAACTTAGTATTTAAGTTAGTATCTTCCAAGGATGCGACACGAAGATTTTGAGAAAAATCCCCCACCCCAAACTACCATTTATATGGAAATTTTTTCGAAAATTTAATTTTCTAAAAAATAGCTCTATCGATTTTGATTAAAATATCGTATATTAAAGATATTTACCTGACAAATAAAGTGTATATTTTTAATTTTCCGGGAATAGCCTCTGAAGATTACTTTATTCTGGGTGAATTTTACGGAATTTTGCGTAACTGCTAAACCGTAAGAGATGGACCAAAACTTACCACACAACAAATGTAGAGCACCTTAAAACACACAGTATATGTTATATACATTTTTTCATGGAGTTGATTGTTTTTTAGATATTCCTTGTTTTTTGGTTTTAGCTATATAAAACTTACACTTTTCTCATACAGGACTTTGTGAACTCGTGTCCATACAAACAAACGAACGTCAGTTATTTAGCAACCAGATTTTGACTATCAGTTTAACCTATGGTACTCCCTTATTTCGCTTCTATTAACAAGAAAGCAAATAATAAGACTGTTTCAGCTTTTCTTTTTTTCTAGATTAGATGAGGTAAATAGAATATTTTGTTGCAGAGATGTAGAGAAAGCTAAGTGAATGGAACACATTAGCTTTCTTTTTTTTTTTTTTTTCATTTACATGGCCACCTTTAACATCTAAGGTCATATAAGACAACTTGTTGTCCTTAGGTTTAAATCATCTTATTTTCCTCAAACACACACACATTCACTCTCACATACATTCTTCTAGGCTCTGTGGGTGATAAGGAAAAAATCTAGCTAAAGAAAAATTACCACCCTAACCGGGACACGAACCCAGGACTTCTGGGTGAAGTACCAGCCCGCTGACCACTGGACCATGTAGTGAGTGAACGTGGCACGTGTGTTGTATCGTTGAAATCAGCATGGGGAACTTGGCTTGTGCTCAACGTGCAACTGTCATTATGAGTGTTTTGTTTCATAAAGAATGTCTCAAAAATATGTGAGGCGATGGCCTCGGCTCTAAAGAAAAACCTCCAGAATATTCTAGCTCTAAGGACCGCACGGTTTGCAGAGTTATGCATAATCAATTTTCATCCTCTCACATCCAGATGGTGCAAGTATATCAAATTCCGTCGAACTGTGTGCTACATGAATTGCGATCTAGATACGAAGGGTGTGTGGAGAGAAATGTAGGCCATCTTTAATAATTAGTTTTCAAAACCTAAATAATATAAAAACAAATCAAACGATATATTCTTTGCATTACATATTTGTATCTAACATTTCCTCAAAAATATATCTGTAGTTTATGTTAAAAAATCTGATGCGTTCCATTCGCATGCCTTTCTCTACATCTCTGCAACAAATTATTGCTAAAAAGCTTATGCTTCTATTTACTTCAAGCTGATCGAGAAAAAATTAGCAGAAATAGTCTTATTACTTGCTTTGTATGAGGAAATATACATTTTTTTAAAGATGAAATCAAAAACAAGGAATAACTCAAAAACGATCAACTCCACAGATCAATGGGTATAACATAAATTGTGTGTTTTTACGTGCTCTACATTTTCTGTGTGGTATGTTTTTGTCCATCTCTTACGGTTTAGCAGTTACGCAAAATTCCAAAAAATATCAGCCAGATTAAAGTAGTCTTCAGAGGCTATTCCCAGAAAATTCAAGATATACATTTTATTTTTCAGGTAAATATTTTTAATATGCAGTATTTTAATCAAAATCAATAGAGCCATTTTTGAGAAAATCAAAATTTTCGAAAAATGTTCCATGTACGGGTACTTTGGGGTGGTGGGAGTTTTATCAAAATCTCCGTATCGCATTCCTGGAGGATACTAAACCTAAATACCAAGTTTGGTATTTTATCGACTTTTTGTTTTTGTGTTGTCGTGTTCACAGGCACACGGACCTTTTTGTGAAATTGTTTTTTTTTTTTTTTTTTTTTTCAGTACAGGGGTCCCTAAAACATATTTCCGGGGAAATCTCGGTATCAAAACTTTGGGGGGAGTGCAATACCTTCTCTGTATACTATGTACATTGTACGTGTAGAAAAAGTAAAAATCAAAACCGCCCGTTCATTTGGTCCGCTTGTATACTGAAGAAAAAAGTAAAACGTTGATCTCGATTAATAGCGAAATAATGTTTTGCAAATAATTCGTAGAAACGATTAAAGGTATAAGTGAGTGGTTAGAGAAAGACATAGCTTATCTATATAACATAAGTTTGGAGCATATAATTGGTATTTAAGATTGGTATCTTCCAAGGATGCGACACGATGATTTTAAAGAAAATCCCCACCAACCCCAACTACCCTTTGTATGGAGCTTTTTTTGAAAATTTTGATTTTCTTAAAAATGACTGTAACGATTTTGATTAAAATAACGTATATTAAAGATATTTACCCGACAAATAAAATGTATATTTTGAATTTTCTGGGAATAGCCTCTGAAAACTACTTTATTCTGGATGAATTTTACGGAATTGTGCATTACTGCTAAACCGTAAGAGATAGACAAAAACTTACTACATGAAAAATGTAGAGCACGTTAAAACACACAATTTATGTTATATTCTTTTTTTTCGTGGAGTTGATCATTTTAAGATATTCTGTTTCTTGTTTCTGCTTTGAAAAACATACTTTTCTCATACAGGAATGTGTTAACTCCTGCCCATACAAACAAAGGAACTTCAGTCACATAGCAACCAGCTTTTGACTATCGCTTTAACCTATGCTACTCCCTTATTTCCCTTCTACTTACAAGGAAGAATGTAATAAGACTATTTCTGCTAATTTTTCTAGATTAGCGTGAAGTAAATAGAAGCATAAGCTTTCTAAGAATAATTTGTTGCAGGGATGTAGAGAAAGTCATGAGAATGGAACACATCAAAGATTTAGATTTGTTTCACAGTAACTTGTGTAAGATGGTGAACCATGTTGTTTAATTTACAAGGGCTGCTGGGATCGTGGGACCGAGAATAGGTATCATTCCCCAAATTGTGGTATCTCTGAAGCCATAAAAGCAGGTTACATGAATTGTACCCTTCCGGTTAATAGCTGCAATAAAGTGTTCCGGTTTTTGAGACAGACAAAGCTTCGCGATGACAGAGTAACAATCGCTTGTTTACCACTCGTGACCGCTGGGCTTGCTTCACACAGTTTGGCAGCAGGGCTACCAACACACCACGTTGCTCTCATAGGGTGAAGTGAATAAAAGAAGTATATACTAGGTAGTTTTAGAACGTGCTAAAACGAGGTGAATAATCTTTTACTAAAAGCAGGTAGTAAATGCTAGGCTAGCAGGAAAAAAAACTTAGCAAATACTAAGTCCTAAGCATTTGCTAGCCATAGCATTTACTAATTTCCCTCCCAAATTATGCTGAGACAGCAAGTTCCTCCTCTTCTCCTCACAAATGTATAGTAACATGTAGGTTTTAAAATATAGTACATATTTTACTTTTGTTTTCCAACTAAATTACACCTTCTCCTCATTAAAATAGGCAGAGACCATTGTTGTTACATTCCACAAAACTAGTGTAACAATGTCACCGGTGGTTATTGTAAACACTGAACCTGAAAATGACAATATGATAAGGAGACTGTTGATACAGAAGCTGGAAATGCAAAACATCTGGACAGAGCTTTGTTGATTACATTGGTTGATTTACAGATACCTGGTGTTGTTTCATCAAAATCAAAAGCCTGGCTGACGAGTACTCGAATGCAGTTGGAAAGAAAATGGATGTTGGCCAGCTTAAGAAACTATTAAACAACATGAAATTGACCCTGAAGGAAAAAAAATATGATGTGTTACACTCACATGACTTTCTCTAGCTGTTCTACAAACTTCTTACATAAGATTATTCTTCTTTCTCCACCTTGCTAATCGAGGTACTCATTAGCACAATGTTCTTATTACTTAGTTCCGTATAAGTAGGAAGAAAACAAGGGAATGCACTAGGCTAAACCAATAGTCAAATGTTTTAAAAGCTGTTATGCGATTGTCATTACAAATCGCTTCTTTTCTTGGTCAGGAGTAGAACAAAAGAAAAACGGACACTCCCGTCTGAGAAAAGTATAAGTACTTCACAACTGAAACTAATAACAATAAGTACCTCGAAAATGGTAAGCTCCGCGAGAAAAAGGTATATGACATAACTTGTGTGTTTTAACAAGACGTACATTTTTTGTTTAGTAAGTTTTTGTCTATCGCTTACGGTTTACTAGTTATTCTAAATTAAGCAAAATTCATCCAGAATAAACAGGTCTTCAAAAGCTATTCCCAGAAAATTCAAGATATGCATTTTATTTGTCAGATAAATATATTTAATGTACCATATTTTAATCAAAATCGTTAGGGCCATTTTTAAGAAAATCAAAATTTTCGAAAAAAGTTCGGTGTAAAGGGTAGTTTGGGGTGGGGGGATTTTTCTCAAAATCTTCGTGTTGCATCCCTGGAAGATACTAAACCTAAATACCAAGTTTGGTATTTTACCTACTTTTCGTTTTTGAGTTATCGTGTTCACAGCACACGGACACACACACACACACACACACACACACACACACACACACACACACACGGACCTTTTTGTGAAAATGCTTTTTTTGGATATTGGGGACCCTAAAACATATATTTCCGGTGAAATCTCGGTATCCAATTTTTGGGTGGAGTGCAATTACACTATGTACATAGTGCGTATAGAAAAAGTAAAAAGACAAAATGAAAAACTATTCATGAGTGTAGATAATTACTTCACCACTGAGTCGGTCTTTGCTTCTGTCTAGAAGTCTTGTGCATATACAGTGGGACTGGGAACAGAAGAAGAGCGATCAGTTAACCAATTATAGCTGGGAGCTAAAGTAGCGTGCAGATGTTTAGCTCACCTTACACGACAGCGACAGACTGTGAGATTTTTCAGATTAAACCTCTGTCCTCTGCCAACAGCAACCTTTAGAATAAGAACTGTTAAAGAATGCTTTCAGACAGTACTCCATTAGACCTACTAATAATGCCTTAATATATATATATTTGTTTATTACTTTATTGTAACAAATTATGTATTATATTATTCAACGTATCCAGTCGAAGAGCTATTTGACATTCTTTCTTACTTAGTATTACTCACGGTAATACGTAGTATTATTACTTCTCAGGTCGTGGCCTCTAGGGAAATAATTCTTTCCAGGTAATATAATATTATAATACTCTGGTTTCACTGGTAAGATGTTCTTGTATATTCTTGGATATTACTTGATACAATAATTATTAAAACTGCAGGATTGCACAGATAAATTAAGATTGAATTTTACAGCACGCGTTCCCATAGGACGCTACCCTTGTGCGGAGAAATGATGTCAACACAAAGATTGACCAATAACGAATGTACACGTTTTTTTTTTTTTTGGGAGTCAGGGGTGAAAGAATCAGAAAAGGATTAAAGGGCGAGGAAAGTAAGTGGGGTGCCGCATTTGCACCTCCGTTAGTATAAGCTACGTGCTTGCAGCTGGCTAATAAGCCGGGTGCGTGTACATTACGGTCCGGGACAAAGCCATGGCACAAGGCCCTGACAGTGCCCCGGAGGTTCAAGGGTGAAGGATTGTTTTCAGGTGTAGGTAAAAAGGGCTCATTTGTGCTTTAATCATGAAATTCAAGTGTTATGCCAGCTTAGCGGCGAGGAGGATATCTGCTGGGGCTGCCGGAGGCAGTCATCGCTGGGGGGCTTGTTTTGGAGAGCATGGTCATGAGACCAACGTTGCTGTTGAAGATGAGTTGAGTCTGCTGTTCAAGTATCTGGAAGTTCTTTTCTAGTGTGCTGTTGGTGGTCCGTAGCCGCTCTCCAAGTCCAGCGACCGAGGCCTCAAGTGGGTGGGTCGTCGCTGTCGCTTTCGGTGTCGTCTGGGGCAGGATGAGAGCGCCTCCCCATGGTTGAAGTCCGTCTGAATCAATGTCCGGCAGCTGTCCGGTGTTTGCCACAAGTTGGCGGATGGCACTCCGTTGCTTGGCCTCCATTGCCGCTAGGCGCACATTGGTTGCCCGCTGTAGCGCTTCGAGGCGGAGGCCGATATCCTGGAGTTGCCTGCTGATGTCTGAGATGGAGTCCAGGAGCTGAGGCGAAGTCTCAGTTCTGTGAGAGTGCTGCGGCGGAGAGTTGAGAGGCTTGTGGTGCCAGGAGGTACTGTGGAGGCCAATCAGTTGATTGCTGAGTTGGAGGTAGAGATCTTGGAGTTGACCGCGGATGTAGCGGGCAGGATGTAGTAGCCACTACCCCCACAAGAGGAGCAGTAGCGGCGACGACTGGTCAGGTCGTGCTGTGTGCAGGCGGCGGTGGCGGTTGGTGAACCGCAGTAATGGCAGCGGGGCTGCGCGATGCAGGAACTGGCCCGAACTGGCAGCACCGATGACATGGTGCGTGGCGAGCGCTACGGCTAGACTCGCAGCGGTGCAGTAGACCCAGCAGTGTTAGGCCAGTAATGAGAGCTGCGGGGTTAGGCGCACTAGCGGTGTAGTTCCCCGAGCGGAGAGTATTCTGGAAGCGCGGACCAATGAGGGCCACTGCTGCTGCGCTGTTTCCAGTATCAGCTGCTCCGGGAGAAGGCGGTGGACCCCGCAGACCGCAGCGCCGAAACGACCCGTGGGACTGCCAGGTGTGATGACAGGAGTCTCGACCGAGTATGGAGCACACAATGGAGCGTCTATTCAGCTCTTATATAGGCTCAAAACGTATTTTATGTTTTCCCTTATTAAACATTTTTTGAGGAAGAATATAATACAGACTTCCTTTTATTTATTAATAAACTACTTTTGACACATATAATATTTACTTCATAAGCTATTTACGCTTAATGAAAATTTAAATACAGGTATACAACGCTTGGGGATGCCGTATACTAGAAAGAGCGACTTCCTTTTTCAAGCACATAGCAATGCAATTGTCATAGCTAGATTTTTTAAAATAATTACTTTTTGATCACAAATGAAATAATACACATTACATTCAATATTCTGATATTCACAGAACACTTACAGACTAATTACTTTCAGTAATTATTTCTTTCTTTACCACATAATCAATAAATTAATATGTCACCAATTTCCTTCCATTAACATAAAATAAACACTTGGCTTCCATATATTAACGTCTCATTGTCAACAGGTTCAACTTTGTAATTACAGGTGCATATTTTTTAGTGGAATAAAATGCTTTCTCTAACTACTAGGTGCAAAGAAGAAAATAAAAAGCTGATGTTATGCAAACAGCAACTCTTACAAAGCACTAACCTTTTATCTATATCATTCTGATCGAGATAACCAATAGCAGAAAAGGTCTCATTATCCACTTCCTTGTAAGATAAAGGGAGTACACTAGGCTAAAGCGATAGTCAAATCCTTTAAAAGCTGGTCATTATGTGAAAGAATTTAAATTCGGTTCTTTTTCCATGGCTAGGAGTTAAAAAATCTGATATGTACCATTCACATGACTTTCTCCATATCCCTGCAACAAATAATTCTTATAAAGCTTATACATTTATTTACTTTATGCTAATCAGAAAAGAAAAAAAAGCAGAAATAGTCTAATTACTCGCTTCCTTGTAAGTAGAAGCGAAATAAGGGACAACCGTAGGTTAAAGTCATAGTCAAAAGCTGGTTGCTATGTCAATGAAGTTCCTTTGTCTATATGGATCGGAGTTGACAAGGTCCTGTATGAGAAAAGTATACGTTTTTCATAGCAGAAACCAAAAATAAGGAATGTCACAAAAACGACGAACTCCACGAAAAAAATGTAAATAACATAAATTGTGTGTTTTAATGTGCTCTACATTTTTTGTGTAGTAAGTTTTTGTCCATTTGTTACGGTTTAGCAGTTATTCAAAATTTAGTAAAATTCATTCAGAATAAACTACTCTTCAGAGGCTATTCCCAGAAAATTCAAGATAAACATTTTATTTGTCAGGTAAATATGTTTAATATACGAAATTTTAATCAAAATCGTTAGAGCCATTTTTGAGAAAATCAAAATTTTCGAAAAAAGTTCCATGTAAAGGGTACTTGAGGGTGGGGGTATTTTTCTCAAAATCTTCGTGTCGCATCCCTGGAAGATACTAAACTTAAATATCAAGTTTGGTATTTTACCGACTTTTCGTTTTTGAGTTATCGTGTTCACAGACACACGGACACACATACACACACACACACACACACACACACACACACACACACACACACACACACAAACACACACGGACCTTTTTGTGAAAATGCTTTTTTTGGATATTGGGGACCCTAAAACATATATTTCCGGTGAAATCTCGGTATCGAATTTTTGGTGGAGTGCAATACTTTCTCTATACACTATGTACATAGTGCGTATGGAGAAAGTAAAAAGGGTGTGAGAGGAAAGCAGACGTCCCTTTGAGAAAAATTTAAGTGGCTTAAAACTGAAACCAATAACAAAGAATAATTTAAAACGGTTAACCATACGCCCTCCCCCCCCTCGCCCCTAAATGCATATGGCAGCGCCGTGGCCGAGTGGTTAGACCACTCGACTCTCACCTAGAAGGCCGGGGTTCGATCCCAAGCGACCGCATGTGAGATTTGTGGTGGACAAAGCGGCGCTGGGGCGGGTTTTCTTCGGGTACTCCGGTTTCCCCCGCCATCGCATTCCACCGGGGCTCCATCATCATTCATGTATCATCAGTGTCACCGCTGGCGTTAAACACTACCCAACCCCCCCTAAATGTATTTGACATATATTGTGTGTATTTTTGTGTAATAACTAACGTTTTAATGTCTATACTTGGCCCGCCTGGGTAGCGTGGTGGTAGCATGTCTGCCTCACGTTCGAGTTCGAATCTCGCTTAGGGTGAGTTACCCGTATAAGGTCTTTTTCGGGGTTTTCCCTTATCCTGGGAAGACGAATGTCGAGTAACTTTAAGCTCCGTGGACCCCGAGATCATTTGAGCATCATTTCATCAAATGCATTCATCGTCCGATATGACCAAACCAGGTTAAAGGACGTTGAACTAAAAAAAAATGTCTATACTTAGTACAGAGTACATAGGTAGAAAAGATATTGTATTCCACTAAAAAAAATCCGTATTTCACTGGGAATACACGTTTTAGGAGTCTCTGAATAAAAAAGTAAGAATTTTTAGAAATAAAAAAAGTTCATGTGTTCCATGTAAAGGATAATTGGTGGTGGGGGATTTTCGTGAAAATCTTGGTTTCGCATCCTTAAAAGATACTGAATTCAAATACCAAGTTTGATATTTAACCGATTTTCGTTTTTGAGCTATGCTGTTACACACACACGCAAACCTTTTCTAAAAATGCTAATTTGTGTGTGTTCACCTCCAAACATGTATTTCCGGTTAAATCTCGGTTTTTGGATTCAGAGAGTTTCAAAACGCGGATTTCAGGTGAAATCTAGTATCGAGGTTTTGGATGAAATGCACTTAATACTTCGTCCATTTTATTGAGTTTTTGGGAAGGATATTGCACTTCCTTCACTTGTAATAGTAGAGAAACAACAACAGCATTGTACGGACCACTAGTACATTTTTGCTTTCTCTACAGGTACTATGTACATAGTGTATAGAGAAGGTATTGCATTCCACCCAAAAATTCGATACCGAGATTTCACCGGAAATACATGTTTTCAGTCCCCTCTGTGTGACTGTGTGACTGTGGACAGCATAGCTCAAAAACGAAAACAGCGATGAATACCAAACTTGGTATTTAAGTTTGGTATTTTCATAGGATGCGACACGAAGATTTTCAAGAAAATCCCCCCATCCCAACTACCCTTTACATGGAACTTGTTTTCGAAAATTTAGATTTTCATAAAAATGACTAACGATTTTGATTAAAATATAGTATATTAAATATATTTACCTGACAAATAAAATGTATATGTTGATTTTTCTGGGAATAGCCTCTGAAGACGACTTTATTATGGATCAATTTTACGGAATGTTGCATAACTGCTAAACTTTAAGAGATGGACAAAAACTTACCACATAACAAATGTAGAGCACTTTAAAACACACAACTTATGTTCTATGCATTTTTTTGTGGAATTGATCGTTTTTTTTAGATATTCCTTGTTTTTTGTTTCAGCTTTAAAAAACTTGCTTCTCTCACATAGGAATTTGTCAACTCGTGTCCATACAAACAAAGTAACTTCAGTAACATAGCAACCAGCTTTTGATAATTTCTTTAACTTATAGTACTCCGTTATTTCGGTTCTACTTACAAGGAAGCAAGTAATAAGGCTATTTCTGCTATTTTTTTCTCAAGCTAGCATTAAGTAAATATAAGCATAAGTTTTTTTAACAATAATTTATTGCAGAGATGTAGAGAAAGTCATATGAATGGAACATAGAGTTTTTCTCTTTAAAACTTCATTTAACGGCACTATGCACTTACTTGTGCCAGATACTAAAACATGTGGTAACGACATTTTAGTCGCGTGTAGTGATGAATGGGTGGCATTCTGCTGTCATATGTTTCTAATTTGATTCTGTGGACAGCCCTGAGAGACGCGTGTGCTCAAGCCGGGTATCTCAAGTGCAGTGATTCTGATTAGTGGCGACGGTTATTTTCCCACGCTTGTACCGCGCGCACGTCAGGTCAGGTGCCTGCCTTCAGCTATCGCATAACAGTCTAAATCTGCCCTCTCTTCACTTTCCCTCATACATACATTCTCTCAAGAAATTACCGGGAATTGATCATTTAAAAGTCCTGTTTAAAAGGGGATTCGAAATTATTGTGGTCGCTAAGTTGGTACAACGTTCCTCTATACACACGCAGAGTTTGATCGTCATCTGTCATCTAGTTTGTTTACAGTACGCCATTTTGTTAGTTCATCTCAAAGGTGATTTGCGATTTTACGATGGATACAAATATTGAACAAAGAATCTGTCTCAAAGTTTGCATTACAAAGAGTATTTCGTGTGCAGAAGCGCTGAAAATGTTACAGAGGGCTTACGGTGAAGCGACTTTATCAAAAACACGTGCATATGAGTGGTGCAGTGCATTCAAAAGTGGTGGAGATGTGAAAGATTTACCTCGCTCTGGTCGGTCGTTCAACGGTTTCAACTGAACTGAACATCGCTAAAGTGAAGAAAATGGTGTCTGAAAATCGACATTTAGTTCTGAGAGAGATTGCCGCTGAACTTTCTCTGTCTCACAAATCGATTCGTACCATTGTAAACGATTGTTTGGGCATGACACGAAAGACATGAATTTTCTACAAAAATTCAATCGCGTAAGGATTGCTGAAGACATGCTAGAACGAGCCAGTTCCGACCCTACATTCATGTAACTGGTGATGAGACGTGGGTTTACGAGTTTGACACTCAAACCAGTCAACAAGCTTCCGAATGGCGCCTTCCAACAGAACGAAACCTAAAAGGGCACGTCAAACTCGATCAAAACTGAAGGTCATGATAGTTTTTTTTCGATTATCGCGGTGTCGTGCACTCAGAGTTCTTGCCAGAAGTTCAGATGGTAAATAAAGACTATTATCTGAGCGTTATGTGGCGTTTGAGAGAGCAAATACGGCAAAAAAGGCCAGATTTTTGGAACGACAACTCATGGATTCTGCACCACGATAACGCACCAGTTCTGAAGGCTATTATTGTGAACGAATTTCTGGCCAAAAACTCAACAAATTTCATCGAACAACCTGATCTGGCTCCTGCTGAATTTTTTCTCTTTCCAAAACTCAAGTTACCATTTTGAGGCACCCGTTTTCAGTCGATAGAAGACATAAAGGAAAATTCGCAGCGACAATTGACATCAATTCCTAGAAGTGCCTACAAAAAATGTTTTGATGATTTGATTATTCGTTGGCATAAATGTATAATTTCAGAAGGGGCCTACTTTGAAGGTGATAAAATAAAAGTTGATGGATAATTAATTTTTTTTGTGTTTTATTGGCAAATTCCCGGAATTTTCTTGAAACAGTAGTACATATTATATTTAATGCTCTCCCCAGTAATAACAAAGAAAATGTTGGAAATTTCAGGGATTTTAAGGTTCTCTTAAAGGAGTACCTTTGCAACAAATCATTTGACTCTGTAGATGTATATTTAAGTGACAAATCTGTCTGACAATACCGTAATAGTCATTGTATTTATAAATATTACAAGGTATTGCATTTTATGTATATTAGTGTGTTTGTGTGCATTATATTCAAATTAAACTGATGTATACTTTGACTTGCAC
Organism: Hymenopus coronatus; assembly: GCA_030762935.1. Lineage (NCBI taxonomy): Eukaryota > Metazoa > Arthropoda > Insecta > Mantodea > Hymenopodidae > Hymenopus > Hymenopus coronatus. The sequence goes on from CM060893.1 coordinate 36,302,563, forward strand.
GAATGTGTCAAATGAATTTTTTAGTATTTATCAATGCCACAAGGTCTGTAAAGCCTGATGCTCTTATTATTTACACTCTAGCACAGGCGTCCCCAACAGAACGCACGCTCGGGCGGCAGTAAAAGCCCTCAAGCCTTGACCGACCGGTTGCGGGCATGAAATGGAGGTGCTACAGTGAAGGAACTGCGATTGTGTAAATTAACTTACACTTGCCCTGTCAATTACATAATAATGATAGCAGTATTTTATACACTTTAATATTGATATGTAATATAGTAAAAAATAAAATCTAATTGGCAGGATATTCAATTAACGAAATACAAACACTCGTATAAAACTAATACACTAAATAAATAATGTAACATGACATAGACCTTGTTGGTACTATGCAATTCAATGAAGTAAACAATACAAATAAACATAATATTTTTCAAATAAATGTCTCTATGAAAACTGCTCTTTCTTAGCCACCCGACAATCGCCGTGATTTTTGCAGTTGTCTGTTTTCAACCAGCTGTTCAATACGTGGGACTATTTTTGCGAGCTACCCAATCACAAACATGCTTTCAAGTGTTCATCACTTAATTGGCTTCTGTGACGTGACTTTGTACACTTAATTAAGAAAAACAGTGATTCACAAACATAGGTTGTCTGGAACATTCCTGCTAGATTGTGGAGTTGAGGAAATCTTTCGCGTCTTTTTTTACAGAGGTGTAGAAATGGTTTATACTTTTTTCTATTTTAATATTTATCTTTTAACTCAATATTATTTTGTATATCTATTATTTCCAACTGCAGTTTAACTGGACTATCGAGGATATCCCCTGAAAATGGTGTTGCAAATTATATTTAGTTATTTTGTTTAGAAGTTTGTAACACACTAAGTGTGGACGACCGTCTTCCCAACGCGGATGTAGGACATCACAGCACTAATATGTAGCGTTACACCACCACAGCACGGATATACTAGACTGTGTAGCTGTGCGGCCCGCAGTGAGTGTAACGTTCAGCCCCGCGCGCCCTCAAGTGACCTTGACTCGACTTGGGGATGCCTGCTCATGTAAAAAATTGTAAATTTTTGCATTATAAATTCTATAACATATTTGTAAATGTGTTGTAATTTGTTGACATTTATGAAGTGTACATAATACAATAATCATTTTTAGTTTTATATAATTACTAGTAGTAACTATTGTATCGATAATTAGAAAACTATCATCTGACATTACATCAGTGTTACATATAATGAAATTATATTTATTTATACATTTTAACACACATTTTTACTTTCTCCATACGCACTATGTACATAGTGTATAGAGAATGTATTGCACTCCACCAAAAAATTAGATACCGAGATTTCACCGGAAATATATGTTTTAGGGTCCCCTTTTTCTAAAAAAAGAAGCATTTTTGGAAAAAGGTCCATGTGTGTGTGTGTGTCCGTGTGTCTGTGAACACGATAACTCAAAAACGAAAAGTAGGTAAGATACCAAACTTGGTATTTAAGTTTAGTATCTTCCAGGGATGCGACACGAAAATTTTTAGAAAAATCCCCCCACCCCCAAATATCCTTTACATGGAACTTTTTTTGAAAATGTTGATTTTCTAAAAAATGGCTCTAACGATTTTGATTAAAATTTCGTATATTAAAGATAATATATAAAATGTATATCTTGAATTTTCTGAGAATAGCCTCTGAAGAGTAGTTTATTCTGGATGAATTTTACTAAATTTTGAATAACTGCTAAACCGTAAGAGATGGACAAAAACTTACTACACAAAAAATGTAGAGCACGATAAAACATACAATTTATATTATATACATTTTTTTCGTGGAGTTCCACGTTTTTGTGACATTCCTTATTTTTGGTTTCTGCTATGAAAAACTTATACATTTCTCATACAGGAATTTGTCAACTGCAGTCCATATAAACAAAGGAAGTTCAGCGACATAGCAACCAGCTTTTGATTATCACTTTAACCTATGGTACTCCCTTATTTCACCTCTACTTACAAGGAAGCAAGTAATAGGCTATTTCTGCTAATGTTTTACTGATTAGCATGAAGTTAATAGAAGTATAAGCTTTTTAAGAATAATTTGTTGCAGGGATATAGAGAAAGTCATGTGAATGATACACATCAGATTTGTTATACTCTTTTGTTTTTATGTACATGCAAAAAAAGAAACACATGCTTTTATAGAGCGCATTAAGTATACCGCAGTGGCGTACAGGGCTCAAAAGCATATGGTGTGATTATATGTCTATTCTGCTGTCTTTGTAACCCGTGCTTTTAGTACTAGAGTTTTATATATTGTTTTTTTTTTTTCGTTGTATTTAAACGTATGCATACATGTATATTCCTTTACAAGTTCTATGTTCAGTGGCTTCCTGGCCTAAACGAACCTACAGAATGTTTTCTAATCTAAAGTAATCTAACCATACGTGCTCCATAACATCCAATTCTATCCAAAATTCTATATCGAGCTTTCACCGGATATACACACCCCCGAAAAGACATTTTTAAAAAAGGTGTCTGCGTGCATGCGTGCGTGCCTGTGTCTATCTATCTATCTAAACCATTTGAAAAAGGAATAGTTGGTTAATTAACATTATACGAAAGTTATATTATTTAAGTTCTGTTTCTTCCTAGTTTTTTAAACCAACGGTCCCCTTTTCGATTCCCCACTAGAAGTTGGAAATTTTTCTTTAACTAGGATTATTCCCCATCGTCCATAGTCTCTGGAAATGTGAGAGAGTAAATATGTTTGTGTACAACTTCCTGATGCTAAATGATCCTTGAAGACAAAAGGCTCCCCAAAAGAGGAATTCACACAGGCATTTTAAGGGAAACACTCCCTTTTTTTTCTAACTTTTTTTATTTATTTTATTTATTATACATGCGAATACATAAGAATTAGTTTCATTAATCAATTTGGTAATGGTGGCTGTAGTTCACAATAGCTAATAGATGTTTAACCTTGTATCTTCCTTTTTTTTTTTTTTTTTTTTTTTTTTTGAGGGGTAGTTGCTGACTCTGTCACACCCTTTATCTTGCAAACATCTGTATTACTCATAATTTTGACTTTCTCTACTTGTATTATGCACACAGTGTGTAGAGAACATATTGCACTCCACCCAAAAATTCGATACCGAGATTTCACTGGAAATATATGTTTTAGGGTCCCTTGTTCCAAAAAAAAAAGCATTTTCAGAAAAAGGTCCGTATGCGTGTCCGTGTGCGTGTCCGTGTGTCTGTGTGTCTGTGAACCGATAACTCAAAAACGAAAAGTCGGTAAAATACCAAACATGGTATTTAAGTTTAGTATCTTCCAGGGATGAGACATGAAGATTTTGAGAAAAAATCCCCCCCACCCTAAACTACCCTTTACATGGAACTTTTTTCCAAAACGTTGAATTTCTGAAAAATGGATCTAACGAATGTTATTAAAAGTTCGTATATTACAGATATTTACCTGAAGACTACTTTATTCTGGATCAATTTTACGGAACTTTGCATAACTGCTAAACCATAAGAGATGGACAAAAACTTAACGTCAAAAACTTTAGAACACGTTAAAACTCACAAGGTATGTTATATACATTATTTTCCTGGAGATGATCGTTTTTTAACTATTCCTTGTTTTTGGTTTCAGCTTTAAAATCTATGCTTTTTCTCATACAGGAATTTGTCAACTCCTGTCCGTACAAACAAAGGAACTTCAGTCACATAACAACCAGCTTTTGACTATCGCTTTAATCTATGGTACTCCCTTATTTCGCTTCTACTTATAATAAAGCAAGTAATAAGAATAGTTTTGCTAATTTTTTCTCGATTAGCATGAAGTAAATAGAAGTATAAGCTTTTTAACAATAATTTGTTGCAGAGATGTAGAGAAAGTCATGTGAATAGAACAATCAGATGTTTACTTCAACGGATCCAACCATTTGGATTATAATGTCAAAGGTGAAATGCATTTCTTGTCTTTCCTAAGAATATACTGTGAATTTTTCTTTATTTGAACAAATGTTTATGGAATTCTTTATTTTTATTGCACACAAGCAAATTAGAAGAACGCTCACTCGTGAAGTGTACAACTCTTTAAAATATAAGTATTTTGTAGCATTAGCCGTTGTCAATATAATTCTATGTTTCAGGTTTTTCTCAAGCATCAGCTTAGGAAAATATTCTTTGCCTTTTTTTTTTCTTTCCATCGCAAGAGCGTGTAGAATGAGTAAACATTGAATGCTTTCTTTGAAGACTTGTACATGCACAATATTTCTTTCCATCGCTATTTTGGTCTTTTCTGCTGGACATTCCATAAACATGTACCTCTTATTTAATGTGCAAAAACTGAGCCCTACTTCACTAACAACGAATCTCTTTTGTAACTTCATGCAGTAATTCTAACACTGTTGATGCCTGCCTTTTTACTTTCTCTACACGTACTATGTATAGTGTATAGAGAAGGTATTGCACTCCACCCAAAAATTCGATACTGAGATTTCACCAGAAATATATGTTTTAGGGTCCCCTGTAACCGACACTTTCAGAAAAACGTCCGTGTGTGTCAGTGTATCTGTGAACACGATAGCTCAAAAACGAAAAGTCATTAAAATACCAAAGTTGTTATTTAGGAGTAGTATCTTCCTAGCATGCGACACGAAGATTTTGATAAAAAAACTCCCACCTCGAACTACACTTTACATGGAACATTTTTCGAAAATTTTGATTTTATCAAAAATGGCTCTAGCGATTTTGATTAAAATGCCGTATATTAAAGATATTTGCCTGACAAATAAAATGTATATCTTGAATTTTCTAGGAATAGCCTCTGAAGACTGCTTTATTTAGGATGAATTTTAATAACTGCTAAGCCATAAGAAATGGACAAAAACTTGTCACGCAAAAAATGTAGAGCACGTTAAAACATACAACTTATATTACATACATTTTTTCGTGGAGTTGATCATTTTTTAATTATTCCTTGTTTTTGATTTTACCTTTAAAAACATACTTTTCTCATACAGGAATTTGTCAACTCGTGTCCATACAAACAAAGGAACATCAGTCACATAGCAACCAGCTTTTGGCTTTCCCTTTAACTAGTGGTACCCGCTTATTTCCATTCTATTTACAAGGAAGAAAGTTATAAGAATAGTTCGATTAGCATGAAGTAAATAGAAGTCTTAGCATTTTAACATCACTTTGTTGCAGAGATGTAGAGAATGTCATGTGAATGGAACAATTAGATTTTTTCTATAAAACTATACACATCTCTAGAAACTATGCGAAAGTATCAACCTTTCCTAATTTTGGTTTCCTGTTGCCCTAGTTTTGGCGTAATGGGAAGTCTTAGCACAGTTTTACTGCTTGTCGACTTAAGCCATTACTTTAGCAGTTTCTATGACACATTACGTAATATCTATTGGGTGAAGTAAATAAAAATAAGTTTTTGTTTGTACTACCCAGTTTTTAAGCATTTGCTTGAGTTTGGTGTGAGTAAAAAATGAAGTATATTCTAAGCCTAGTGAAACGTAAGATTTTCCCTGGAGGTAGCATTTATTAGGCATACCTGGTGAATAAACCTTAGGTAAATACTAAACCGGTGAGTAAAGTCTAAGTTTTCTCAAGTCTTCCATCAGCCATGCCAGCTTTTTGGTTAGTATCTACTGTGGCCATCTTCATGCACGTTCGCAACAGGAAGATGTACACTGAGTGCCTGGTAATTTTGGAAAACTTATTAAGAATTTCCAACGTCTGCTTTGACTATGGCTTCAATTTAATTGTTTTATTCCCTTTCTATTTTTTTCCTTCAGGGTCGATTTCTTGTTATTTAGTAGTTTCTTAAGTTGGCCAATATCCACTTTTTTTCCAACTGCATTCGAGTACTCGTCAGCCAGGCTTTTGATTTTGATGAAACAACTGCAGGTATCTGTGATTTAGACAGTATAAATCAACCAATGTCATCAACAAAGCCCTATCCATATGTTTTGCATTTCCAGCTTCTGTATGAACAATCTCCTCATCAGATGATGCCATTGCTCTAAGTTTGAGGTTCCTACACTTGTCATTTTCAGATTTATTGTTAACATTAACCACAGGTGACATTGTTACACTAATTCAAAACCTTCTCGGGCTTCTAACCAGGTAAAAACTTGGCTTGACACCAACGTTTTCTCACTCACTCAAGTTACTGGTTTTTGCTGCGTGCCCACCCTCAACAGGGTTTAACCGCAGGGTTTTTATTTCGGGATGGGGTGTTTAGGATGGCTGTTTCATTTTGGGATGGGTGTGGGTATAAAGAAGGTAGCATTTTGCTCCCCAACGAATGTCAATTGTGTGCAGCGACCCTTCTGCACTTCTGGTGTATGGAGTTTCAAAATTATGCGTTTAATAACATATGAGAATAATTTTGCAGGTTTTAATTTAGAAGCTAGTCACCTCTTGGTGAGGTTGTAATGGAGCTCAGCTTTTGTGCGGCTGATTGGAGATGCTCCAGTGTTATCTGGTATGCCCGCAAGCCATGCGGGGAACCCGATGACGCCTGCTGGGATTATAATCACCAAGAGACCTAACCAGTACGCTCTGATGTTGGTGTAACTTTTCGTAAAATGTTGTGGCCCGGCGTCTAATTTCGTCCTCCACATATGGTAGCGAGGAAGCCTCATGCAGCAGCCTCACGGGGAATGCACGGCCCACAGAATAGATGGACCGGAGTCCTCTGTTCTGTGCCCGTTGGAGCAGGAGCAACCAGCTGTCTGCCGCCATGCCCCAGACCTCGCAGGCGTATAGCATGAGGGGGATTATCAGCGCCCGGAAAAGGTGTATCTTCAGACGAACAGGCATCCCGGACTTCAGCATGGGGTACAGGGAGGCGATAGCCCCCTGTGCCTTGGCTGAGACGCCCCGTACGTGTTCGCCAAAAGTTAGACCCTTGTCCAGTTTAACCCCCAGGTAGGAGACGGAGTTTCGCCACTCTATTCGTTGGCCTTGGTAGGACAGTGTGGGACAGTCTGCGGGGATGTGGCGCTTTGTAAAAACAATGGCGTGGCTCTTGTCCGCGTTCACGGACATTCGCCAACGCCGGCACCATCCTTGGATGAGGCGGAGATGTCGTTGTATGGGACCAACGTTTTGAAGAAGTGCATCTTCCTCGTCTTCAGGGTGAACTGATGGGTTGAGCGAACCAATCAGATATTAGCTTTATTCCAGCTCTTATCCATCAGTTCACCCTGAAGACGAGGAAGATGCACTTCTTCGAAACTTGGTGTCAAGCCAAGTTTTTACCTGGTTAGAAGCCCGAGAAGATTTTGAATTAATACGTCGCCAGGAAAGCTTCAGTTCTTATTTTATTGTTACACTAGTTTTGTGCAATGTAACAACAATGGTCTCTGCCTGTTTTAATGCGGAGAAAGTGTAATTTATTTACAAAACAAAAGTAAAATATGTACTATATTTTAAAATCTGCATGCTACTATACATTTGTGAGGGGAAGAGTAGGAACTTGCTGTCTCAGCATAATTTGGGAGGGAAATTCGTAAATGCTATGGCTAGCAAATACTAGGGCTTAGTCTTTATACGTTTTTTCTGGGTAGCCTAGCATTTACTACCTGCTTTTAGTAAAAGATTAATCACCTCGGTTTTAGCAAGTTCTAAAACTACCTAGTATTTACTTCTTTTATTCACTTCACCCATTGGAGCTGTTTCGTCAAGGTGGCTTGCTTCCTTTTGCTCATCCTACACTTTGTGTCTCATCAGTGGCACTAGAAGTAGAAGCAGCAATATTACTGACACAACTAGTGTTATTACTACGAGAAAAACCAGCTGGAATATTGACACTATTGCTATTATTTCTAACATCAAAGCTAGATATGTATCTAGGCCTCCACATATTTAAGAATACACCGCTTGCAGCTGTGAAGCTCTAAGAGAACTACATGAACGAGAGAGAAACAGCAAAGACGTTGCTACGCTGTGTTTACTCCACGTCTAATTAACATCTATCTGTCATTTGTGATTTCTAGCATTCATTGGTGCACTGGAAAATGTCGGCGATTTCCAAGAATAACCAGTACGCTATCTATTAGGTTTCTATTAACAAACATAAGGTCCATGTTCACCTTTTGAGTAGCAGGATAATACCACCGAATTTGCTACATCATATTTTAAGTTCTTACGAGGGGCATACTGAAAGTCATCAGCAACACTGTTTTACAATCTTAATATTCATTTTTAAGCCAAACCAAATACATCATAATCGACAGACTTTCTTTCACTTTTCGACACAGTCTCCATTGTTTTGCACACAGTTTTCCCATCGTTCTACAAGTTTGAAAATGCCCTTGTGATAGAACTCCGCTCCAGCTGCCCGCTGACCCGCACGCACTGCTTTCCGAATATCCTCCAGCGTCTCGTAGCGTTGCCCACGCATCTGCTCCTTCACAGAACAGAAAAGATGGTAGTCGGAGGGTGCCAAGTCGGGACTGTAGGGAGGATGTGGAAGAGTTTCCCACCCTAATGCCCTGATCTTCTCCATAGTGGCACGGGCAGTATCCTGTTGAAGGAGGATCCTCTTTCCAGGGCGTTTATCACGCAAAGCCCAACGGAGCTTCAGAAGTGTCTTGATGTTGCGGGCAGAATTTATGGTTTGTACAGGTTCAAGAAAGTCAACCAAAATGCAACCTTGTGCATCCCAAAAGACACTTCCCATAACTTTTCCTACAGACTGCACTGTCTTCGCTTTCTTCTTCGATGGTGAGTTCAAGTGGTGCCATTCCATACTCTGACGTTTCGTTTCTGGCTCATAGTGATGGAACCAGCTCTCATCTCCAGTCACAATACACGTCAAAAATTCATCACCTTCATTATGAAATCTCTGAAGAAGGTTTTGTGCAATGGTTCTTCTCTTCAGTCAATAAACGGGGGGACCCAACGGGCACAGACCTTTCGATAACCCAAGCTGTGGATCATTTCTTGCACTGCACTATGTCCTATTCCAAGTTGCGCAGCAATTTCATTCACAGTGAAACGCATATCTCCTGTAATGAGCTCATCAACTCTTTCCTTGTTGCGTTCTGTAGAGGCAGTTCGAGGACGCCCGCTACGAGGCGCATTTTGCAGACTCGTGTTTCCATCTTTGAAACGTTTCACCCATCTTCTAACACTGCTGGCACCCATGCAGACACCTCCATACGCACATTGAAGTCTGAGATGAATTTCAGGAGCAGATTTTCCTTCTTTCACAAGGAATTCAATGACAGCACGCTGTCGAAACGAAACATCAATGTCGGCCATTTTTCAAACACCGTCTGTGGTCACGTGATAGAAGCTAATGACGTCACAATATGTCAACGTGTGGCTTAAAGTCTGTAGATTACGATCCTGCAACTCGTTTCGTTACATTGTTGAAATTTAAATTTTTACAATGGGTTGCTCGTGACTTTTAGTATACCCCTCGTAAAAGCACCAATACTTATCAGTTCATTATGACGAAGCAAATATTGAATTTTATTTGAAAACTTGAGTATCTGCTTTGAATAATGAGAAAACATAAGTACTGCACTGACATAGAGTATCTGTCATTATAACGAAGTCGATCTGAATCAGGTTTTATGGTATCAAGAATATTAATAGGCTTAGTGGAAAAGATATATGGTTAAACCGACCTTTCAGTAATTTATTACTTAGACTTTCTTCATACTCTCTGTTCCTTGCCACAAATCGTTACGTAATCTAAATAGACAAAAGTTCCTTTTAATCCTTCTGCTCTAATATCATTGATAGTTTGCTGCAAACTTGCACAATCATTTGTGACAATGAATGGCATCCTATGAAATTCATATAGGGATCCACAAGCTTTAAAACCTGCATATACATTTTCATTTTATAGAATTACAGTTTTATGATGTGCACATCTAAAATGCAATGTATTAAATCATTATACTTTGAAATTTGCTTAATATATTTTCTATTCGAGACAAAGGATATGCATATAGATAGGTAACTTTTATTTCTAAAGAATAGTTTTTTACCATTTATTTCTTGTGATTTTCGTTAGTAAAAACGAGTAATTGTACTTTCCATGGAGATTTTTTCCCTGTATAATCTCATCTAAAATTGGTGCTTTGTTTCACTATCAATAAAAGCTGTGTCTTGATTGTTGCTTTGACAGGATTTGACACGTATAGGTTTCCAATTAGGCGACACATGCACAAATAATTAGAAGAAAACATGTTTTATCAATGGCTAATACAAGTAATTTTTAATTAAACCTGATGTGTTAAACTCACATGACTTTCTCTAGCTGTTCTACAAACTTCTTACATGAGATAATTCTTCTTTCTGCACCTTGCTAATCGAGGTACTCATTAGCACAATGTTCTTATTATTTAGTTCCGTATAAGTAGGAAGAAAATAAGGGAATACACTAGGCTAAACAGATAGTCAAATGTTTTAAAAGCTGTCGTTACGCGATTGTCATTACAAATCGCTTCTTTTCTTGGCCAGGAGAGGAACAAAAGAAAAACGGACACTCCCATCTGAGAAAAGTATTGAATACAAGTAATTTTTCCTGTTTTACCTCCAAAAGAAATTTCAATTTGAGAGTACGTTTTAGTAAGCCAAGGCCAAACATTATATCTGCGAAGAATCGACAGTTCAACTCCTGGATATGAATGTCAGCATCTTAAATTTAAGAGTTCATTTTATAATCACTGAAGAACTATCATCGTCAATTAGCCATAAGTGGAACAAATGCTTAGCTAGTGCAATTTCATTTCTTATAAAGCTTCATGTACTTTCAATATCTAAAGTATATCTGCCGTCCCGGCTTATCTACTTTCTCTATACGCACTATGTACATAGTGTATAGAGAAGGTATTGCACTCCACCCAAAAATTCAATACCCAGATTTCACCGGAAATATATGTTTTAGGGTACTCTGTATCCAAAAAAATATTTTCAGAAAAGGTCCGTGTGTGTCCGTGTGTCTGTGAACATGATAACTCAAAAACGAAAAGTCGGTATTTAAGTTCAGTATCTTCCAGGGATGCGACACGAAGATTTTGAGAAAAATCCCCCTACCCCAAACTACCCTTTACATGGAACTTTTTTCGAGAATTTTGATTTTCTAAAAAATGGCTCCAACGATTTTGATTAAAACATCGTATATTAAAGATATTTACCTGACAAATAAAATGTATATTTCGAATTTTCTGGGAATAGCCTCCGAAGACTACTTTATTCTGGGTCAATTTTACGGAATTTTGCATAACTTCTAAACCGTAAGAGATGGACAAAAACTTACCACACAAAAATGTAGAGCACTTTAAAACACACAATTTAAATTATTTACATTTTTTTCGTGGAGTTGATCGTTTTTGAGATATTCCTTGTTTTTGGTTTTAGCTATAAAAAACATACTTTACTCATTCAGGACTTTGTGAACTCGTGTCCATACAAACAAAGGAACTTCATTCACATAGCAACCAGCTTTTGACCATCACTTTAACCTATGGTATTCCATTATTTCGCTTCTACTTACAAGGAAGCAAGTAATAAGACTATTTCTGCTAATTTTTTGTCGATTAGCAGGAAGTTAATAGAAGCATAAGCTTTTTAACAATACTTTATTGCAGAGCTGTAGAGAAATTCATGTGAATGGAACACATCAGATTTTTATTTATCTATTTTTTCTTTTTTGGTAGTTGAACGTTTTTTAACCTCGTTGGTCATATCGGACGATGAATGAAATTGGTGAAATGATGCTCAAATGATCTCGGGGTCCATGGAGCTTAAAGTTACTCGACATTCGTCTTCTCAGGATAAGGGAAAACCCCCGAAAAAAAACCTTATCCGAGTAACTCACGTCCTGTCGGATAAGAGATAGACACCACACTAGCCAGCCGGGCAACAGGTTTGTTGTTATGCGCACAGTGGTTTTCATAAGGGCGTTCACTACTGTACCATTAGTCGAGGCAGAAGACGGTTTATTATTTGGAGTTTTACATTTATAAAATGAAGCGATATGTGCACGTCAAGAGCATTGTTCTGCAATTCGCGTTGCTGACTGGACAGCTAATGCGATCATATAACTAACCTTTGCTTGCATGTATTGTGACAGACTTGAGAACATTCTCAATTTCTAGACAAATTTATCTTTAGAAACCGCGTTCAAATATGTAGACTGCAAGTGTTGAGATTGGAGTGCATTAAGGGAGGTATAAGGCATATACACTGCGTAACGCTGTGCGCCAGGAGCAGGAACTAGTCGCCCGAGTGTACTCGGGCGGGTCAAATCACCACGGTACCTATCCGCTTTTCTCGCGGATTTACCCGTGTGATATAAAAGATGTAGTCTTATGCAAGCGTTTTTGTCTGTGTCAAAGTAATTGGGCAGGGTGTTTCCCTCTGTGCAGCCGGCGCGGGCTGACTTACCTATCTGAGTGGCCACCCACCCAGAGAGGGACCAGGCCCGATGCTGCTTACCTTGGCCAGCCGCTTGCGGGCTGTCAAGGAAAGCAGTGCCGGCTAGCGGGGAAACCTGAAGGGATATAGGTACGGGGTGGGGGAAGCCAGTGTTGCAGATCTGGTCGGAGTACAACTGGATGGTCACCCGTCCGAGTCGTGACCATGCCCGATGCTGCTTAACTTGGCGGGTAGAACTGTAAAGGGAGAGGCGGCCGGAAAACTACCATCCCAAGGCGTCCTTGGGAAGGCGGTAGCTTACGCGTCTCCTAGGCAGCGTGTGGTCGTAAAGACCGAGAGTGTTCACCTGGGGATTTGGGTGGGGAGCAAGTTTAGTGTACATTGTGCGAGCTCTTTCTCGCACAACGTCCACTATGTAAGGGATTCCGGAGTGGGAATGGAGAATGTGGGACGGGAATCTACGGTCTGTGCCGTATATCATCCTCAATGCCCTGTTCTGCACGGTCTGCAGCCTGCGGATGGTGGAACGAGCCACCGAACCCCAGACCTCGCAGCCGTACAGCATCAGGGGCGGGATGACTGCGCGGTACAGCCGTAGTTTTAGTTGTGTAGGCATGGTGGAGTGGAAGATGGGAAACAACTGCCGCAGGGCAGCGTGTTCCAAAGCGTCGCTGTGCGCAGTCTAAAGACCTAGTATTTATAGCGTTTTCAAGAGAGGGAGAGAGAGAGAGAGAGTATGAATGTAATAATGCCTATATAATAGAATCCCGAATGCAATCACCTCCATTTTGTTTAGCAGACAATTTTCTAAAACTGCACTTCTTTCTAAGGGGCTTCAAAGCTTCAAAATAATTATCAATACGCTTCCCAATTTGCTGATTCTTAATAACTGGTAAATGTCTAGAGTAGACTGCATTCATGAACTTTACATTAGCCTGTCTGGGTAGTGTGGTCGTAACGCGTTTGCTTCATATTCAAAAGGTCGGGAGTTTGAACCTCGCTTAGGGTGATTTACCCGGATAAGGTTTTTTTTCGGGGTTTTCTCTTATCCTGAGAAAATGAATGTCGAGTAACTTTAAGCTCCATGGACCCCGAGATCTTTTGAGCTCATTTCACCAATTTCATTCTTCAACCGATATGACCAACCAGGTTAAAGGAATATATGCGTGTCCATAGTTTTAAAATTTAAAAATTGCGGGCTGTTTTGCCCTGGTCTGTAGGTTAAAATATGTTTAGTTAAAATATTTCTGCCTAACGTTTCATCCCTGTCTGTGAGGGACATCTTCAGAGGCAATGTGCTCACGTCGCTATCTCGGAAAGTATTTTAACTAAACATATTTTAACCTACAGACCACGGCAAATAAGCCCGAAAATTTTAAATTTTAAAACAGGTTAAATGAAGTTTAAAAAAAAAAATAAAAAAAAAAAACAAAAAAAAAACTTCACATTTAGACACTGCAAGGTAATAAATAGCATCACCATAGGCTCTTTATTCCCTGAGGTATCCCTTATACCATAGGAGATATGTAATTGAGCAGTTGAAAATCTTCAGCTTCATTTGGCTTCGCAGCAGAAGTAAACTTCTTCGGATGAGTAATGCTACTGCGTCAATTCCAACTCAGAAGAGTTCATATTAAGAACTAGGTTTAATCTCTCTGGAGGAATCAGCTTCTCCATTACTAAATTATTTTGCTAAATTTAAATTATGACAAATTGTAAATTCTTAAATGAAGCTTTATTTAGCCAAACTTTAACCACATACGTAGAGAAATGAAAAATCTGATGTGTTAAACTCACATGACTTTCTCTAGCTGTTCTACAAACTTCTTACATAAGATAATTCTTCTTTCTGCACCTTGCTAATCGAGGTACTCATTAGCACAGTGTTCTTATTACTTAGTTCCTTATAAGTAGGAAGAAAATAAGGGAATACATTAGGCTAAATCGATAGTCAGATGTTTTAAAAGCTGTCGTTATGCGATTGTCATTACAAATCGCTTCTTTTCTTGGCCAGGAGAGGAACAAAAGAAAAACGGATTCTCCCGTCTGAGAAAAGTATAAGTACTTCATAACTGAAACTAATAACAATGAGTACCTCGAAAACGGTAAGCTCCACGAGAAAAATGTATATGACATAAGTTGTGTATTTTAATATGGCCTACATGTTTTGTTCAGTAAGTTTTGGTCTATCTCTTACGGTTTACTAGTTATGCCAAATAAAGAAAAATGCATCTAGAATAAACAGGTCTTCAGAAGCTATTCCCAGAAAATTCAAGATATATATTTTATTTGTCAGGTAAATATCTTTAATATACGATATTTTAATCAAAATCGTTCTAGTCATTTTTAAGAAAATCAAAATGTTCGAAAAAAAAGTTTCATGTAAAGGCTAGTTTGGGGTGGGGGGATTTTTCTCAAAATCTTCGTGTCACATCCCCAGAAGATACTAAACTTAAATATCAAGTTTGGTATTTTAGCTACTATTCGTTTTTGAGTTATCGTGTTCACAGGCACACGAACCTTTTTCTGAAAATGCTTTTTGTGGATACAGGGGGTCCTAAAACATGTATTTCCGGTGAAATCTCGGTATCGAATTTTTGGGTGGAATGCAATACTTCTTTATCCCTATGTACATTGTACATACGGGCTAGAGAAAGTAAAAAGCAAACCAATGTATACGTTAACATCTCATGTTGATATACGAAGGTCGACTGATAAGTTCTGGGCCTCTCCATGAAAATAGCATTTAAGTATTTTGCTCTATTTCTCAACATAATCTCCAGAAAGGCTAATACATTTGTCATATCGGTGTTCTAATTTAATTAAACCATCTCTGTAGTGCGATTTATCAAGGTCCTCAAAATAGATGTTTACCGCATCAATGACTTCCTCGTTGCTGTGAAATCTTCGTCATCCAAGAGTTTTTTGAGGGTAAGTAACAGGTGGTAGTCACTGGGTGCTAGATCTGGCGAATAGGGTTCAAGTAATTCCCACATTTTTACTTACTATACACATACATAGTGTATTGAGCTCCACCTAAAAATTCATACTGAGATTTCACCGTAAATATATGTTTTAGGGTCCCCTGTATGCAAAAAAAGGTATTTTCAGAAAAAGGTCCATGAGCGTGTGTCCGTTTTTCTGTGAACACGATAACTTTAAAACGAAAAGTCGGTAAAATACAAATTTAAGTTTAGTATCTTCCAGGAATACGACACGAAGATTTTGAGAAAAAGCTCCCCACCCCAAACTAGCCTTTACATGGAACTTTTTTCGAAAACTTTGATTTTCTCAAAAATGGCTCTAACGATTTTGATTAAAATATCAAATAATAAAAATATTTTACCTTACAAATAAAATGTATATTTTGAATTTTCTGGGAATAGCCTCTGACTACTTTATTCTGGACAAATTTTATGGAATTTTGCATAACTGCTAAACCGTAAGAGATGGAAAAAGCACTTACCACACAAGAAATGTAGAGCACTTTAAAACACACAATGTATGTTACATGCATTTTTTGATGGAGTTGATCGTTTTTGAGATATTCCTTGTTTTTGGTCTCAGCTTTAAAAAATTATACCTTTCTCACACAGGAGTTTGTCAAGTCGTGTCCTTAGAAACAAAGGAACTTCAGTCACAGAGCAACCAGCTTTTGACGGTCATTTTAAGACTATTTCTGCTAATTTTTTTCGATTAACATTAAGTAAATAGAACAATAAGGTTTTTAACAATAATTTCTTGCAGAGATGTAGTGAAAGTCATATGAATGGAACACATCAGATTTTTAGAGAAGGGTTCGCTCGCGGCGCCTATAAACAGCATAATTCAGAACGACAATTCGTTTAAACATAAAACTTCGTATGCACTAAGAATGCGACACAAGGATTCTTAAGGAAATAGTCCATCTCAAACCACATGGCAATTTTTTCGAAAATTCTGATTATCTTATAAGTAATTCTTACGAGTTGGATTAAAATATTGTATATGACACGTTCGTGAATAATAATAATACATATACAGGGTGAAAATTATTTAAACCGACAAACTCTGGGAGGTTGTAGGGGACACCAAAACAAATATTTTTCCTTGATGTCATTTTTTCCTATGAGGATTATTTAAACCGGTAGAGGAAGATTTCTCTGACATAAAAAAACCACAAACACTTTTGCATTATTTATTACCAAGAGACAACACATGAACATAACGCAATTACTTAAATTACAGTAGAGGTTCAAAAATGCCTCCATTGACATTTAAACAAAGCTGACACCGACGGATCATGTTCTGTCTAACACGGGCAAAAACTCCAGGAGTGTCGTTAATTGCTCCTGCTGCTGCTACTATCCGGGCAACCAGATCCTCTTCTGATTCAACAGGAGTTCTGGAAACTAGGTTGCGCATCTCTCCCCACACAAAAAAAATCCATAGGGGTCATATCTGGGGATCGAGGAGGCCATGGTACAGGACCACCTCTGCCAATCCACTTTTCTGCAAACTGTCGGTTCAAGAATCGACGCACAGGACGACTGAAATGTGCCGGCGCCCCGTCATGTTGGAACCACATGCGTTGTCTTGTAGGGAGAAGAACATCCTCCAGCAATTCTGGGAATGCTCTGGCGTTGCCTGCCATTTAATTGCCTAGGTAGGAGATATGGCCCAATTAAACAGTCCCCAACAACACCGCCCCACACATTAATGACGAACCGCACTTGATGTGCGGGAGTAACTGTGGCATGTGGGTTATCCTCACTCCAAACATGCGAATTGTGCAGGTTGAATACTCCATCATGCGCAAACGTTGCTTCATATGTAAACAACACAGAGGATGGAAATGTAGGATGCATTTGACACTGTCCCAGGTACCACTGCGAAAACTGTGCTCTGGGTGCATAATCAACTGGTTCCAGGTTGTGGACACGCTGTTGGTGAAATGGACGTAAGTATTGCTCATGAAGGACGTTTCTTACATTCGTCTGATTCGTCCCCATGTTAGGCGCAATTGCACGAGTACTGATAGAAGGATCTCGCTCCACATGCTCCTCAAATTGCAGCGTTCTTACTGTGCGACGGCGTCCCTGCCCAGGTCCTCTGCTAAATGACCCGGTCTCGCGCAGACGTTGGTACACAGCAGTAAACGTCGTATGATGCGGGGTACAGCGATTAGGATATTGTTGTGATAAAGCCGCTGTGCAGCTCGTCCATTGTGGTGCGCTACCAACCATATCAGTGTACTCACTCCAGGTGTATCGCTCCATTAGTAAACAGATACTGTACAGTATGCACACCACACTGGTGAATAAAACAATTCCTAGCATCAACAGCATGTGCATTCATGACAACTGAAGGGCGCCCTCTACCGGTTTAAATAATCCTCATAGGAAAAAAATTACATTAAGGAAAAATATTTGTTTTGGTGTCCCATACAACCTCCCAGAGTTTGTCGGTTTAAATAATTTTCACCCTATATATCTTGTACTTTCTAGCAATATCCTCTGAAGTCCATTTTATTCTGAATGGTATTTGCATAATGTTAAACCATAAGAGATAGACAACAACAACTTACTGCCCGAAAAATGTAGATCTTGCTAAAGCAAACAATATAAGATGTTTGTTTTTGGTAAGCTAAAAATTTTAATATATTCCGTGTTGCTTTCAACTTTACTATTGACTGTATTATTCTCAAATGAGAAGTCGCTGTTCGATTGTCTTTTCCTTGTGAAAGAGAATGCATTTGAAAGCCATCAGATAACAATGAAGTCTAAGGAATTGACAATAGCTTAAACCTAGTGTATGCATTCTCCTATTCCGTTTTATCTACAAGGAAATGTGTAGCAAAACCGTTTCTGTAAATATTTGTTTGGTTTACATATATTAGATAGAATAATAGAGCTGACATATTTCTTTCATTAACTGTTTCAAAACGTGTTATATTAGCGACAACTTATTATACATAAATTGTAGAGGAATTTTGGGAGATTATTTACCTCTATAGCAAATGTTGAAAATGTCTTCCATTCTGCATAAAACACAACTCAACACGTCGTTCCATGTTACTGGCCACTCATTGCAGGACTCTGTCGTCAATAGCTTGAATCTCCTTTGTGATGTTGTGCTTCAAATCGTCCAATGTCTGGGGATGTGTGGCGTAAACCCTGTCTTTTAAGTAACCCCAGCCCGGCGATGTCAAATCCGGAGATCTCGGTGGCCACAATTTCCTGGAAATTATCCGATCGTCAAAGAAATTTGCAATTAGGTTCTTGGATTCATTTGCTGAAAATATCCTTGACTCAGCTCTACATCGTACTGCATTTTCACGTTGACTACAAAAGCAAAATGTCGAAACAGCTGCCGACAATGCAATTAGGAATAAAACATAAACATCTGCGCATCTAGTGACAAGGAATCGAAACTCCAGACCATTCTGCTTAATTTGGTTATTGAATGAATTTCCAACAGAATAATTAAAGAAAGAATTGTGTCAGTTCTACATAAATCACCTCTATAGTACAGATATTTCTACAATCCAAGGTATATTATATGAAAGTGTACGGAAGTGTAATGAACAGAACAAGTTAACAAAATCGAGCTGTGGATCAAGAACGAGGAGACATTGATTCCAGTTGTTAAGGTTAAGGTTTATTAACGCGATAAAGGGAACACTTTTGGATAACATTCCAAAGCTCTCCCACAGGTATACGATATGAAGCTGTCCAGCAGAGCACGAAGAACTTCCTTGAATGCCAAACGTGGCCCTGAGGGTTGTGGGCGTTGGCCACCTCTACAGATAGCACGCAACTGAAGTCAAGTGGAAGCCTGTGCACAGCTTTATCTTCCTTCAGCCGCTGCCGATCCACGTACACATGGGATAAACCAAACTCTTATACCAGCCCTAGCGGTGCGCAGTTCTCCCTATCAATTGCTCCATTCAGTCTGCAACTTCTTCCAGCTATGTTCACCATCCGCCAAAACGTGTATCTCAGTCTGGACATGATCCATCCTTTTCTTCAGTGTCTTTCAGAAACACAATTTTCTTACATGTCATTTTTTTTAATTTATTAGGAAACAGTCAAAAAGCTTCACATTTTACTTCCTCTACACGTACTATATACATATTGTATAGATAAGGTATTGCACCCAAAAATTCGATACCGAGATCTCACTGGAAATATATGTTTCAGGGTCCCCAGTAACAAAAAAAAAACATTTTCAGAAAAAGATCGGCGTATGCGTGTCCGTGTGTCTATGAACACAATAACTCAGAAACGAAAAGTTGGTAAAATACCAAACTTGGTATTTAAGTGTAGTATTTTCCAGGGATACGACACAAAGATTTTGAGAAAAATCCGCCCACCCCAAACTACACTTTACATAGAACATTTTGCAGAATTTTTTATTTTCTTAAAAATGGCTCTACCGATTTTGATTAAAATATCATATATTAAAGATATGTATAAGTTGAATCTTCTGGGAACAGCCTCTGAAGGCTACCTTCTTCTGGACGAATTTTACGGAATTTTGCATAACCGTAAGAAATGGAAAAAAAAAACTTACCACATAAAAAATATAGAGCACTTTAAAACACACACTTTATGTTATATACATTTTATTCATGGAGTTGATTCTTTTTTTTTTTTTTACATATTTCTTGTTTTTGGTTTCAGCTATAAAAAATTCTACTTTTCTCACATAGGACTTTGTCAACTCGTGTCCATACAAACAAAGGAACTTCAGTCACATAGCAACCAGCTTTTGACTGTCACTTTAACCTATGCTACTCCCTTATTTCGCTTCCACTTAACAATAATTTGTTGCAGAGATGTAGAGAAGGTCATGTGAATGGAACACATGAGATTTTTATCGCATTATTATTGTTATTATTATCATTATTATCATTATCATTTTGTATTTGCTTCTCGTTTTGATAGGTATTTAAAAATGAACTCTCCTTGCCTCTCGCTGTAGTTATGTTTTCATCCTAATTTTTTTCAAACCACTAGAACCGACAACAATGTATCATGGGTCTTGGGGAGGGTATCTGTCAGACTCATTGACATTTGGTCCAAAACTCCAAGACGGATATATTTTATATACTTAACCTATTCGGATTGACTTTAACTGCCATAGTCAAGCGAATATCCTGGACTCTATAGGATATTGTATATTGCTAAAACTAAAGAATCTGATGTGATCCATTCACATCACTGCAACATCTCTGCAACAAATTATTGTTAAAAAGCTTATGCTTCTATTAACTTCATGCTAATCAGTAAAACCTTAGCAAAAATAGCCATATTAGTTGCTTCCTTGTAAGTAGAGGTGAAATAAGGGAGTACCATAGGTTAAAGTGATAATCAAAAGCTGGTTGCTATGTCACTGAAGTTCCTTTGTTTGTATGGACAGCAGTCAACAAATTCCTGTATGAGAAATGTATATGTTTTTCATAGCAGAAACCAAAAATAAGGAATGTTACAAAAACGACCAACTCCACGAAAAAATGTATATAACATAAATTGTGTGTTTTAACGTCCTCTACATATTTTGTGTAGTAAGTTTTTGTCCATTTCTTTCTGTTTAGCAGTTATTCAAAATTTAGTAAAATTCATCCAGAATAAACTACTCTTCAGAGGCTATTCCCAGAAAATTCAAGATATACATTTTATTTTTCAGGTAAATATCTTTAATATACGAAATTTTATTCAAAATCGTTAGAGCCATTTTTGAGAAAATCAAAATTTTCGAAATAAAGTTCAATGTAAAGGGTAGTTGGGGGTGGGGGATGTTCCTCAAAATCTTCGTGTCGCATCCCTGGAAGATACTAAACTTAAATACCAGGTTTGGCATTTTAACTACTCTTCGATTTTGAGTTATCGTGTTCACAGCCACATGGACACACGGATAAACGTTTCTACTGAATGAATACGTTCCGAAACATGATAACACTAAATTGCAGTAGATCTAGAATGTCAACAGTGTTACCAACATACAAAAAAATCATATGTGTACCATTCACATGACTTTCGCTAAATCTCTGCAACAAATTATTCTTAAAAGCGTATACTTCTATTTATTTCATGCTAATCAGAAAAAAAAAAGAAAAAAAAATTAAGAAAAAAAAATAGCAAAAATAGCCATATTACTTGCTTCCTTGTAAGTAGAAGCGAAATAAGGGAGTACCATAGGTTAAATTGATAATCAAAAGGTGGTTGCTATGTGAATGAAGTTCCTTTGTTTGTTGGACCGCAGTTGACAAATTCCTGTGTGAGAAAAGTATGTTTTTCATATCAGAAACCAAAAATAAGGTATGTCTCAAAAACGACAAACTCCACGAAAAAAATATATATAACATAAATTGTGTGTTTTAACGTGTTCTACATTTTTTGTGTAGTAAGTCTTTGACCATCTCTTACGGTATGGCAATTATTAAAAATTCAGTAAAATTCATCCAGAATAAACTACTCTTCAGAGGCTATTCCCCGAAAATTCAAGATATACATTTTATTTGTCATGTAAATATCTTCAATATATGAAATTCTAATCAAAATCGTTAGAGCCATTTTTGAGGTCAACATTTTTGAAAGAAGTTCCATGTAAAGGGTAGGTGGGGTGGGGGGGATTTTTCTCAAAATCTTCGTGTCTCATCCCTGGAAGATACTAAACTTAAGTACCAAGTTTGGTATTTTACTGACTTTTCGTTTTTGAGTTATCGTGTTCACAGACACACGGACTCGGACACTCACACACACACACACATATACACACACCTTTTTGTGAAAATGCTTTTTTTGGATATTGGAGACCCTAAAACATATATTTCCGGTGAAATCTCGGTATCGAATTTTTGAGTGGAGTGCAATACCTTCTCTATACACTATATACATAGTGCTTATAGAGAAAGTAAAAATCTGATGTGTTCCATTCACATGACTTTCTCTATATCACTGCAACAAATTATCCTATTTACTTCATATAATGGAGCAAAAATTAGCAGAAATAGTCTTATTACTTGCTTCCTTGTTAGTAGAAGCCAAATAAGGGGGTACCATAGGTTAAAGGAATAGTCAAAAGCTGGTTGCTATGTGACTGAAGTTCCTTTGTTTGTATGGACACGAGTTCACAAAGTCCTGTATGAGAAAAGTATGTCTTTAAAGCTGAAAACAAAAACAAGGAATATCTCTAAAACAATCAACTCCACGAAAAAAATGTATGTAACATAAATTGCGATTGTATGGTAAGTTTTAGTTCATCTCTTACGGTTTAGCAGTTATGCAAAATTCTGTAAAATTGACCCAGAATAAAACAGTCTTCAGAGGTTATTCCCAGAAAATTCAGTTCGTACAATGTTATAATCCACAGATTAGATTAGAAAGCATTCTGTAGGTTCGTTTAGGCCAGGAAGCCACTGAACATAGAACTTGTCAATGCATATAGATCTATACACATTTTCATATACTACGGAAAAATGAAGCAACGTATAAAGCTCGTGCTGAAAGCTTGGATTGCAGAAACAGCAGAATAGACACATAATCACCTGATTTGTATTTGAGGCCTCTACTATACTTAATGTGCTCTATAAAAGCACATAAACTTCCTTTTTTTTTTTCTTTTTTTTTTTTCCGATCACATACAAACAACGAGTATAAAAAATCTGATGTGTACCATTCACATAACTTTCTCTATATTTCTGTAAATTATTATTGTTAATAAGCTTATCTTTTATTCATTTCATACTAATCGAGAAAAATTAGAAGAAATAGTCTTATTTCTTGCTTTATTGTAAGTAGAAGCGAAATAAGGGAGTACCATAGGTTAAAGTGAAAGCCAAAAGCTGGTTGCTGTGTCACTGATGTTCCTTTGTTTGTATGGACTGGAGTTGACAAATTCCTGTATGAGAAAGTAAACAAGGAATACCTCAAAAACGATCAACTCCACGAAAAAAATGTATATAACATAAATTGTGTGTTTTAACGTGCTCTACATTTTTTGTGGGTTAAGTTTTTGTCCATCTCTTACGGTTTAGTAGTTATGAAAAATTCATCCAGAATAAAGTAGTCTTCAGAGGCTATTCCCAGAAAATTCAAAATATACATTTTATTTGTCAGGTAAATGACTTTATTATACGATATTTTAATCAAAATCGTTAGAGCCATTTTTGAGAAAATCAACATTTTCGGAAAAATTTCCATGTACAGGGTAGTTTTGGGTGGGGGGATTTTCTCAAAATCTTCGTGTCGCATCCCTGAAAGATACTAAACTTAAATACCAAGTTTGGTATTTTACCAACTTTTCGTTTTTGAGTTATCGTGTTCACAGACACACGGACACACGAACACACACACACACGGACCTTTTTCTGAAAATACTTTTTTTGTATACAGGGGACCCTAAAACATATATTTCCGGCGAAATCTCGGTATCGAACTTTTTAGTGGAGTGCAATACATTCTCTATTCACTATGTACATAGTGAGTATAGAGAAAGTAAAAATTAGTTTTAAAATGTATAAATGAATATAATTTCATTATGTGTAACACTGATGTAAAGCCAAATGATAGTTTTCTAATTAAAATAATTATATAAAACTAAAATATGCTTATTGTATTATGTACTCTTCATAAATGTCAACAAATTGCAATACATATTTAGAAATATGTTATAGAATTTCCAATGCAAAAATTTACAATTATGTACTAGAATGTAAAATATTAAAGCATCAGGCTTTACAGACCTTGTGTCATTCTTAAATACTAAAAAATTCATTTGACATATTCGTGCCAGTCAAAGGATACACCAGTTTAAGTTTAATATAAAACACACACACACTAATATGCACAAAATGCAATACATTATAATACTTATAAATACAATGATTATTAACGGTATTGTCAGACAGATTTGTCACTTAAATATTCATCTACAGAGTAAAATTATTTATTGCAAAGGTACTCCTTAAGAGAGGCCTTAAAAGCCCTGAAATTCCCAACATTTTCTTTGTGAGATTGCTAGGGAGAGCATTAAATATCTTGTTTCATAATATACACCTTCCTGAAAGCCACGAAGATTGGCATTGGGACGATGAATATATCCCTTTTGTCTAGTATTAATGTTATGAATTTCCATGTTTGTTATAAAACTATGTCGATTAACTGCATAGAATTTTAAAATGGATAGCATATAAACACAAGGTAAGGTGAGTCTGCCCAATTTTTACTCTCTCTATAGGCACTATGTAATAGTGCATAGAGAATGTATTGCACTCCACCCAAAAATTCGATACCGAGATTTCACCGGAAATATATGTTTTAGGGTCCCCTTTATCTAAAACAACCATTTTCGGAAAAAGGTCCGTGTGTGTGTGTGTGTGTGTGTGTGTGTGTCCGTGTGTCTGTGAACACGATAACTCAAAAACGAAAAGTAGATAAAATACCAAACTTGGTATTTAAATTTAGTATCTTCCAGGGATGCGACACGAAGATTTTGAGAAAAATCCCCCCACCTCCAACTACCCTTTACATGGAACTTTTTTCGAAAATTTTAATTTTCTCAAAAATTGCTCTAAGGATTTTGATTAAAATTTCGTATATTAAAGATATTTACCTGACAAATAAAATGTATATCTTGACTTTTCTGGGAATAGCCTCTGAAGAGTAGCTTATTCAGGATGAATTTTACTAAATTTTGAATAACTGCTAAACCGTAAGAGATGGACAAAAACTTACTAGACAAAAAATGTAGAGCACGTTAAAACACACAATTTATGTTATATACATTTTTTCGTGGAGTTTGTCGTTTTTGTGACATTCCTTATTTTTGGTTTCTGCTATGAAAAACTTGTACTTTTCTCATACAGGAATTTGTCAACTGCTGTCCAAACAAACAATGGAACTTCAGTGAAATAGCAACCAGCTTTTGATTATCACTTTTACCTATGGTACTCCCGTATTTCACCTCTACTTACAAGGAAGCAAGTAATATGGCTATTTCTGCTAATGTTTAACTGATTAGCATGAAATTAATAGAAATATAAGGTTTTTAAGAATAATTTGTTACAGGGATATAGAGAAAGTCATGTGAATGGTGCACATCAGATTTTTGAAATGGTTCTTTGCATGACTGTCTGCTATAAGCATTACAGATTATTCGTGTAGCTTTCTTCTGTAAGTAACACAAAGTTCTTGGAGAGAGCGCTGCATAAATTGAAACATGTCCGGAATGCCCGCTGTACTTCTGCAGTAATGCTGCATTCCAATTTTGTTTTATATTGCTTATACATTTTTATTATAACTTGAGTGCGATTGCTTCGCGTGTTATTTACATATCA
Organism: Hymenopus coronatus; assembly: GCA_030762935.1. Taxonomy (NCBI): domain Eukaryota; kingdom Metazoa; phylum Arthropoda; class Insecta; order Mantodea; family Hymenopodidae; genus Hymenopus; species Hymenopus coronatus. Next base: position 36,328,316 of record CM060893.1, read on the forward strand.
ATACGAGTGGTGGAGGGGGTCATGTTTGGTTTCATGTGAAAAGAAATCAAATTATTACATTAATTGAAGCTTTTTGTGAGCACTGCGCATCTCCAACTGCGGTTATTATTCCTGAACATGTACCCTGAAGTAATGATATCCCACATAAATCATGCACACCTAATAACTGCTACTTTTTCGCATTTATCACGCAATCCTTTCAAACTCTTCTTTTTAAACTTAATATCCATTTTTAATAAACAAGTTTAAAATATTCAAGTAAAGATGAGAAAATAGAAGCTAAATGTCATTTGCTTAATCACATTGCCATTTTTTTTAATATAATTTATTTTCCATCATTAGATTAATACTTGATTACAATACGTTTAAGCCATAAGTAAATTGAATTTTATAGACAAAATACATTTTGTTGTGGTTATGTTTATTTCATGCCATTTTATTTTGTTGAGCGCGCCATAGTGGTCAGTCCATTTTACGTCTTGGAGAGTGGTTGTGTTTTGTGAAACACACCCTCCTCACAGAAGTGGGAAGCTGAGCCTAACAACAATGTCAGTGCTTCTCAGTGTGGAGGTGATAGTCCACCGAGGGACTAACAATATTAGTTGGTAACCTCAAACCGGGTGAGAAATGGCTGCATATCTGATCAATCCGGACTTCATCAATTTCCATCGTTCCTGTCTCAGGAAGTCGAACCAGTCTTCCCTATTTGCCACAGTGTCGATATTCTGTTTCAAAATACAATGGAGTGTTCCCGCTACCAACCAAATCACACAGCGTTGAAGGTAAGTATTCGGGAAATGAAATTCCAGTTGCCAGAGTTTCTCCAGGCACTGCGGGGTCTGGCTGGCACCATTTGGTTAGATAACCATTAAGCACCAACCAAATGCCAGCAACCTGCTGCCAATATATAAGGCGATGCTCCAAAGTATCAACGTCGGAGCAGAGTGCACAGAGGTTAGATTGTGCTCGCCCATGTCGCCTGAGTTTTTCTGCTGTCGGTATGGTCTCATTTAACACCTCATAAGCCGTCTCTTGCCAATCAGTTGAAACATGTTTACAGAAGACATTCTGACAAATAATGTTCCATCTCCGAGCATGTTTTTCTTCAATTCTAGGTGCAAGCGGAGCAGCAGTCAAGAGACTGTAGTGGTTCCGGGTTTGCTCGAAGGTTGTGATCTCTGTGCATGTGTCCAGAAGGCGCTTCAAATGTGTGACGATAGGTTTAAAGGCTGAGAGTACCGTATAAGGATCCTGCAATTGCTCTTCCCAAAACGCTCTATCAATTGATGAACCATTACCACTGAGTGACCGGATGGCAGTTTTCCCCAATAACGCCAAACATTTCTTTGTGACGTCCACTAATCCATATCCACCCTGGGAACGTGGCAAGCGCAGTTGAGGTCTGTTCACCCTGTAGGCTTTACCAGTCCATAAGAAGTAACCGATAAGTTGTTCAATTCTCTGTGCGTCATGTTTTGTAATCGGCAGAAGCTGTGCTAAATACCAAATTTGACTGAGACCATAGGTATGAATATACCAGATGCGCTGCAGCAAATTCAAATTTCGAGTCCGCTCAATGGATAGGGAATACCGTAGGTGGTTGATTTTATCCCTCCAGTTAAGAGTAATGGTGTCGTCCACATTTTCCATGAAGGAGACACCCAGGATTCGTATAGTGGAAACAAGTTCCATGCCCAACGGATTAAGCGGCTCCGTCCAGTTTCCGACTACCAATATCTCCGATTTGGCCACATTTAACGCTGCACCTGACAATCCCCTATACACCTCCAACCCATGATGTAATGCTGCCATATCGAGGTTATCAGCAACCGCAATTGTCACATCGACAGCATAGGCGGTGACAGTGAAGCTCTCATTATACACAGCAACTCCTCGGAGGGTGTCTTGAAGAATCTGGAGTAAAGGATTTAATGACAGGCAGAACAGTCCCATGGATAAAGGGCACCCCTGACGCAAGCTGCTACTTGATGTTCCTTTCGGAGCTGCATTAGTACATCCCGAAGTTCCGCTAACGTAGCAATGATATTTTTCTGTGATATCGCCGCCTGATTATAGTTTAATATTTCAGCATAAGCACCTTTCAGTCTGTTAGCCAAGACTTTAGCGAATAATTTATAGTCCGCATTGAGCGATGTTATTGGACGATAATCATTCATTGTGGTTGCCCGAGCTGTCTTTGGGAGCAATACTATAATGCCATCCGCAAATGTGTCGGGAAAACAAGCTGTGTTCCACAATTCCACAAAGATTGGCAGGATTGCGTGCTTTATGATTGGCCAGCACGTCCTATAAAATTCATAGGACAGTCCATCAGGACCCGGAGACTTGTGTTGGCTCGCCTGTAGAAGAGCATCTAGCACTTCTCGTTCGGTGATAGGGCTGCTTAGCATCTCAGAGGTGTCTTGCGAGACGTCAGTTTTAAACTGCTGACGATCAGCATACATATGCGATGTGCCTTGTGCTGGTTCCTCGTGAAACAAATCCTGGAAATGATCCGCGATAAGTTGAAGAACGGCTCTTGTCCCAGAGCATGAGGCTCCAGTGACAACATTCTGAAGGAGTTCTGGATATTTTGCAATAAGTTGAAGAATGGCTCTTGTCCCTGAGCATGGGGCTCCAGTGACAACATTCTGAAGGACCTCTGGATATTTTGCAATAAGTTGAAGAATGGCTCTTGTCCCAGAGCATGGGGCTCCAGTGACAACATTCTAAAGGACCTCTGGATATTTTGCAATAAGTTGAAGAATGGCTCTTGTCCCTGAGCATGGGGTTCCGGTGACAACATTCTGAAGGAGTTCTGGATATTTTGCAATACGTTGAAGAATGGCTCTTGTCGCAGAGCATGGGGCTCCATGACAACATTCTGAAGGAGTTCTGAATATTTTGCAATAAGTTGAAGAATGGCTCTTGTCCCAGAGCATGGGGCTCCGGTGACAACATTCTGAAGGAGTTCTGGATATTTTGCAATAAGTTGAAGAATGGCTCTTGTCGCAGGGCATGGGGCTCCATGACAACATTCTGAAGGACCTCTGGATATTTTGCAATAAGTTGAAGAATGGCTCTTGTCGCAGAGCATGGGGATCCAGTGACAACATTCTGAAGGACTTTTGGATATTTTGCAATAAGTTGAAGAATGGCTCTTGTCCCTGAGCATGGGGCTCCAGTGACAACATTCTGAAGGACTTCTGAATATTTTGCAATAAGTTGAAGAATGACTCTTGTCCCTGAGCATGGGGCTCCAGTGACAACATTCTGAAGGAGTTCTGGATATTTTGCAATAAGTTGAAGAATGGCTCTTGTCCCTGAGCATGGGGCTCCAGTGACAACATTCTGAAGGAGTTCTGGATATTTTGCAATAAGTTGAAGAATGACTCTTGTCCCTGAGCATGGTGCTCCAGTGACAACATTCTGAAGGAGTTCTGGATATTTTGCAATAAGTTGAAGAATGGCTCTTGTCCCTGAGCATGGGGCTCCAGTGACAACATTCTGAAGGAGTTCTGGATATTTTGCACGCCCCTCCTTCCTTTCTTTAGCAAAATAATAAAATGAATGCCGTTCCTCATCGTGTATGTGCCGGGCCTTAGCTCGGACTTTATGGCCCTCAAGGTGCTGTAATTGTTTCATCTTAATAATCTCTTTCAGTCGTTTGATCGCTGCCGTCACATCACAGCCCTCTCGTTGCTTCACACACAGGTCCCCCAGGGCCTCGTTGTAAAAAAGCAGCAATTCCTTTTTCACCCGTGCCCGCAGAATACACCAGTATTTAAAAAAACGAGCGGATCGCCGGTTTTGCAGTTTCAGTCCACCAAACACTCTTCCAGGGTGCGGTTCTGAAGGAGGTTTTTAGCTGGTTCCATTTAACTTTAAAGTGCTCCAGGACTTCTGTATCCTCTAAAATGGCGTTATTAATTTTCCAGTATCCTCGGCCGGCCTTCCGAATGCTGAGTTGCTGAACCTGGAGTTGACAGATGACGGCATGATGGTCGCTAAACGCCAAAGGAATAATGCAAATGTGGTGCACAGCAGTAGATATCCCTGGAGAAACATATATACGATCTAATCGAGAGGCGGAGGTGTGACGAAGAAAGGTAAATTTTACAGCAGCGCCACACTTAATTTCCCAGGCATCCTGAAGCTGGAGCTGCGTTACTAGATGATGTAACATAGTGCTGAAGTTGGGCGCACCTTTTTGGTCCTTAGCATGCAGCGTACAATTAAAATCACCTGCGAGGAAGCATTGCTTAGCATGCTGTAAATGTGGAATTAAATCATTCTGAAAAAACCGCTCTCGTTCCTGTCGATGTTGCGTACCTGCAAGAGCGTATATATTCACTAACACAGTATCATCTAAGATCGCAGAGATGATCCTCCCCGAGGGGTCCATTTGAAAGTTCTGTAACTGAAGACCTTCCCGATAGGCAATGGCCGTGCCCCTTCCGTCTGATCCCAGATTGACTATATAGTTATAACCATAAAGAGCATCAAAATTATAAGTGTTCACTTCTTGCAGAAAACAGATATCAACGTTATTCACTCCGAGGAAGGTGTTGAGCAGTTTCTGTGTCACAAGATTGCGACAACCGTTCACATTTAAAGTCGCTATTGATCTCAGATAAACCATGCTAAGATGGCACGAGCACAAAGACAGTACCAGCAAGAACAGCACCATCAAATACCTGCTATCAATACTACGAACATTACTGGCTGGTGTCACTTTCTCCATCCGAAGAGATCTGTGTTGCAATATGTCCGCGAATCCTCGGTTCATCAGAAGAAGTAACGGGTCCGTATCTATCTTTACCGGGGCGGAACGAGAGGGTTGGGTCCCACCGGTTGCCACTTCTGGATGTAGAACTGCGTACTCCACGGGAGTAGACTGGCTGCCACCGGAGTGGCTGTGTGGCAGTTCGCGTACTCCACGGGAGTAGACTGGCTACTACCGGAGTGGCTGTGTGGCAGTTCACGTACTCCACAGGAGTAGACTGGCTACCACCGGAGTGGCTGTGTGGCAGTTCGCGTACTCCACGGGAGTAGACTGGCTGCCACCGGAGTGGCTGTGTGGCAGTTCGCGTACTCAACGGGAGTAGACTGGCTGCCACCGGAGTGGCTGTGTTGCAGTTCGCGTACTCCACGGGAGTAGACTGGCTGCCACCGGAGTGGCTGTGTTGCAGTTCGCGAACTTTTAGCCTAGGGTCTCGTACAGAACAAGACTCCCATCCCGCAGGTGAAACTGTGTCTCGGATATCAGGAGGTACGTTGGAACAACTGGCCCCAGAGCGGACCTCAACAGTAACCTCCGCTGGGAATTGCGCAGCTTTCTGCCCTGGTGCCAGCCCTCCACCATCACCACAGTTAGAACTCCCAGCGTCCCTTCCAGCATCCCGGGAGTCGCATGACGACCTGCTTGCTGTTTCCTCCAGTTCGCGTACTTTTAGCCTAGGGTCTCGTGCAGAACAAGACCCCCGTCCCACAGGTGAAACTGTGACTCGGATATCAGGAGGTACGTTGGGACAACTGTCCCCAGAGCGGACCTCAACAGTAACCTCCTCTGGGAATTGCGCAGCTTTCTGCCCTGGTGCCAGCCCTCCACCATCAGGAGGTACGTTGGGACAACTGGCCCCAGAGCGGGCCTCAACAATAACCTCCTCTGGGAATTGCGCAGCTTTCTGCCCTGGTGCCAGCTCTCCACCATCAGGAGGTACGTTGGGACAACTGTCCCCAGAGCGGACCTCAACAGTAACCTCCTCTGGGAACTGCGCAGCTTTCTGCCCTGGTGCCAGCTCTCCACCATCAGGAGGTACGTTGGGACAACTGTCCCCAGAGCGGACCTCAACAGTAACCTCCTCTGGGAACTGCGCAGCTTTCTGCCCTGGTGCCAGCTCTCCACCATCAGGAGGTACGTTGGGACAACTGGCCCCAGAGCGGGCCTCAACAGTAACCTCCTCTGGGAACTGCGCAGCTTTCTGTCCTGGTGCCAGCCCTCCACCATCAGGAGGTACGTTGGGACAACTGGCCCCAGAGCGGGCCTCAACAGTAACCTCCTCTGGGAACTGCGCAGCTTTCTGTCCTGGTGCCAGCCCTCCACCATCACCACAGTTAGAACTCCCAGCGTCCCTTCCAGCATCCCGGGAGTCGCATGACGACCTGCTTGCTGTTTCCTCCATGCTAAGCGACGCATACGACACTGCTGTCTGCGGCTCGCTCAAAAAAGTCGATGCCACTGGCGTCATTAGCTGTTGTGGAGGCTGTTCTGCCGGAACAGTGTACTGCTGTTCTGCCTCCATGTCTTGCTCAATTTTCAGCTGGCTGCTCCTGGACAATTTTGCACCACTCGTTTTGCGGAGCTTTGCGCGCTTACCACTCTGTTGTCCAGTCGGCCGTTTCACTACCCCAGCAGCTACATCAACCACTAGTGGATCAGCACCGACCTGCTCTATCCCCTCGGAGGTGGGCGGAAAACCGCGTTTACCCGCGACTTCGCGGAGCACAGTTGCATACTCCCTATGCTGCTCATGCATCGACTCATCCTGGGTCGCACCTTGCTACTGAGGTTCAATTGACACGGAAGGCTGTACACGGACATTCAAAGGTGGGAAACTGTCATTCTGCTGGTCAGTTACCGGAGAAACGGGTGCCAAGTCGTTCCGATGTCCGTCACCGGGCGCACATTAGTGGAGCGGTGAGGGCAGACTTCCTTCAGATGTTCCACACTATTACAGACATAACATGAGCGTGGCTGTCCAGCATAAGACACGGATAATCTATAGCTGCCAATGACAAGAAAGCTAGGAATAGTCGTCTTCAGTTGCATTTTAACCGTACGTATACCGTTAAACACTGGAACACGATAATGACGGCCCCATTGTTCTTTTCGGACATCATACACTGTCCCATAACGTTGCAGTGTTTGCTTTAACACCTCATTCGGAAGTTCAGGTGGAACGTCAAAAACACGCACAGATAGCGCATTACCGGTCGCGTGGTCAAGTATTACTTTAGTTATTTCCCCATTCATGTAGGTGAAATTCGTTTCATCCGCGAAGGTATTTAAAGTCTTCTCTAACAGGAGTGCTGATATCAGTTTTACGTAAATTGCCCGTTCCCTGGCGATTAACTGAATGGTGTCCACTTGTTCCGCATTTAACCGTAAGGTATCAGCAATAAAGTCATGTACCTCATAAGCTGGCGGACTCGTTGCATTTAACGCAAATTTAACTCTAATTGTATTCTTCCTGGCGTACATTTCCATTTTTCACAGAGAAAGTACTCTGTAGCACACAAATATAACACAAAAGTAGTGACAAAGGGTTGTAGACAAAGCGCGGTAAGTTCATCTTCCACTCACTCGCTGTCTTTGTACCACATTAGAGCTTCCTGGTAGCGTCCGCTCGGACCGGGCGCACAAACCAGACTGTCAATGAAATGCAAGCGCAGACGCAATTTAAGCGCAAGAGTTTGGACTCATGTTATTTAATGTAAACATTCACATAGAATCACGCAAGACGCAACGCAATGCAATGCAAGAGCTTGCAAACTCCAAACTGTATCCTTGCGTTGCGTGCAAAGAGGATGTAGTCTGTTTCTTTTCTCTATGCACTACCTATGAAATCAACAATAGACGATCGCACTACAAGGTTGCTGTACATGTATGCAATGGTGCCACGCAATCTTTAATCTCCCTCAAGAGGTTATGACAGTCTCCTTGCGGAACGTTCTTTGATTTAATAGATGTAACTATCATTTGTGTATAGATTTATTAGTTCTCATAAATCGCAGACGCAGAGGAACAATTCTTAGTTCATTAAATGAGTAGCTTTATCACTTACTACAGTGTCTATGGTTGTACTATTTTCGGTAATTCTGCACAACGACTCTATTAATTCTGACGTCAGCAAAACGGAAACTATAGAGTCGTTGTGCAAATTTGCCCTATTTTCAATAATTTCGAATGAGCAATTATAGTGACGTCACTGTTGCGAGCGTCAGTTGTTAGTATGTAATGGATTTCTTTTGTAAAAGATTGAGTGAATTTTCTTATGTGGTATTGTTGGTTATGTCATCCAGTTTGTGACTTGCGGAGCGCTTGGAAGATATTCGCATGTAATTTGCTGATCTAGAAACCCGTGCTAACTTCTTGCATTGCCTTTACGATTGTATTGTGAATGGTGTTTCCTTGCGTCTGCGCTTATGCTACGTTATGTCTGCGCTTGCATCTCATTGTGAATATAGCTTAACTGGATTTGTTCTGATACGCATTTCTAGTAAATGAATACGGTGAACTAGAAGCAGTACATTGATCATAACCAACTGTGGTGCCAATCTAAAAACAATCTGATGTGTTACACTCACATGACTTTCTCTAGCTGTTCTACAAACTTCTTACAAAAGATAATTCTTCTTTCTGAACCTTGCTAATCGAGGCATTCATTAGCGCAATCTTATTATTATTTAGTTCCGTATAAGTAGGAAGAAAATAAGGGAATACACTAGGCTAAACCAATAGTCAAATGTTTTAAAAGCTGTCGTTATGCAATTGTCATTACAAATCGCTTCTTTTCTTGGCCAGGAGTAGAACAAAAGAAAAACGGACACTCCCGTCTGAGAAAAGTATAAGGCTCATTCTCACCAAGTGTATAATTTCAGAATACCTGCTTCACAAAATTAAAATCTAATAAATTATTTTTATTTTCAATTCAGAAGTATGCTGTTAGTGTTTTATACATTCCATCTTAGTGGCCGAGCTGAATTTTAATTTGTTTTAGAATTATCCTAACTTAATTGAAACAGGGCAGAGGTTTACATAATTTCGGTCACATTTTTTCTAAACACAAGAAAAATATAGCAATCAATACAAACATCCAAATAATATGAGATTCTGGTAATAATACGTTTAAACTGTAGAATAAAAACACCCATTATAAAATCAGTTATGTTTTTGAACGTGAAACCAAATTGGTTTAAGAATAAATTTATTTTTATTGCAAACCAGTTCCCTAAACTTTTTGTTACACTTGAAAGACCAGGTTTATTGGACATAAATTTAGATTTATTAGAAAATAAACCACTTAAAGAGATTTCTTAGGCAATTTGGTAAATCATTTTTTAAATGATTCCTGTGTTTTGATATATATTTGAACCGTGACGGAAATGACGCCATTGTGGCCTGAATAATGTGCTTCTTTATAAACGCTTTAAATTTATTCTAGTTCCAATAATTTTACATCCTGATTGAAGTAATAAAATTCAGACAAATGCAATTATTTGAAATTAAAAACATAATATTATCATTGTCACTGAAAATACAATAATAATAAACAAACTGGAACTTTACACCCATTTTTATAAGAGCTTCAAACCAAAAATAATTATAAAGCTAAAAACATTATTTATCTGACAATTAATTTAAAAGAGCTTCAACGTCGCTAGTTACTTTGAAATATTTTCTTTTGCCTTTATTTTCTATTTTTAAATCCTGAATTGCACTTACAATTTGGCTGGTTTTTACAAAGAAAGAAAGATCTCTTTCATTGATAACATACGACGATTTTTCTTTACTACTCTACTTCAAAAAAAAAAAAAATGAACTTCTTTACCTTCGGAATATTTTATACATTGGCCAAGACATTTCTGATCAAATCTTTTAGTTTCAAAACTTCCAATGACGAAAACTCCCATCCTTATTTCTCGCAACCTTTTCATTTCAATTATATCAGTTGAAGCTACTGCTTCTTCGTCTTCAGAGCTGTAAATATCTTGCACGTGCAGTCGTTTTGACACTGGATGGAGTCAGGCGACTGTTCTGTTTGGCCTTGTCCAACAAGAGGAATTGCGGAAGAATGGAAATGATCACAAACTTCACTAGGAGTGAAGCAAGAAAGTTTTCTCTTATTCCATATGGCTCCATCCCATGTCATCTGGTGAATCTTTAGAATAGAGGACATGTTATAATTCAATAAAGTGTTCTTCATTCTCTCAAAATTAGCATCTGGTACATATACGACATCTACTGAAGTCTCCCTGCCGTGAGATACAGCGGCACTGGATTTCAGCGTACCTCCAACACTATCTACTGCTCCTTTGCCGCGACCAGCCTCTGAATATTTTTTCATTAGAATTGGGAAATATATTAGATATGATTGCGATCATCATAGCTGAATTATTTTTACTTTCTCCATACGTACTATGTACACAGTGTATAGAGAAAGTATTGCACTCCACCAAAAATTCGATACCGAGATTTCACCGGAAATATATGTTTTAAGTTCCCCAATATCCAAAAAAAGCATTTACACAAAAAGGTCCGTGTGTGTCCGTGTGTCCGTGTGTCTGTGAACACGATAACTCAAGTTTAGTATCTTCCAAGGATGCGACACGAAGATTTTGAGAAAAATCCCCCACCCCCAACTACCCTTTACATGGAACTTTTTTCGAAAATTTTGATTTTCTCAAAAATGGCTCTAAAGATTTTGATTAAAATTTCGGATATTAAACATATTTACCTGAAAAATAAAATGTATATCTTGAATTTTCTGGGAATAGCCTCTGAAGTGTAGTTTATTCTGGATGAATTTTACTAAATTTTGAATAACTGCTAAACCGTAAGAGGTGGACAAAAACTTAGTACACAAAAAATGTGGAGCACGTTAAAACACACAATTTATGTTATATACATTTTTTCGTGGAGTTCGGCGTTTTTGTGACATTCCTTATTTTTGGTTTCTGCTATGAAAAACGTATACTTTTCTCATACTGGAACTTGTCAACTCCTATCCATATAAACAAAGGAACTTCATTGACATAGCAACCAGCTTTTGACTATCACTTTAATCTACGGTTGTCCCTTATTTCGCTTCTACTTACAAGGATGCGAGTAATAAGACTATTTCTGCTAATTTTTTTCTGATTAGCATAAAGTAAATAGAAGTATAAGCTTTTTAAGAATTATTTGTTGCAGGGATATGGAGAAAGTCATGTGAATGGTACACATCAGATTTTTGCTCCTGTATTGTGAAGATGGCCTATCTGAAAAGAAGTCAATTCTGTTTGGGCCAGGAAAGGTCTTTTCAGCTTTATGTAAAATGGGCCCATGCATAGTCCGATTTTCTGACAGAAACTTAATAAAGCAATTTGTTAGTGTCCTGTAAAACTCTTCTTTGTTTTATTACTCCATTCTGCTTAACACAGTCCTTCCCTGGTTTGATATCATCTTCGAAGAATTTCACAATGTTGCTCATAATATCTTTAGAAATGAGATTTTTCTTTTTTCTTGTGTAATTGATAGCAATATTGCCATTTCTGACTTTAAGTAATGAATTGATTTTGTAAGAAAAAGTGTGTTTGAGTTGTCTTTGTACACTGTACTTCCTTACTGCTTCATTTCCTATAGCCCTGTTCATGGTTTTGTTGAATCGGTTTGGTGCTTTAGCTGTTTGTCCAAGGCATAGCCACAATAAACTACTCCTTTTTTACTATTTCTCCAACCTTTTGTTTTCCAATCAGATGTTGAACTTTGCAGTTAGGCGAAGGTGATTTGGCATATCTTCCCCCCCCCCCGCTCTCTCTCTGTAACCTCTTCTTATGTTTTTCTAGTTTTCTTTTCAATTCTTTTATTTATTTTTCCTACTTCTTTATTTCTCCATATGCTTTGGACCGTCTTCGATTGACTTTCCGTCTTCCACATTTTTTTTGAAAAGATTCTTGTGAAGGAGATGTTGCATTATCTGAATAGTATTCTTCGTTAGCCTGTATTTCTTGTTTGGTGTTTTCCATGCTTTTCTCTTACTCCTCTGTTCTCTGGGAGATAATTCTTTAGTACATTTCAATGTCCCTTTTTCCTTCTTTCTTTTATATAGCTATCTATCTTTCTGCCTCTTCTTCTCCCAGTTTTCTTTACTCATTGTCTTGAATCTCTGATCGCGGATAGCATTTGATTTTTAGTGGAATATTTATGGGTTTAAATTAATTTCATGCGTTGTTTAACACAACAATCTGCTTCGTCACGTGATTGATCATTTGGATCACAGGTTAAAAACTGTCACTCACGTGACCGAAATGACGTTTAAGAGCGAGAAATAGAGTAGATATTACGTTCAGGTTTATATTTACTAATGTAATAAAGCTTGGGAAAAAGTTTAATTTGTAAACAACATTAAGAAAAGCGTGTGACCAGAATGACGAGCAATTAACATACGCTACAGGTTTTCACAATATTACACGAAATATATTGTTTTATTCTTACCGTATACGGAAGAACACGACACGTGGGGAAACGTCACTATTTCTTGCTTCTCACTGCCAAAGCTTACCAAGTTGCCAGCACTGATGCTAGTCCTTTTGGTGCAAAAAGCAATTCACGAGCGCGAGATTTAAAATTTAGAGGACAGTAGTATTCCATAAAATAATTCTACTACTGAAAAATATTTTGACATTCTGTGGTGTTTTGAAGAAATGCCATAGTTTAAATATACACATACCGTGAAAGATAAAAATTGTTTATCCTGTTTATTTATTTGAGAACTTATGAAACACTTGATCAAGGACAGTGACCGAAATGATAATCCAATAACATCTTCTTCAAAATACTTTAAAATGTTCCATTTTTTATTTATTTAAGAGTTGTAATGCATGCAACATAAACGCTTCTATAACCTTAAAAAAATTATGAAATTTCTACCGCATATAAATGCTATTTATCACCTGGGGAATCGATTTGTACCACTTTGTGAGAATGACCCATAAGTACTTCACAACTGACACTAATAACAATGAGTTCCTCGAAAACTGTAAGCTCCACGAGAAAAATGTATATGACATAACTTGTGTATTTTAACAAGACCTACATTTTTTGTACAGTAAGTTTTTGTCTATCCCTTACTGTTTACTAGTTATGCCAAATTAAGCGAAATTCGCCCAGAATAAACAGGTCTTCAGAAGCTATTCCTAGAAAGTTCAAAATATACATTTTATTTGTCAGGTAAATATCTTTAATATGTGATATTTTAATCAAAATCGTTAGAGCCATTTTTAAGAAAATCAAAATTTTCGAAAAAACTTCCATGTAAAGGGTAGTTTGGGGTGGGGGGGATTTTTCTCAAAATCTTCGTGTCGTATCCCTGGAAGATACTAAACTTAAACATCAAGTTTGGTATTTTAGCTACTTTTCGTACACAGACACACGGACATACGGACACTCACATACACACACGGACCTTTTTCTGAAAATGCTTTTTATGGATACAGGGGGTTCTAAAATATGTATTTCCGGTGAAATCTCGGTATCGAATTTTAGGTGGAATACAATACCTCTCTATCCCTATGTACATGGTATATACGGGGCTAGAGAAAGTAAAAAATAAATCATAGTGGACCACCTTATATGCAATTCTATATCATTGTGTATGATAATATGACAAAATAAATATCGATCAAGAACATAGTGATCTGATTGGTTTAAAACCGTGCGATGGCAAAATACGATCTAAAGATCATAGAGGTTTAGAGTAATGGTCGGAGCTCGGGGCACCATTCCTTTACATTTTTTCAATACCTGGGAGAAATTTTGACTGCAGAAGGGAAAAATAAAATCTTATCTGCAATAAGAGGCTCAATTTCTCTTCTTCGAAATCAATTGTATAATAACAATTTTTACTTTCTCTATACAACTATGTACTTAGTGTATAGAAAAGGTATTGTACTCCAAAAAAAAATTCGATACTGTGATTTCACCGGAAATATATGTTTTAGGGTCCCCTGTATGCCAAAAAGTTAATGTGTATGTGTGAGTGTCCGTATGTCCGTTTATCTGTGAACACGATAACTCAAAAACGAAAAATCGGTAAAATACCAAACTTGGTATTGAAGTTTAGAATCTTCCAGGGATGCGACACGAAAATTTTGAGAAAAATTCCCCCAACCTAAACTATCCTTTACATGGAACTTTTTTCGAAAATTTTGATTTTCTAAAAAATGCTCTAACGATTTTGATTAAAATATCGTATATTAAAGACATTTACCCGACAAATAAAATGTATATTTTGAATTTTCTGGGAATAGCCTATGAAGACTACTTTATTCTGTGTGAATTTTCAGGAATTTTGTATAACTGCTAAACCGTAAGAGATAGACAAAAGCTTACCACACAAAAATGTAGAGCACATTAAAACACACAAATTATGTTGTATACATTGTTTTCTTGGAGTTGGTCGTTTTTGAGATATTCCTTGTTTTTGTTTTCAGGGTCGAAAAACTTTTCTCATTCAGGAATTTGTCAACTCATGTCCATACAAACAAAGGAATTTCAGTCACATAGTAACCAGCTTTTGACTTCACTTTAACCTATGATACTCCCTTATTTCACTTCTACTTAGAAGGAAGCAAGTAATAAGACTATTTCTGCTGTTTTTTGTTGTTTTGTTGTTTTTTTTTTCGCTTTTTCACAATATTGTTTCAGAGATGTAGAGAAAGTAAAGTGAATGGAACACATCAGATTTTTAATATTTCCACGGTCTATGTATCTTTGATATAAATTATTTATTGTATGTTACTTTTATATTACCTATGTTTAATAATCTTTTTGATGATTTTAGTTTCCTTTTCGATTGCTATACAATCGATATTTTATTAGCTTTAAGGATTAGTTTCAAGTTTTTTTGAGTCAATTTATAATTTGTCTGATTTTCTCTCTCTTTATTGGCAGCCAATAATATGGGCAATTGTTATTGTTTCAATAAACAATAAATAACCATCTTCAAGAATTGAGGTTTACATTGAAGTGCCTGGCAACGTAAGCTGAAAATTGGTGTTACACCGCTGCCCCTAGAAAAGCACTACCTCTCATGATGGTCGTTGTACGTGAGAATTAATATTCCCTGCGCCTCCCTTAAGTCCACGCCTTTAAATCAATTAAGATAAGACGCAAGGGCTTCGCCCCCCTTCCAAGGAAGTACATTATAATTCTAATGCTATGTCCTCGTGCATCCCATTTCATTACATTTATCTTCCCTCTGCTCAAATGATAGCAGGATAAGCGCTTGCCTCGATTGAAAATCACTTGGAAGAATAAACTAAAGGAAGACAAATGAAATAGCGTTTTATTTATGGACGCTCTTTAACTGCTGTGGTTCTCAGCGTCCCATTCTATACTAATTTTGCTCAGAGGCCTCTCAAACAGGCTTGAGGTTCTTTTATATGCCGTAAATCTACGACACGGGAGCAACGGCTTTACTTAATTAACTTTATAAAATTTTAAAACCTTTTCATTTGTTGCCTTTAAACAATATTTTCATATATATCATTAATGCCAGTTTTTAATTTATTTACATTCTACCTAGTGTAGCTAAGAAGTAGAAGTGTTGCATTCCATCCAAAAATGCCTTATCGTAAATAAAGTACCCCCTCCCCCTTTCCCCACATTAAGAAAAAGAATATGTGTGAGCAGCACACAAATAAAAATTCGGTTAAATATGAAATTTAAACATCCTCCAAGAATCAAACAGTAATATTTTTACCTTCTCCACACGTACTATATACATAGTGTATAGAGAAAGTATTGTAATGCACCCATAAATTCGATACCGAGATTTCACCGGAAATATATGTTTTGGGTCGCCCTCAATCCAAAATAAAGCATTTTTACCTTTTGGAAAAAGGTCCGTGTCTGTGGACAGCTCAAATAAAAAACGAAAAGACCATTAAATACCAAACTTGGTATTTAAGTTAGGTATCTTCCAAGGATGCGACAAAGATTTTCAAGAAAATCTCCCCCACACCTAACTACCCTTTACATGGACCTTTTTTCGAAAATGTTAATTTTCTCAAAATGGCTCACACGAATTTGATTAAAATATCGTATATTAAAATATTTACCTGACAAATAATATGTATATCTTGAATTTTCTGGGAATAACCCCTGAAGACTACTTTTCTCTGCATGAATTTTACGAAATGTTGCATAACTGCTAAACCGTAAGAAATGGACAAAAACTTACCACACAAAAAATGTGGAGCACACTAAAACACACAATTTATGTTACATAAATGTTTTTCGAGGAGTTGATCGTTTTTGAGATATTCCTTGTTTTTCGTTTCAGGTTTAATAAACTTGTACTTTTCTCATACAGGAATTTGTCAACTCGTGTCCATACAAACAAAGGAACTTCAGTCACCTAGTAACCAGCTTTTGACTTCACTTTAATCTATGATACTCCCTTATTTCGCTTCTACTTACAAGGAAGCAAGTAATGAGACTATTTCTGTTAATTTTTTCTCGATTAGCATGAAGTGAATAGAAGAATAAGCTTATTAACAATAATTTGTTACACAGAAGTAGAGAAAGTCATGTGAAAGGAACACACCAGGTTTTTTAAACAACAAAGCGCTAATAGCAAGATTTGGAACCGTTTAAGGGGGTAAAATTATGTGCTATTAATCTCAAACGTCCAGGGACTTTAAAAATAGAGCGAAATGAATAATGCTGCGTTATAATAGAGAGCGTAATCACGGGGTTTCACTGTATTTAGTTACTTCCTTAAAATTCGTCATTTTGGGTTGAAGTATACTTTTTAAAAATGACTCAGTATTCACTGAGTTGGTATAGATAGGGTGGTCTAATTTACCTTATTGTATATTGTTGTACAGAGTGATTTATGTAGAAGTGACACATTTCTTTCTTTAATTATTCCGTTGGAAATGTATTCACTGACCCAATTTTAGCACCAAATTAAGCAGAATGTTCTGGAGTTATGATTTCTTGTCACTAGATGCTCAAATATTTATGTTTTATTCCTAATAGTATTGTTGG
This sequence comes from Hymenopus coronatus, assembly GCA_030762935.1. Lineage (NCBI taxonomy): Eukaryota > Metazoa > Arthropoda > Insecta > Mantodea > Hymenopodidae > Hymenopus > Hymenopus coronatus. Next base: position 36,345,135 of record CM060893.1, read on the forward strand.
CAGCTGTTTCGACATTTTGTTCTTGTAGTCAACGTGAAAATGCAGTACGATGTATAGCTGAGTCAAGGATATTTTCAGCAAGATAACGCTACATGCCATACACTAAATGAATCCATGAAGTTTCTTTGACGACCGGATACTTTCCAGGAAACTGTGGCCACCGAGATCTCCGGATTTGACTACGCCGGACTTCTTTCTATGGAGTTACTTAAAAGACGGTTTACGCCACACGTCCCCAGACATTGGACGTTCTGAAGCACAACATCACAAAGGAGATTCAAGCTATTGACAACAGAGTCCTCCAACGAGTGACCAGTAACATGAAACGACGTGTTGAGTTGTGTCTTATGCAGGATGGAGGACATTTTCAACATTTGCTATAGAGATAAATAATCTCCCAAAATTCCTCTATAATTTAGGTATAATAAGTTGTCGCTAGCATAACACGTTTTGAAACAATTAATGAAAGAAATGTGTCAGCTCTATATAAATCACTCTTTAGAAGGTCCTTTAAGTTGTAAAAATATCAATAGGACTTCTATATACAAGTAAAGAGAATTATACAATTTCATAAATTATGGAATAATATGTTGAAATATTTTACTAACCACTGTCGGCATTACAGAATCAGGGGAGGTGCAAATTTGGCTATGGTCTGCATTAAAGAAATATGATAGTAATATAGGTGGCGCTGATGTTGGCATTACTAGGTTTCAGGTCTGACCCGGAAACCAGACTATGTCACTAGATTACACTGTGGTCATCAACATTATAAATTCCCCTGAGGGTACTCGTATTTGCTGACTCTTGTATACCTAGTGATTTTTCGCGGTGAGGAACTTGTGTGTTATTTTCCACGTGTGGGAGTATTTCCTTAGAGCTCATGTAGATATTCAAATGTTGACCTTGAACCTCAGATGGTATGCAGTAACGGGACCACCATCACTCGCACCCAAGCCCAGTTCTGCATCTGCAAGTGTACATACTTCTTGAGAAACTCGATGACCGGTTCTTGGGTCTTAGTTCATATGGACATCGCGTAATTAATGAAGCAGGTACGCTGATCAGCGACTGCAGCAGTAGGCGGGTCGTGACCTCGGCGACACAAGTCTAGCCTTCTTCACGATGCGAACACTCCAGTCATCTGTAAAAGAAACCGGAGGCTCACTGACTTAGAATATAGACGCAGAATTAAATGCACCGTAAGAGTTCTCAATAACAAACGTAGGTATAGACCTTCACCAATGAGAAATTAAAACAAGTGAACTGCGACTTGCGAGTGAACAACAAACTAAAATGACTGGCAGAGACGAGAGTGTCGCAGTACATGCAAAATAGAATAGCTAATTTGCTTGGTGTTTTATATTTTAAAGAACGAATGTCTCGTGGTAGACGATGGTGGATTCACCCTCTTAGTAAAAAACGAATTAACGGAAGAGGAATGAGAGAGAATCATCAAGTGAAGCCATTTTAATAACACATCGAGCAGTGTTCTCATTGGTTGGTTCCTACGCTGCATGTTAACTTTGACACAAAAGCTTGGCGTTTTCAAGCTTCTATGTTAACGTACTACTGTTATGTCTACGTCAATGTAACCATTGTGAACGAGTCTATACATATATTGGCTACAAACTTTTATGCTAACGTACTAGTGTTATGTGAATATCAATGTAACCATTGTTTCGAAAACTAATCTACCGAATTTGATAAGTCTTTCATAACTGAAAAGAACATTTCCGATGGACAGAGATACAACACATCCTTCTATTTTGTCCTTTAAAGGAGTAACTAAAGGAGGAATTAAAGAGCATACTGTCGTCGTTTGCGTGTGTCCTGTGACTGATTGCTCACTTTGGTAGCGTCTGGTTTGACGTGGTTTGTGACGCTCTCTATATACTTATCTTGGTCGTGTCTATAGAGTGATAAAAGAAGTTCACCATACTTGATGCAGGACCTGTTTAGTGTGCATATACTTGTTGTAAGATGTAGATTTTCTCTGCTTCGGCATAGCTGTTCTGTTTTTTTTTTATAGTGTTTAAAGCCCCATTGGTGATACACGAAATGAAGATGGAGCACCGGTGGAATGCGATGGCAGGGAAAACCAGAGAACCTAGAAAAAAAAAAAAAAACTACCACAAATCTCACATGCGGTCGCTTGAGGTGAGAGGCGAGTGGTCTAAAATAAAGAATTCCTGCAAATTCTCAATGTCCCCACATAAAATATTGCCTTTTGTAATATACTATTGAGCGTTTCAGAATTTTGCCTTAGCACAAGTTGACATAACTAACATTACTGTTTATGCTATAAATACGAAGTGATAAATGTTGCTTATATAAACATGTAATTAAGATAAAGCATTGTTGCTATAAATATGTGATATTAAGATAATTGATATTATTATGCAGTGACGTCAAGAATTACCGTCTCAATACTTGAGAAGGTGAATTTGACTTCTCGTTGAGAATGCCATAACCTATAACATACCTCTGTTGTTAATCCACAGAAAATGCGTGGCAAAATAAAAGTGGCAGATATTACATTCAAAGCAGTCATGCTTTAAAAAAAATCTGAAACATTCCATTCACATGACTTTCTCTACATCTCAGCAACAAATTGTTGTTAAAACGCTTATGCCTCTATTTACTTCATACTACTTGAGAAAAAATTAGCCGAAAGACTTATTACTTCCTTCCTTGTAAGTAGAAGCGACTGACTATGTGACTGAAGGAGCTGACAAATTCCTGAATGATTTTCAAAGCTGAAACTAAAAACAAGAAATATCTTAAAAACGATCAACTCCTCGTAAAAAATGTATATAACATAAATTGTGTGCTTTAGAGTGCTCCACATTTTTTATGTGGTAAGTTTTTGTCCATCTCTTACGGTTTAGCAGTTATGCAAAATTCCGTCAAATTGATCCAGAATAAAGTAGTCTTAAGAGGTTATTCCCAGAAAATTCAAGATATACATTTTATTTGTCAGGTAAATATCTTTAATATACGATATTTTAATCAAAATCGTTAGAGCCATTTTTAAGAAAATCAAAATTTTCGAAAAAAGTTCCATGTAAAGGGTAGTTTGGGGTGGCGGGATTTTTCTCAAAATCTTCGCGTCGCATCCCTGGAAGTTACGGAACTTAAATACCAAGTTTAGTATTTTAACGACTTTTCGTTTTTTGAGTTATCGTGCTCACAGACACACGGACCTTTTTGTGAAAATGAGGACTGAAAATATTCTATAATAATAATAATAATAATAATAATAATTCCCGATGAAATCTGACCATTATAGTTTTAGTACAATATAATGCTGTCTTTGTCCATAGGTAGTGATCTAGAAGATAAACTCCATTAAGTGTCATGGTTAAAATATTTTATATTATTTGGGCCGAATCGTTGGATAATATTTAGGAATCTCAGAAGCTGTTAAAGAAGGAATCTGCAAACTTCTAACTTTAAAATAAACTCAAAATGAAATTGGTAACATGGAAAACAATAACTCACTAATCAAGAGTCAATCAGATAGTAAACACTTCCAGCAAGTTTTGTTGACAAAGTATATTTTGAAACCTAATTTAATCAAACATTCCTAGACGGATATATTTTTACTTTATCTACCACACGCTTGAGTAGGAGGCTTGATGTCGACATTTCACCGGAAATACGTGTTTTGAGACCCCCAAATGAAACAAAATTATAAAAATGTTCGCGAGTATATGTGTGTATGTGATGACCATATAAAATGATTCAGTCTCTTCCAAAAAAGTTTATGAAGATATTCAAGAAAATGCGCCATCCAAAACTACACAGGACTAGCCTGTAAGTGTAACATTGTTTCAAAAATTGAGTTTTCTAAACAAATGGCTGTAGCGATTTTTATTGAAACGTGATATGTTCAATATATTTACATGGCAAATAAAAAGTGTATCTTAAACATTCTGTGCATAGCCTTGAGTTCTTCGTTTTGTTAACGGATTTTGAATAATTTTATTTAAACTAGTAAATAACAGGGGATACAAAATTACCTACTACGCAGAAAGCGTAACTCTCAACTTATTTATTTTCATTTATTTATGTGACATTTCCAAGATATCAATTCTTATTTTTACTTTCTCTATACGTACTATGTACATAGTGTATAGAGAAGGTATTACACTCCACCAAAAAATTCGATACCGAGATTTCGGTAAAATACCAAACTTGGTATTTAAGTTTAGTATGTTCCAGGGATGCGACACGAAGATTTTGAGAAAAATCCCCCTACCCCAAACTACCCTTTACATGGAACTTTTTTTTAAAATTTTTATTTTCTCAAAAATGGCTCTAACGACTTTGATTAAAATTTCGTATATTAAAGATATTTACCTGACAAATAAAAGGTATATCCTGAATCTTCTGGGAATAGCCTCTGAAGAGATGTTTATTCTGGATGAATTTTACTGAAGTTTGAATAACTGCTAAACCGTAAGAGATAGACAAAGACGTTCGACACAAAAAATGTAGAGCACGTTAAAACATATAATTTATGTTATATAAATTGTTTTCGTGAGTTCGTCGTTTTCTAGACATTCCTTATTTTTGGTTTCTGCTATGAAAAACTTATACTTTCCTCATACAGGAACTTGCCAACTCCTTTCCATATAAACAAAGGAACTTCATTGACATAGCAATCAGCTTTTGAGTATCATTTTAACCTATGGTATTCCCTTATTTCGCTTCTACTTATAAGGAAGCAAGTAAGAAAACTATTTCTGCTCATATTTTCTGATTAGCATGAAGTAAAGTAAGCTTTTAAGAATAATTTGTTGCAGGGCTATAGAGAAAGTCATGTGAATGGTACACATTCTGATTTTTTAGGAAATATCAGTACTTCTCAAAATGCTGTCGCTATTCAGCTGTTTCTCACAATCTCCTGGAAATAATTTAGCCATATATAGCGACTCGAAGTTTGAACAACTATTGTCGATTTACACTATCTTCTTATATCCACAACACAATAGAGATGAATTATCACTGAAAAAATTTATATCGATTGTAATAAAATTGAAAAATATTTTAGCAAGAATAGTTTGTAGAAATAAAATAACGAGAGAAAAATCATCTGATGTAACACTGATTTTCTCAAAGCATTTGTACACTTCTTTAATCTTGATAGAGCGATAATGAAGAGAAAGATCGACCATTTCCTTCCAGCCAAACACAACATTAAACACACACAATTTATGTTACATACATTTTTTTCGTGGAGTTTATCGTTTTTGAGATAATCCTTTCTTTTTGGTTTCTGCTATGAAAAACTTATACTTTTCTCATACAAGAATTTGTCTACTGCTGTCTATACAAACAAAGGAACTTCAGTGACATGGCAACCAGCTTTTGACTATCACTTTAACCTATGGTACTCCCTTATTTCGCTTCTACTTACAAAGAAGCAAGCAATAAGACTATTTCTGGTATTTTTTTCTGATTAGCATGAAGTAAATAGAAGTACGAGGCACGTCCAGAAAGTAAGTTCCGTTTGGTAATAAAATTAAATTGTGTACAGATACAGAATAATTATTTATTGCACTAAATTCTACAGCTCTTAAACTACTTTTCCACATAACTGCCGAAATTTCGCAGGCATTTGTGATAGCGTGGCACAAGTTTTTGTATACCTTCTTCATAGAAGTTTGCCGCCTGTGTCTTCAAAAAGTTGGTACCCAACGTGAGCAAAGTTTACGAAATTTCAGTTTTTCGGTAACAATTTCATGAATTGGTGATCGTGAGTTTTGGGGAAATTCCATAGCGAGAGCACTAATTGTAAACTTGCGGTTTTCCTGGATCTTGTCATCAATCGCGTGAACCAGTTCTTCTGTAACCAAAGATGGACGGCCACTTCGTTCTTCATCGTGCACTTCACTACGTCCTTCATTGAACTGTCGGACCCATCTTCTCACCATTGAATCACCCATCGCATTTTGTCCGTAAACTTTGCAAATTTGCCGATAAATTTCAATTGGTTTCACCTTCCTAGCATTCCGAAAACGAATCACAGATCTGGTTTCACAAGCGGCGGGATTTTCAATCAACAAACAAGCACAACAAAGCGCATGTGGCTGACTGCGATCTCAAAATGGCGCACGTTTCTTCTACTTGATACAGAGCGTCTACCGCGCATATGCGGAGCCGCGTTCGCAGCGCTGCAGCGGAGATAAATTGTAACTGAACTTACTTTCTGGACGTACCTCGTATAATGTGAATGGAACACATCAGATTTTTTGTAATAAAAATGTTTTCGTTGCCAAGATGTGGTTTCCCCAAAGAAGCAAGCCATAATTAGCATGCGAATAAATATGAGCATTATGCATCTATTATGGTGTATTAAGCTATTTTGTTTTCTCCGAAATGATACTCCTCAAATGCACTGGAGGCTTTATCAATGTGGGGCACAGAAAATATCAATAACGGTAACATGGAGTTGCGAAAAAGCATTTCCGCAAATGTGAAATAAAAACACACAGGCCACTGCTATCATTACCACGAATTTTACTCCATTAAATGTGTATATGAATGTGGTACTTTTGGTGGGATTTCCAAGTAAGGCGTCCAAGGCCCACGCGATGAGCCTCAAGGAGTGAATGCAATGACAAATACTATTAGCTCAGCCCCTATTTGGGTTACACCTCGCACTGCAAATTAGAGGCGGTGTTCCAAAACTGGACCTCGTGGGAGGCACCTTCACTTCACCTGCTATGATGAAATGAATCTGGGTGAAAGCTTCATTTTAATGTTGTGTTAAGGTCAAAAAGTGCAGCGAAACAGATGTATAGGATCCACCATACAGGAAGTGTTTCGTAATCAAAAGAATTTCTCCTTATTGAAATGACAATCGCGAATATTGTTGTGGAATTAGGTCAAATAAATCAGTTTGTCCACATAAAAAAAATCTTATGTGCACCATTTACCTTTTTCCCTACAGCTCTGTAACAAATTATTCTTAAAAAGTTTACGCTTTTATTTACTTCATGCTAATCGAGAAAAAATAGTAGAAATAGTCTAGTTGTTATGTGACTGAAATTCCTTTGTTTGTCTGGACAGGAGTTCACAAAGTCCTGTATGAGAAAAGTATATTTTTTATAGCTGAAACCAAAAACAAGGAATATCTAAAAAATAATCAAATCCACGAAAAAAATGTATATAACATGAATTGTGTGTTTTAAAGTGCTCTACATTTATTGTGTGGTAAGTTTTTGTCCATCGCTTACGGTTTAGCAGTTATTCAAAATTTCATAAAATTCATCAAGAATAAAGTAGTCTTCAGAGGGTATTCCCAAAAATTTCAAGATAGACATTTTATTTGTCAGGTAAATATTTTTAATATATGATATTTTAATCAAAATCGTTATAGCCATTTTTGAGAAAGTCAAAATATGTGAAAAAAGTTCCATGTAAAGGGTAGTTGGGGGTGGGGGATTTTTCTCAAAATCTTCGTGTCGCATCCCTGGAAGATACTAAACTTAAATACCAAGTTTGGTATTTTGCCAACTTTTCGTTTTTGAGTTATCGTGTTCACAGACACACGGACACACTGACACACACACACACGGACCTTTTTCTGAAAATGCTTTTTTTTTAATACAGGGACCCTAAACCATATATTTGCGATGAAATCTGGATATCGAATTTTTTGGTGGAGTACAATACCTTCTCTATACACTATGTACATAGTGCGTATAGAGAAAGTAAAAATCTGATGTGTTTCATTCACATGCTTTCTCTATATCTCTGCAACAAATTATTGTTAAAAAGCTTATGCTTCTATTTACTTCATGCTAATCGAGAAAAAATAGCAGAAATAGTCTGGTTGTTATGTGACTGAAATTCCCTTGTTTGTATGGACTGGAGATGACAAATTCCTGTATGAGAAAAGTATAAGTTTTTTAAAGCTGAAACCAATAATAAGAAATACCACAAAAACGATCAACTCCACGAAAAAAATGTATATAACATAAATTGTGTGTTTTAATGTGCTGTATATTTTTTGTGGTAACTTTTTGTCCATTACTTACCCTTTAGCAGTTATGCAAAATTCCGTAAAATTCATCGAGAGTAAAGTAATCTTCAGAGGCTATTCCCAGAGAATTCAAGATATACATCTTATTTGTCACTTAAATATCTTTTATATACGGTATTTTAATCAAAATCGTTAAAATCATTTTTAAGAAAATCAAAATTTTCGAAAATACTTCCATGTAAAGGGTAGTTTCCGGTGGGGGATTTTTCTCAAAACCTTTGTGTCGCATCCCTAAAATATACTAATCTTAAGTTTGGTATTTTAGCGACTTTTTGTTTTTGAGTTATGGTGTTCAGACACACGAACCTTTTTCTGAAAATGTTTTCTTTGGTTAAAGGGGACCCTAAGATATATATTTCTGGTAAAATTTCGTAATATTATTTTTGGGTGGATTGCAATACCTTCTCTATACACTATGTACATAGTGCGCATAGAGAAAGTAAAATTGTTTGATGTGTTCCATTCACATGACTTTTTGTAGCTGTTCCGCAAACAAAATTTGTTGCTAATTCTTATTCTTATATCTACGTCCTGGTAATCGAGATACATATTAGCAAAAATTGGCAGACGTGAAATAATGGAATACAGTGGCCTAAAGCGATAGTCAAATCTTTTAAAAGCTGGTTACTATATGAACAATTGAAATTCTGTTCTCTCTCTTGCCAGAGATGCAATGTATAGGCCAAAAAATTGTGTGTTTTAACGATATCTACATTTTTGTATAGTAACTTTTTACTTTCTCTATACGTACTAATTACATAGTGTATAGGGAAGGTATTGTATTGCACCCCAAACTTCAACACCGAGATTTCACTGGAAATATATGTTTTGAGACCCCCGGAATCCATAAAAGCATTTTTAGAAAAATGTCCGTGTGTGTGTGTGTCTGTGGGCAGCATAGCTCAAAACCAAAAAGACCGTTAAATACCAAACTAGGTATTTAAGTTTGGTAACGAATTTTTGTTTTTCTTAAAAATGGCTCTTACGATTTTGATTAAAATATCGTATATTAAAGATATTTACCTGACAAATAAAATGTATATCATGAATTTTCTGGGAATAGCCACTTGATTCTGTAAGAATTTTACGGAATTTTGTATAACTGCTTAACCGTAAGGGATGGTCGAAAACTTAAAACCACACAATTTATGTTATATTTTTTTCTTGGAGTTGATCATTTTTGAGATATTCCTTGATTGTGGTTTCAGCTTTGAACAACCTATATTTTTCTCATACAGGAATTTGTCAACTACTATCCAGAGAAACAAAAGAACTTCACTTAGCAACCATCTTTTGACTATCACTTTAACCTATGGTACTCCCTTATTTCGGTCCTACTTACAAGGAAGCAAGTAATAAGACTATTTCTACTATGTTTTTCTCGATTAGATAAGATAAATAGAATAATTTGTTGCAGAGATGTAGAGAAAGTCACGTGAATGGAACACATCAGGTTTTTTCTATCCTTTACAGTTAGACAAAGGTTATATCAAAGCGATCCAGAATAAAGTGGTGTTTAGAGCCTATTCCCAGAGCAGTCAGATTTACATATCCTTTGTCACAAACATCTCTTAAGCATATGGTATTTTAATCAAAATTGCTTCAGCCATTTTTGAAAATATCCAAGTTTTCTAAAAATCGACCAAGTAAAGGGTAGTTGGGGGGGTTGGAGGGAATTCTCTTACAAATCTGTGTGTGGCATCTTTAATAGATACTGAAATTGAATACCAAGATTGGTATTTAACCGACTTTTCGGTTTTCAGTTATGCTGTCCTCATCACAGACACATATACACATGCACAAATGTGCGCTCGGGCCCTTTTATAAAAATCTGATGTGTTACCCTCACATGAGTTTCTCTAGCTACTCTACAAACAAACTTCTTACAAAAGATAATTCTTCTTTCAACTCCACGCTAATCGAGATAAACATTAGCAGAATTTTATTACTTAGTTCCTTATAAGTAGAATGGAACTAAGGGATTGCATTAGGCTAAAATGATAGTCAAATGTTTTAAAAGTTGTCGTTATGCGATTGTCATTATAAATCGCTTCTTTGCTTGACCAGGAGTAAAACAAAAGAGAAACGGACACTCCCATCGGAGAAAAGTATAAGTACTTCACAACTAAAACCAATGCCAAGGAATACCTCGAAGACCGTAAGCTCTACGAAAAAACAGCAAATGACATAACCTGTGTATTTTAACAAGATCTACATTTTTTGTATAGCAAGTTTTTATCCATCTCTTACGCTTTACTAGTTATGTCAAATTAAGCAAAATTCATCTAGAATAAGCAAGTCTTTAGAAGCTATTCCCAGATAATTCAAGATATACATTTTATTCGTGGATAAAAATGGCTTTAAAATGTGGCAGTTTAATCAAAATTGTTAGAACAATTTTTAAGAAAAACAAAATTTTCGAATTATATTTGAAAATCTACGTGTCGCGTCCTTTGAAAATACCAAACTTAAATACCAAGTTTGGTATTCAACCGTCTTTTCGTTTTTGAGCTATGCTGCCCACAGACACACACATACACAAACAGACAGACACACTCAAACACACGGACCTCTTTCTGAAAATGCTGTTTTTGGACTCAGGAAGTCCTAAAACGTGTATTTCCGGTGAAATCTCGACATGGAATTTTTGGGTGCAATACAATACTTCTCTATCCCTATGTACGATGTACATACAGGGCAAGAGAAAGTAAAAATGTTATTATTATAATTTTCTATTTTATTTTGAGGACTCAAAAAATTATTTCCGGTGAAATCTCAATATGGAATTTTTGGGTGAAATACAATGCCTTTTCTAATTATTTTGTATATTTTACATGCCTACCTTAGAAAATAAAAATCTGATGTGTTCCATTCACATGATTTCTCTACTTCTGTGAAACAAATTATTGTTAATAAGCTTATGGTTCTATTTACTTCATACTAATCCAGAAAAAATTAGCAGAAATAGTCTTATTTCCTGCTTCCTTGTAAGTAGGAGCGAAATATGGGAGTATCTTAGGTTAAAGTGAAGTCAAAAGCTGGTTACTAGGTGACTGAAGTTCCTTTCTTTGTATGGACACGAGTTGATAAATTCCTGTATGAGAAAAATACATGTTTTTCAAAGCTGAAACCAAAAACAAGGAATATCTCAAAAACAATCAACTCCTCGAAATAAATTATATAATATGAGTTGCGTGTTTCAATGTGCTCTACATTTTTGTGTGGTAAGTTTTTGTCCATTTATTATGGTTTACCAGTTATGCAAAATTTCGTAAAATTCATCCAGAATAAAGTAGTCCTCAGAGACTATACCCAGAAAATTCAAGATATACATATTATTTGTGAGGTAAATATCTTTAGTATACAATATTTTAATCAAAACCACTAGAGCCATTTGTGAGAAAATCAAAATTTTCGAAAAAATTTCCATGTAAAGGGTAGTTGGTGGTGAGGGGATTTTATTGAAAATCTTCGTGTCGCATCCTTGGAAGATACCAAACTTAAATACCAAGTTTGGTATTTATCGGTCTTTTCGTTTTCGAGCTATGCTGTCCACAGACACACAGACACACACACACACACACACACACACACACATGGACCTTTTTCCAAAAATGCATTCGGATTTTTGGGTGCAATACAATACCTTCTCTATACACTATGTATATAGTACGTGTAGAGAAAGTAAAAATCGGATAAGATGCATGTAGGCGACTTTCTCTATAAGTTACAAATGAAATATCACATATTAGTTACACTTTATACTATACAAATAAAACTGATTCGTATTGTTCTCTCTGCTTTGCTTCAAAACTTTCTCCTAGGATTTATTTCAAATTAATCAAGATGGTTTCAACATTTGGAAAAAGTATCCAAATATTTTTTTTGATAACAACTCTTTCGATTTAAAGAAAAGAAAAACGGAAGCAGGAATTGCAAAAACATGTCCGTTAGTTGGTGTTTAGCAAAAGTTTAAACTTGTAATGTGGAATATTCCTAAACGACTGATGCTGCGAAAAGTTTATTTCTTTTAAGTTGAGTATTATACTAAACACACTTCACCTGGACACAGGGAAGAGCCATGCGCCCGTGCAGAATAGTTACTTTTTACTTTCTCTACACGTGCTATATGCATAGTGTATAGAGAAGGTATTGCACTCCACCAAAAAATTAGATACCGAGATTTCACCGGAAATGTATGTTTTAGGGTCTCCCGTATCCAAAAAAAAGCATTTTCAGAAAAAGGTCCGAGTATGTGTCCGTATGAACCGCATAACCCAAAAACGAAAAGTCGGTAAAATACCAAACTTGGTATTTAAGTTTAATATCCTCCAGGGATGCAACACGAAGATTTTGAGAAAAATCCCCCCACCAACAACCAACCCTCACATGGAACTTTTTTCGAAAATGTTGATTTTCTCCAAAATGGCTGTAACGATTTTGATTAAAATGTGTTATATTAAAGCTATTTACCTGAAAAATAAAATGTATATCAAGAATTTTTTGGGAATAGCCTTTGAAGACTACTTTATTCTGGATGAATTTTACGGAAGTTCTAATAACTGCCTAACCGTAAGAGATACACAAAAACTTACTACATAAAATTGTAGAGTATACTAAACACACAATTTATGTTGTATACATTTTTTAATGGAGTTCATCCTTTTTGAAACATTCTTTTTGGTTTCTGTTTTGAAAAACTTATACTTTTCTCATAAAGGAATTTGTCAACAGCTATGCATACAAACAAGGGAACATCAATGATATAGCAACCAGCATTTTACTATCACTTAATGTATGCTACTCTCTTATTTCGCTTCTACCTACAAGGAAGCAAGTGATAAGACTATTTCTGCTATTTTCACTTTCTCTATACGTTCTATGTACATAGTGTATGGAGGAAGTATTGTATTCCACCCAAAAATTCGATACAGAGATTTCACCGGAAATACATGTTTTAGGACCCCCTAAATCCCAAAAAAAAAAAAAAAAAAAGCATAGCTCAAAAACGAAAATACCATTAAATGCTAAACTTGGTATTTAGGTTTGGTATCTTCCAAGGATGCGACAAGAAGATTTTTCAAGAAAATCACCCCACCCCCAACAACCCTTTACATAGAAAATGTTTCGAAAATGTTGATTTTCTAAAAAATGCCTCTAACGATTTTGATTAAAACCCCGTATTTTAAATCTATTTATGTCCGAAATAAAATGTATATCTCGAATTTTCTGGGAATAGCCCCTGAAGAGCTCTTTATTCTGGGTGAATTTTGCTAAATTTTGCTTAATTGCTAAACGGTAAGAGATAGACAAAAACTTACTACACAGAAAATGTTGATCTGATCAAAACACTTATTTTGTGTACTTTACATTTTTGTTTTGGAGGTAACCGTTTCCGAGATATTTTAGGTTTCAGTTGTGAGTACTTAAACTTTTCTCAGACAGGAGGTGTCATTTAGCTTTTGTTCTACTCCTGGCCAAGCAAAGAAGTGATTTGCAATGACAATCGAATAACCAAGCGTCTTTCTACTTGTAAGGAACTAAGTAATAAGAACATTCAGCTAATGTATATCTCGATTAGCAAGGTGCAGAAAGAAGAATAATCTTATGTAAGAAGTTTGTAGAAGAGCTAGAGAAAATCATGTGAGTGTAACACATTAGATTTTTTTCTGATTAGCATGAAGTAAATATAAGTATAAGGTTTTTAAGAGTAATTTGTTGCAGAGATGTAGAGAAAGTATGAATGGTATACATCAGGTTTTTCCCTATTAGTGTAACAACGTTTAAGGTGTTAGTGGTTACTAGCAGATATATTCCTTCAGGTACTCTCCATCATGGCTTTAAGCAATGTAGACAAGAGAAAACGATGCCTGCCTTTGCTACAATTGGCTACCATGTGAATTGAAGAAGCACCAACCAATATTAAAATAATTGTGCAGGAAAAAGTATTGGCATTGGCACATTTAAACTTTGAAAGATACTCATTTTGCATACCTGTTGGTATTTAATAATCTTTTCGTTTTTGAGTTATGATGCCCACCCCCCCCCGCGCACACTCACACCCCCGGGCATTTTTCTGGAAGCCTCAAAACACGTATTTCCGGCGTAATGAATTTTCTGGTATAATACAATATCTTCTCTATCCATTGTGTACATTGTGCATACGTGCTAGAGAAAGTAAAATACAGGTGTTAATGACTATACCGAAATATTTTCACAAAATGTGTAGATTACTTAAATAAGTAACTTGAGAAAGGAGTCTTATGGCCTGTTTATTGAAATTTCGAAGTAACGGCTATAAGTCTCTGAAGTGCCAGTACGCCACTGGCTAATTTGTCAACCATTCGAGAGCATAACACGAAAAACGAAGGGAGATATTACAGCGTATCTCTCTGGCATAGTGGTTATGATACTGGCTTTCAAGTGAAAGATAGTTTCCGAGTTCGGGTCTCGTTCACGTATCGTGGCATTTTGGAATATCGCCCTCCGTGGTGTAATGGTTACCATGCTGAATTTATATACCCAAGGTCGCGGGTTCAAACCTGGCGGAGGACGATGGGTTTTTACGGGCGTAAAAATCCTTAGCATGGCTTCCTTCGGAAGGGAAGTAAAGCCCTTGGTCCCGTGTCGTAGATTTACGGCACGTAAAAAAACCTAAAGCCTGATAGAGAGGCCTCTGAGCAAAATTAAGCGATCTTTCACGCCCAGTATAGAATGGGACGCTGAGAACCACAGCAGTTAAAGAGCTTCCATAAATAACACGCCATAAAAAGATTTACTCTATGACGGGAACCGATGACTTTTGGGGGTTGCAGGTTCTCGCGTTATTCATTATGCCACCAGAGCAGTTGAAAAAACGCCTCCAGAGTAGGCTACATAACTCAAGAACGTAGTTAATGAATGCTCAGTGTCGCACTGTCAAGTGATTAGTTCGAGATTTTACAGATCTTTGCGACATTAAATCTTGAGAACGCTAGCAACGAGCTGCTAAAAATCGATATTTCTATACTCGGGCAGCAGTTTTAAAGACATTCTCAGCCATTTTTTCAACCTGCTTTGCTTTAACACTGATTTATCATCACCTGATACCCACACGTTTAACGCTATGTAGTTGCGTTATGTTTATCCGGGGACCATGCATCGCCGATCTCAAATTACTTATATCAGTCACGGGCACAATCTCGCAAATTATTTCGGTGTAGTTCATTAACATCCTGTATACTGGTAAGTTTACATAGGAGAACATAATTATTAATATGTTAAAAGGAAATACGTTTATATTAGCTAATAGATGTAATTAACTGAGTAACCAATTAGAGTACTTAAGCAAGAGAAGCACCGCTTAGTCGATCATTTCGGAGAAACATAAGATATACACTTACATCTGTTCGCTATTTCGAACTTCAGACAAGAAAACTATGATACAAGTTGGAGATTATTCTAAGTAATGAGAAGTATACAAGGAGATAAGAAAAAAAATTGGATGTGTTCCATTCACATGACTTTCTCTACATCTCTGAACAAATTATTGTTAAAAACCTTATGCTTCTATTTATTTCATGCTAATCGACAAATAATTAGCAGAAATAGTCTTATTACTTGCTTCCTTGTAAGTAGGAGCGAAATAAGGGAGTACCATAGGTTAAAGTGATAGTCAAAAGCTGGTTGCTATGTGACTGATGTTCCTTTGTTTGTATGGACAGGAGTTGACAAATTCCTGTATGAGAAAAGTATAAGTTTTTCAAGGCCTAAATCAAAAACAAGGAATATCTAAAAAATGATCAACCCCACGAAAAATATATATAACATAAATTGTGTGTTTTAATGTGCTCTTCCCAAGCGACCGCATGTGAGATTTGTGGTGGACAAAGCGGCACTGGGGCGGGTTTTCTCCGGGTTCTCCGGTTTCCCCCGCCATCGTCATTTATGTATCATCAGTGTCACCGCCTGCGGTGCCATAAGTAGTTAAATCGGGCGCTAAACACTACAAAAAAAATGTGCTCTACATTTTTGGTTGGGTTTACTAGTTACAAAAAATTACGTAACATTCATCCAGAATAAAACAGTCTTCAGAGGCTATTCCCAGAAAATTCAGGATATACATATTATTGTCAAGTATATATCTTTAATATATTATATTTTAATCAAAATCGTAACAGCCATTTTTTAGAAAATCAAAAAGTTCGAAATTTTTTCCATGTAAAAGGTAGTTTGTAGTGGGGAGGGGACTGTCTTGAAAATCTTCGTGTCGAATTCTTGGAAGATACTATACCTAAATACCAAATTTGGTATTTAACGGTCTTGAGCTATGTTGTCTACAGACAGACAGACACACACACACACACGCACGGACCTTTCTCTAAAAGTGCTCTATTTGGATTCAGGGGATCTAAAACATGTATTTCCTGCGAAATCTCGGTATCAAATTTTTGGGTGGAATACAATACTTCCTCTATACACTATGTACATAGTACGTGTAGAGAAAGTAAAACATTGATTATGGTAGGAAAGATTTAAAATGAACCAAGGCAGAAGCTGGAGAAGGAGAAGGAGAAAGAGAATCTGCAAGAGAGAGAGGAAGAGAATCAAATGCAAAGAGATGATTATAAAGGCGTGAAGATGAAAAATCTGATATGTTCCATTCACGTGACTTTCTCTACATCTCTGCAACAAATTATTATTAAAAAGCTTATGCTTCTATTTACTTCATGCTAATTGAGAAAAAATTAGCAGAAATAGTCTGATTACTTGCTTCCTTTTAAGTAGAAGCGAAATAAGGGAGTATCATAGGTTGTGATAGTAAAAAGCTGGTTGCTATGTGACTCAACGTCCTTTGTTTGTATGTATACGAGTTCACAAAATCCTGTAAGAAAAAATATACGTTTTTTATAGCTGATACCAAAAACAAGGAATATTTAAAAAACAATCAACTCCACGGAAAAAATGTATATAATATAAATTGTGTGTTTTAAAGTGCTCTACATGTGTTGTGTGGTAAGATTTTGTCCATCTCTTGCGGTTTAGCAGTTATGGAAAATTCCGTAAAATTGACCCAGAATAAAGTACTCTTCAGAGGCTATTCCCAGAAAATTCAAAATATACATTTTATTGGTGAGGTAAATATCTTTAATATACGATATTTTAAACAAAATCGTTAGAGCCATTTTATGGAAAATCAAAATTTTCGAAAAAAGTTCCATGTAAAGGGTAGTTTGGGGTGAGGAATTTTTTTCAAAACCTTCGTGTTGTATCCCTGGAAGATTATTTGTTTGATGTTTTGGTATTTGGTATTTTACCGACTTTTCGTTTTTGAGTTATCGTGTTCACGGACACACTGACTCACGGACAAACGGACCTTTTTCTGAAAATACTTTTTTTGTGGATACAGGAGACCCTAAAATATATTTCCGGTGAAATCTCGGTATCGAATTTTTTGGTGGAGTGCAATACCTTCTCTATACACTGTGTACATAGTGCGTATAGAGAATGTAAACATTGTAATATTCGTGAAGCAATTAAAGGCTTCTAAGGGAGGAATAAAGAGAAGAAGGAAAAGAAAGGGCTTGTGATGAAGCAGGAGTAGAAAGTGGAAGAAGGAGCAAAATAAAAAGATGATTGCAGCGCGGGCAGTGAGGGCGCTTGCCTGACACATGGCCCCCACCTGTCTGGGCAACAGGTGGGTGACAGATGCAGTTACCGCTGCAGTGTGGGAACTGTGTACCTGGCAATGAACAACAAGAGTAAATCCTCTTCCAGATGTGGGACCCTTTCTTTCATTGCCTCCGTCCGACCTTCAGGTCGCCCTTTGTGCACAGGGATGTACACCACCACCACCAGCAACCAAAATACAGCACCTTAGTAGATGAATGGTGCAAATGGAAAGTAAAAAAAAAAAAAAAGAAAATCTGATGTGTTACACTCACATGACTTTCTCTAGCTGCTCTAAAAACCTCCTACAAAAGATTATTCTTCTTTGTACACAATGCTAATCGAGATAAATATTAGCAGAACGTTATTACTTTGATCCTAATAAGCAAAAGAGAATAAGGGAATGCACTATGCTAAAGTGATTGCCAAATGTTTTAAAAGCTATCGTTATGCGACTGTCATTACAAATCACTTCTTTACTTGGCCAGTAGTAGAACAAAAGAAAATCGGACACTTCCTGTCTGAGAAAAGTTTAAGTACTTCACAATTGAAACCAATAACAAGGAATATCTCAGAAACGGTTACCTCCACAACAAAAACGTAAAGGACATAAATTGTGTGTTTTGTCGTGATGTACATTTTTTGTGCAGTGAGTTTTTTTTCTATCTCTTACGGTTTAGCAGTTAAGCAAAATTCATCCAGAATAAAGAGGTCTTAAGAGGCTATTCCCCAAAAATTGGAGATATACATTTTATTTCGGACATAAATAGATTTAATATACGGGATTTTAATCAAAATCGTTAGAGCCATTTTTAAGAAAATCAAAATTTTCGAAATTTTTTCCATGAAAAGGGTAGTTTTTAGTAGGGGAATTTCTTTTAAAATCTTCGTGTCGCATCCTTGGAGGATACTAAACCTAAATACAAAGTTTGGTATTTACCGGTCTTTTCGTTTTGGGGCTATGCTGTCCACAGACAGACACACACACACACGGACCTTTTTTTAAAAATGCTTTTTTCGTACTCAGGGGACCCCAAAACATATATTTCCGGTGAAAGCTTGGTATCGAATTTTTGGGTGCATTACAATATCTTCTCTATCCCTATATACATTGTACATATGGGGCTAGAGAAAGTAAAAAAATCTTACGTGTTCCATTCACATGACTTTCTCTACATCTCTGCAATAATTATTGTTAAAAAGCTTATACTTCTATTTACTTCATGCTAATCAGAAAACATTAGCAGACATAGTCTTATTACTTGCTTCCTTGTAAGTAGAAGCGAAATAAGGGAGTACTATAAGTTAAAGTGATAGTCAAAAGCTGGTTGCTATGTGACTGAAGTTCGTTTGTTTGTATGGACAAGAGTTGACAAACTCCTGTATGAGAAAATCATATTTTTCAAAACTGAAACCAAAAATAAGGAATACCAAAAAACGATTAACTCTAGGAAAAAAGTATATAACACTAATTGTGTGTTTTAACGTGCTCTACATTTTTTGTGTGTTAAGCTTTTGTCCATCTCTTAGGGTTTAGCAGTTATGCAAAACTCCGTAAAATTTTTCCAGAATAAAGTAGTCTTCAGAGACTATTCCCAGAAAATTCAAGATATATATTTTATTTGTCAGGTAAACATCTCAAATATACGACATTTTAATCAAAATTGTCGAAAAAAGTTCATGTAAAGGGTACTTTGGTGTGGGAGCATTTTCTTAAAAATCTTCGTTTCGCATCCTTGGAAGATACTAAACTTAAATACCAAGCTTGGGACTTTACCGACTTTACGTTTTTGAGTTGTGTTCACAGACGCATGGACCTTTTTTCCAAAAATGCTTTTTTTGGATACATGGGACCCTAGAACACATATTTCTGGTGAAACCTCGGTATCGAATTTTTGGGGGAATACAATATTTTCTCTATACACTATATATATATATAGTACGTATTGAGAAAGTAAAAATTCTCGAGTCAAGCCGGAAATCAAACCCAGTACCTTTTACAAAGTAGACAAGCGCTCTACGGATTGCGCTACGTCACAGTAAAAAAAACTAAAAAATAATTGTAATTTAATACAAAATTAACATTTTCAAGTTAATTCTTTCTTTCCTCGTTTACTCTCCTCATATGTAGATCTTACACCCTCCAGGGCTTACAAGCTAGCGTCTGGGGTCAGACTGCAATTAGCTAGCAGAGTTTCTGGATCAAAGAGAACCCAGGAAGGGTGATCAGCCCGGTGCCTGGTATGAAAATGAGGAAGTGGATAATAATGGTTACCATGCTAACTTTATATACTCAAGGTCACGGGATCAAACCCGGCGGAGAACGATGGCATTTTTCGGGCGTTAAAATCCTTAGCATGGCTTCCTTCGTAAGGGAAGCAAAGCCTTTGGTCCTGTGTTGTACATATACAGCACGTAAAAGAACCTCAAGTCTGATAGAGAGGCCTCTGAGCAAAATTAAGCGGTCTTTCACGCCCAATTTGGAATGGGACGCTGAGAACCACAGCAGTTAAACAGCGTTAATAAATAACATTTTTGGCGATGAAATAGATAAAAGGAAACAGTGGAATGAATGGCGGAGAAAACCGCCCAGGCGCAGCAAAGTCCACCATAAATACCGCATAGAGTACCTGAGAATGAATCCGAGCCACCAGTTGTGTAATCACTATAGGGTTTACAGGCGATAGTTTTTTGTTTTTGTTTTTTTTTATCGTTGTATCATTTATATAGCCCCCTTTAACATCTAAGTCATATCGGGAGCTTTGCATTTGAAACAACTCGTTAACTGTAGGCTCTTTACGTTGGTTTAAACCATTTTATTTTTCTCAAATACACACACGTTTACTCTCACATACATACTTCCAGACTCTGTGGGGGATAAGGAATAAATCTGGCTAAAAAAAAAAAAATTCCAGCCCCAGCCGGGAATCGAACCCGGAACCTCCGCGTGAGAAGTAAGCTCGCTGACCACTTGACCACAGAGGCACTCAGTGGCTTTAGTTTTATATTATTAAACACATGCACATTTACTCTCGTATGTATATTATCATTTGCAGTGGGGATAGGGAATGATTCTGGTTAAAGAAAAATTCCTCCCTCCAAGTCAGGATTCGATCCCGGACCTCTGGGTGAGAACATAGAATGCCGAACACTTGACCGAAGATGTAGTCATTATCAAATTAATTCTGGGTGTATACAGCATAAAGTTATGAGTGCAATTTGTTTATTTTATACATACCTCATATCAGGTTTTAGAATACGTAATATAGTTTAAACTTGTTTATATAGTTTAGAGAGCTTTTATCCATCACGTAGCAAAAGCTTTAGTGAACTCGGCTGATGTCTTGCCCAGAAACACGATATCTTCGGCTAAAGTTTTATTTTACTTGCTTTCATACATTACTTATTCCATGTTGAATTGGAATTTGATGAATTTTATGATTTGTCAGAACTAATTTAAATTATCTCTGTGTTATTTCCAATCTTAGCCGAGAACGTATTGCACTCCACCAAAAAAATCGATACCGAGATTTCACCGGAAATACATGTTTTAGGGTCCCCTGTATCCAAAGAAGGTATTTTCAGAAAAAGGTCCGTGTGTGTCCATGTGTCTGTGAACACGATAACTCAAAAACGAAAAGTCGGTAAAATACCAAACTTGGTATTTAAGTTTAGTAACTTCCAGGGATGCGACACGAAGATTTAGAGAAAAATCCCTCCACCCCAAACTACCTTTTACATGCAACTTTTTTCGAAAATTTTGATTTTCTTAAAAATGGCTCTAACGATTTTGATTAAAATATCGTGTATTGAAGATATTTACCTGACAAATAAAATGTATATTTTGAATTTTCTGGGAATAGCCTCTGAAGACTACTTTATTCTGTGTCAATTTTACGGAATTTTGCATAACTGCTAAACCGTAAGAGATAGACAAAATCTTACAATGCAACAAATGTAGAGCACTTTAAAACACACAATTTATGTTATATACATTTTTTTCGTGGAGTTGATTGTTTTTGAGATATTCCTTGTTTTTTATTTCAGCTATAAAGATATACTTTTCTCATACAGGACTTTGTGAACTCATGTCCAACATCAGTCACATAGCAACCAGCTTTTGGCTTTCACTTTAACCTGTGGTACTCCCTTATTTCGCTTCTACTTACAAGAAAGCAAGTAATAAGACTATTTCTGCTAATTTTTTCTCAATTAGCAGGAAGTAAATAGAAGCATAAGCATTTTAACAATAATTTATTGCAGAGTTGTAGAGAAAGTCATGTGAATGGAACACATCAAATTTTTCCATTGCGTTATTTAATATCAATCATCGGACCATGTTTATAGAGTGGGGATAGCCTTACATTCAATAAATGCCAAATATAAACCCCAGTTGTCGAGAGTTACATGGATAAAGATGTTTATAGAGTGGGGATAGCCTTACATTCAATAAATTCCAAATAAAAACCTCAGTTGTCGAGAGTTACATGGATAAAGATGTTTATAGAGTGGGGATAGTCTTACATTCAATAAATTCCAAATAAAAACCTCAGTTGTCGAGAGTTACATGGATAAAGATGTTTATAGAGTGGGGATAGCCTTACATTCAATAAATTCCAAATAAAAACCTCAGTTGTCGAGAGTTACATGGATAAAGATGTTTATAGAGTGGGGATAGCCTTACATTCAATAAATTCCAAATATAAACCTCAGTTGTCGAGAGTTACATGGATAAAGATGTTTATAGAGTGGGGATAGCCTTACATTCAATAAATTCCAAATAAAAACCTCAGTTGTCGAGAGTTACATGGATAAAGATGTTTATAGAGTGGGGATAGCCTTACATTCAATAAATTCCAAATAAAAACCTCAGTTGTCGAGAGTTACATGGATAAAGATGTTTATAGAGTGGGGATAGCCTTACATTCAATAAATTCCAAATATAAACCTCAGTTGTCGAGAGTTACATGGATAAAGATGTTTATAGAGTGGGGATAGCCTTACATTCAATAAATTCCAAATAAAAACCTCAGTTGTCGAGAGTTACATGGATAAAGATGTTTATAGTGTGGGGATAGCCTTACATTCAATAAATTCCAAATAAAAACCTCAGTTGTCGAGAGTTACATGGATGAAGATGTTTATAGAGTGGGGATAGCCTTACATTCAATAAATTCCAAATAAAAACCTCAGTTGTCGAGAGTTACATGGATAAAGATGTTTATAGAGTGGGGATAGCCTTACATTCAATAAATTCCAAATATAAACCTCAGTTGTCGAGAATTACATGGATAAAGATGTTTATAGAGTGGGGATAGCCTTACATTCAATAAATTCCAAATATAAACCTCAGTTGTCGAGAGTTACGTGGATACAGATGTTTATAGTGTGGGGATAGCCTTACATTCCATAAATTCCAAATATAAAACTCAGTTGTCGAGAATTACATGGATAAAGATGTTTATAGAGTGGAGATAGCCTTACATTCAATAAATTCCAAATATAAACCTCAGTTGTCGAGAGTTACATGGATAAAGATGTTTATAGAGTGGGGATAGCCTTACATTCAATAAATTCCAAATATAAACCTCAGTTGTCGAGAGTTACATGGATAAAGATGTTTATAGAGTGGGGATAGCCTTACATTCAATAAATTCCAAATAAAAACCTCAGTTGTCGAGAGTTACATGGATAAAGATGTTTATAGAGGGGGGGATAGCCTTACATTCAATAAATTCCAAATAAAAACCTCAGTTGTCGAGAGTTACATGGATGAAGATGTTTATAGAGTGGGGATAGCCTTACATTCAATAAATTCCAAATAAAAACCTCAGTTGTCGAGAGTTACATGGATAAAGATGTTTATAGAGTGGGGATAGCCTTACATTCAATAAATTCCAAATAAAAGCCTCAGTTGTCGAGAGTTACATGGATAAAGATGTTTATAGAGTGGGGATAGCCTTACATTCAATAAATTCCAAATATAAACCTCAGTTGTCGAGAATTACATGGATAAAGATGTTTATAGAGTGGGGATAGCCTTACATTCAATAAATTCCAAATATAAACCTCAGTTGTCGAGAGTTACGTGGATAAAGATGTTTATAGTGTGGGGATAGCCTTACATTCCATAAATTCCAAATATAAACCTCAGTTGTCGAGAATTACATGGATAAAGATGTTTATAGAGTGGAGATAGCCTTACATTCAATAAATTCCAAATATAAACCTCAGTTGTCGAGAGTTACGTGGATAAAAATGTTTATAGAGTGGGGATAGCCTTACATTTAATAAATTCCAAATATAAACCTCAGTTGTCGAGAATTACCTGAATAAAGATTTTTTCGAGGTTTCCGAAAAGACAAAGAAGGTGAATGCCCGTTCTCCCCTGGAGTCATTTCAGCATGATTGCATTCTTTCGATTCACTCGTCGTCCGTTTTGGTGTTATTTTGTTAAAAACTAGTAGGAAGGTACATGTTTTGGAAACCCCTAAGAAGGAGAGAGTGGCCTACAAGAAACAAGGCGGTAGGTGCGTGGACAACAGTTGAAGTGTGATAAATGTGATCAGCTGTAGGGTACCTTGCACACCAGTGTTTTGTTCCTTATCATACACAATTCACGGCTTTCTTCTTCTCCTTCCTTATCAAGAAACCATTTTAACCTATTACCCAAGCGGGGAAATAGCTCCCTTTACACCGTTTCCAGTGTTGTAAATCTAAACAATTCTTGTTCTTCTAATAAACACGGTTTAAATTTTTCAGGATTTAAAAAATAGACAAATGGAAAGACAAATCTAAAACTTGATATATAACAGTTAGGAGGTTTTCATTTAATTGCTATTTAAAAAACCTGATGTGTTCCATTCACATGACTTTCTCTACATCTCTACAACAAAGAATTGTTAAAAAGCTTAGGCTTCCATTTACTTCATGCTAATCCAGAAACAATTAGCAGAAATAGTCTTATTACTGGCTTCCTTGTAAGTAGAAGCGAAATAAGGGAGTATCATAGGTTAAAGTGAAGACAAAAGCTGGTTGCTATGTAACTGATGTTCCTTTTTATGAACAGGAGTTGACAAATTCCTCTATGAGAAAAGTACGAGCTTTTAAAGGTGAAAACAAAAACAAGGAATAACTAAACCAGAATCAACTCCACGAAAAAATGTAAATAACATAAATTGTGTGTTTTCACGTGCTCTACATTCTTTTGTGTGGCAAGTTTTTGTCCTTCTTTTACGGTTTAGCAGTTATGCAAAATTCCGTAAAATTCATCCAGAATAAAGTAGCCTTCAGAGGCTATTACTAGAAAATTTTAATCAAAATCATTAGAGTCATTTTTGAGAAAATCAAAATTTTAGAAAAAAGTTCCATGTAAATGGTAGTTTGTGGTGGGGGGATTTTTCTCAAAATTTTCGTGTTGAATCCCTGGAAGGTACTAAACTTAAATACCAAGTTTGGTATTTTACTGACTTTTCGTTTTTGAGTTATCGTGTTCAAAGACACACGGACACACTGACACATGGACACACATACACACACGGACCTTTTAGTGAAAATGCTTTTTTTAGATAATGGGGACCCTAAAACATATATTTCCGGTGAAATTTCGGTATCGAATTTTTTGGTGGAGTGCAATACTTTCTCTATTCACTATGTACATAGTGTCTATAGAGAAGGTAATAACTAATTAATCTGATGTGTTCCAATCACATGGCTTTCTCTATCTCTCTGTAACAAATTATTGTTAGTAAGCTTATCTTTTATTTATTTGATGTTAATCGAGGAAAATTAGCAGAATAGTCTTATTCCTTGCTTTATTGTAAATACAAGCGAAATGAGGGAGTACCATAGGTTAAAGTGAAAGCCAAAAGCTGGTTGCTATGTGACTGATGTTCCTTTGTTTGTATGGACAGGAGTTGACAAATTCCTGTATGAGAAAAATATGTTTTCCAAAGCTGAAACCAAGAAAAAGGAATATCTCAAAACCGATCAACTCCACGAAAAAAATGTATATAACATAAATTGTGTGTTTTAACGAGCTCTACAGTTTTTGTGTGTTACGTTTTTGTCCGTCTCTTACGGTTTAGTAGTTATGCAACATTCATCCAGAATAAAGAAGTCTTCAGAGGCTATTCCCAGAAAATTCAAGATATACATTTTATTTGTCAGGTAAATATCTTTAATATGTGATATTTTAATCAAAATCGTTAGAGCCATTTTTTAGAAAATGAAAATTTTCGAAAAAAGTTCCATGTAAAGGATAGTTTGGGATGGGGGGATTTTTCTCAAAATCTTCGTGTCGCATCCTTGGAAGATAATAAACTTAAATAAAGTTTGGTATTTTACCGACTTTTCGTTTTTGAG
Organism: Hymenopus coronatus; assembly: GCA_030762935.1. Classification (NCBI taxonomy): domain Eukaryota; kingdom Metazoa; phylum Arthropoda; class Insecta; order Mantodea; family Hymenopodidae; genus Hymenopus; species Hymenopus coronatus. The sequence goes on from CM060893.1 coordinate 36,371,203, forward strand.
TTATCGTGTTCACAGACTTTTTTTTGGATACAGGGGACCCTAAAACATATATTTCTGGTGAAATCTCGGTATCGAATTTTTTGGTTGAGTGCAATACATTCTCTATACTCTATGTACATAGTTCGTATAGAGAAAGGAAGAAACTGATAAAATAGTAAATATTAATACTTAGTGGCTTGACTGCTATTATTTTCTAATAATCCATGGCTCCAGCAATACAGAGTCCTAAGACTGAGTACATCATATATATTTCCGGCATATTCTAAACAGGATTCGTTAAAAGTGATTTTGCGTGTCATCATGAATTCCTCGCCACAAAATTAATCACACAATCTTTGGAAACGGCGCTCATCTTTTTACCAGGAACTCCACCCACTCATTTCAAATCCTCTCCGTGAACTCTCACCAGCACGGGTTAACGCTCCTTTGCGCAACACAGTTGCCATCGCTAAAAGACACTGAAAGAAAAAGAAGAAAAAAAGTAAGTGAGAAGCACACAAGCGGTACCAATCATTATATTTTAGACCTAAACGGAAAACATCTTAGATCTTCCATTCACATGACTTTCTCTACATCAAATTATTGTTAAAAAGCTTATGCATCTATTTACTTCATGCTAATCGAGAAAAAATTAACAGAAATATTCTTATTACTTGCTTCCTTGTAAGTAAAAGCGACATAAGGGAAACCATAGGTTAAACTGATACTCAAAACCTGGTTCCTATGTTCCTTTGTTTGTATGGATAGGAGTTGACAAATTCCTGTATTAGAAAAGTATAAGTTTTTCAAAGCTGAAACCAAAAACAACAAATACCTTAAAAACGATCACTTCCACGAAAAAATTGTTTATTACATAACTTGTGCGTTTTAAATTGCTCTACATGTTCTGTGTAGTAAGTTTTTATACATCTCTTAAGGTTTAGCAGATATGCAAAATTCCATAAAATTCATCCAGAATAAAGTAGTCTTCAGAAGCTATTCCCAGAAAATTCAAGATATACATTTTATTTGTCAGGTAAATATCTGTAATATACATATTTTTATCAAAATCCTTAAAGCCATTTTTTAGGAAATCAAAATTTTCGAAAAAAGTTTCATGATTTTCTTGAAAATTTTGGTGTCGCATTCTTGGAAGATACCAAACCTACATAGCAAATTTGGTTTTTAACGGTCTTTTAGTTTTTGAGCTATACTGTCCACAGACACACACACCCACATACACGGACCTTTTTGTAAAAATTATTTTTACTTTCTCTACACGTACTATGTACATTGTGTATAGAGAAGGCATTGTATTGCACCCAAAAATTCTATTCCGAGATTTCACCGGAAATATATGTTTTAATTCACTCTGAATCCAAAAAAAGCATTTTTGGAAAAAGGTCCGTGTGTCTGTGTATCTGCTGGCAGCACAGCTCAAAAACGAAAAGACCGTTAAATACCAAACTTGGTATTTAAGTTTGGTGTCTTCCAAGGATGCGACACGAAGATTTTCAAGAAAATCCCCCCCCCAACTACCTTTTACATGGAACTTTTTTCGAAAATTCGGATTTTCTCAAAAATGTCTCTAGCGATTTTGATTAAAATATTGTATATTAAATATATTTACCTGACAATTAATATGTAGATCCAGAATTTTCTGGGAATAGCCTCTGAAGACTACTTTATTCTGGAGGAATTTTGCATAACTGCTAAACCGTAAGAAATGGACAAAAACATACCACACAAAATGTAGAATACACAATTTATGTTACATTTTTTTTTTTTCGAGGAGTTGATCGTTTTATTGGATATTCCTTGTTTTTGGTTTCAGCTTAGAAAAACTTGTACTTTTCTCATACAGGAATTTGTCAACTCGTGTCCATACAAACAAAGGAACTTCAGTTACCTAGTAACCAGCTTTTGACTTCACTTTAACCTATGATACTCCCATATTTCACTTCTACTTACAAGGAAGCAAGTAATAAGACTATTTGTGCTAATTTTTCTTGATTAGGTTGAAGAAAATAGAAGGATAAGCTTATTAACAATAATTTGTTACACAGAAGTAGAGAAAGTCATGTGAATGGAACACATTAGATTTTTTTGGAATCAGGGGGACAGAAAACATATATTTCCGGTGAAATATCGGTATCGAACTTTTGGGTGGAATACAATACCTTCTCTATACACTATGTACTTAGTTCGAGTAGAGAAAGTAAAAAAAAAATGAAGGGTGTTAAGATATTCAAGAGTGTATATCGGAAGGTGTCCAGGTACAGTGGAAGTAATGACGTGGTCGGCGGACCTAGGATATCCCATAAGGCATTGTGCGGAATTTCCAAGTGGTGTTTAATGCAATGACTCTGCGTTTGAACGCTATTTCCTCCTTTACTGCATTTGTGAAATAGAAATAAATAGAAATGTTGTTGATGATGACGCAGAACTCCTCCTTCTTGCATTCTTTTTGAGGCAGGTCATTGTAGGTTATCCAGAGATGGCGTTCAGCGTGTCAATATGCGCTGAAACCTGTTTAAGTTAACTGGGTACTGTTTCTCCCGCAAACAGGTAGCACTACAGTACTTTCTCTACATCTCTGCAACAAATTATTGTTAAAAAGCTTATGCTTCTATTTACTTCATGCTAATCGAGAAAAAAATAGCAGAAATATTCTTATTACTTGCTTCCTTGTAAGTAGAAGCGAAACAAAGGAGTAGCATAGGTTAAAGTTATAGTCAAAAGCTGGTTGCTATGTGACTGAAGTTCCTTTGTTTGTATGGACAGGAGGTGACAAATTCCTGCATGACAAAATTGTAAGTTGTTCAAAGCTGAAAACAAAAACAAGGAATATCTAAAAAAAGATTAACTCCACGAGAAAAATGTATGTAACATAAATTGTGTGTTTTAACGTGCTCTACATTTTTCGTGTGTTAAGTTTGTGTCCATCTCTTACGGTTTAGCAGTTATGCAAAATTCCGTGAAATGGATCCAGAATTAAGTAGTCTACAGAGGCTCTTCCCAGAAAATTCAAGATATACGTTTTATTCCGGGTGCAAATAGCTTTAATATACGTGATTTTAATCAAAATCGTTAGAGCCATTTTTAAGAAAATCAAAACTTTCGGAAATTTTTCCATATAAAGGGTAGTTCGTGCTGGGGAGATTTTCTTGAAAATCGTGTCGCATCCTTGGAAGATACTATAACTAAATACCAAATTTTGTATTTAACAGTCTTTTCGTTTTTAAGCTATACTGCCCACAGACACACACGCACAAACATACGGACATTTTTGGGGGGATTCAGGGGGTCCCAAAACATGTATATCCGGTGAAACCTCGGTATCAAATTTTTGGGTGCATTACAATACCTTCTCTATACACTGTGTACATAGTATGTGTAGAGAAAGTAAAAAACACAAATTAGAATGCTTATGAACTTCCCTAAAAATATTTTTTACCAAATAAAAATAAAATTAAAAGCTTATTATCAGACGTCAGCTGCGCCGTGGTTGAATGGATACCATTCACCCTAACCTAGGCGGTTCGGGTTCGAGCTCAGGTGACCACATGTGGGATTGGCGGTGGACGAAGTCATTTTTGAGAAAATCAAAATTTTCGGTAAAATTTCTACGTAAAGGGTAGTTGGGGGTGGGGAATTTTCTTGAAAATCTTCGTGTCGCAGCCTTGGAAGATACCAAACTTAAATACCTAGTTTGGTTTTTAACGGACTTTTAGTTTTTGAGCTATGCTCTCCACAGACACGCACACACGTGGACCTTTTTCTGAAAATGCTTTTTTTGGATACAGGGGACCCTAAAATATGTATTTCCGGTGAAATTTCGGTATCGAATTTTTGCGTGCATTACAATGCCTTCTCTATAGACCAAGTACATAGTACGTGTAGAGAAAGTAATAATATTATACTGTCTAAACATGTGCAATTAATATCTACACATTTACTGTACATTGTTTTCAAGAAATAATATGTTGTCTTACAGGTATATAAAAATATATTGATAAATGGCAGAAATAATTCATGGTCCTGCATTAATCACCTAGAAATTTGTTTCAGCCTATACAGTAATGCAAGTGTGTGGGAGCAAATTACACGCCTTGCAGTCACAAGTTCGTTTTGAAGTGCTGTGTATCACATAAATCATTGCGGTACTATACATTTTTTTTTTTTTGTGTTAGAGCATGATTGGACATCATAACTCGTAAATATCTTATTTATTCTTAATTATTTGAAGTCTTGGGATCGGTATTAATACCCTTCAGTCGAAAATAACTGCCTCTGAGTGTTCGTATTTCTATAAACAAATGGTTGGGTGAAGGATATTTTTCTTCGTTTAAGATCACTGGCAATTCTTTGCAGATTCTCCATACGCCTTTATAAACGATACTATCTATCAAATTGTTTATTGACTACTTTTTTTTTATTACATGCTTCCCTTCTCTTTTTTTTTCTGAGGTGACGGCAGTTCTATTTTTTTAATGTATTTATTTTATTGTATTATATAGTTTGTAATGGAATTGTACCCCCTTTGGGAATTAGGAACTTTATTTATTTCAGGAGAAGCAAGAGCTCTACATCACAACAGTCCAGCATAAAGAGGAATAATGCATGATATTGCATCCAAGATCATTCCGGATCGATATAGAATCAATCAGATGCTCATATCTGGTATATCCAGGGTTTAAAAGCGTTAATTCTGTTGTCTCGAATCATCCGCCACCTCTCTGCCAAGCATAGGCACTCATTATTGTCCAAATAAGAGCTCTCCACAACGCAGGACGCGTCCAGGGTAAATTCAGGTGCAAAATATCCGTTGCTGAAGGCTGTCACCAGTCTACTTTGGAGAGGTCTTTCAAATGAGTAAAATTAAGTATTTTCGTGCAAATGAGGCCGGGGTTCATTTCTCGAGACGAGAAATCTTTTCAAGGTAATAAAACCAAGAGAAAGTTGGAGATGCTAACCGGCAAGGCTGCAATGATGAAAACGTTTAAGGGAAAAAAGTGAAGGTTGCGGCAGATTACATCTGCCAATATTCCCAGGTTCCCAGCCTCTCTCGTGGGTGTAAGACCCGGCCACCCCCACATGGGAATACCTATGTGCTTCTGTACCATCGCTAGAAATCATTTTTCACTGCTGAGAAATTGAAAATCATAACCCTTGTTTATATTATGCTGTTTATAACCAGGTATTTTAAGTCAAAACGTCAGAAGCATGTGGTGCAAGCTTTTAGTTTGTGAGCATATTATTCTCAATTTTGAAGTACGACATTTAGCAAAAGACAAACCGAACAATTAAAACAAAGCTAAGATTTTAAACAAACTCATGGTATTAAAAATCTGACCTTCTCTAGCTACTCTACAAACTTCTTACGAAAGAATATTAACAGAATTTTATGACTTAGTTCCTTATAAGTAGAAAGGAACTAGAGAATACACCAGGCTAAAATGATAGTCAAATGTTTTAAAAACTGTCGTTATGCGATTGACATTCCTAATCGCTTCTTTGCTTGGCCAGAAGCAGAACAAAAGTAAAACTGACACTTCCGTCTGAGAAAAGTATAAGTACTTCACAACTGAAACTGACAACATGGAATACCTCGAAAACGGTAAGCTCCACGAAAACAATGTATATGACATATCTTATGTATTGTAACAAGATCTACATTTTTTGTATAGCAAGTTTTTGTCTATCTCTTACGGTTTACAAGTTACGCCAAATTAAGCAAAATTCATCCAGAATAAACGGGTCTTTAGAAGCTATTCCCAGAAAATTCAAGATATACATTTTATTTGTGATAGAAATGGCTTTTATATGTGGGATTTTAATCAAAATCATTAGAGCCATTTTTAAGAAAAACAACATTTTCGAAAAAATTTTCACGTAAAGGGTAGTTAGGAGTGGGTGAATTTTCTTGAACATCTTCAGTGTCGCATCCTTGGAAGATACCAAACTTAAATACTAAGTTTGGTTATTTAACCGTCTGTTCGTTTTTGACCTATGCTGCCCACAGGCACACACACATACACACATATACACAGACCACACACTGACTGACACACACACGGGCATTTTTGTAAAAATGTTTTTTTTTATTCAGGGGGACTCAAAACATGTATTTCCTGTGAAATATCGGTATCGAATTTTTGGGTGCATTACAATGCCTTCTCCATCCCTATGTGCATTGTACATAGGCTAGAGAAAGTAAAAATATATTTACACATATGAAATGAAATGGCGTTTTATTTATGGACGCTCTTTAACTGTTGTGCAATGAATATATTATTCTCAATTTTGAAATACGACATTTAGGAAAAGACAAACAGAAAATTCTGGTGTGTTCCATTCACATGACTTTCTCTATATCACTGCAACAAATTGTTCTATTTACTTCATCTAATGGAGCAAAAATTAGCAGAAATATTCTTGTTACTTGCTTCCTTGTTAGTAGAAGCGAAATAAGGGAGTACCATAGGCTAAAGTGAAGTCAAAAGCTGGATGCTATGTGACTGAAGTTCGTTTGTTTGTATGGACACGAGTTCACAAAGTCCTGTATGAGAAAAGTATAAGTTTTTATAGCTGGAACCAAAAACAAGGAATATCTCAAAAACAATCAACTTCACGAAAAAAAAATATATATATCATAAATTGTGTATTTTAAGGTGCTCTACATTTGTTGTGGTAAGTTTTTGTCCATCTCTTACGGTTTAGCAGTTATGCAAAATTCTGTAAAATTGACCCAGAATAAATTAGTCTTCGGAGGCTTTTCCCAGAAAATTCAAAATATGCATTTTATTTTTCAGGTAAATATCTTTGATATACGATATTTTAATCAAGATCGTTAGTCATTTTTTAGAAAATCAAAATTTTCGAAAAAAGTTCCATGTAAAGGGTAGTTGAGGGTGGGGGGATTTTTCTCAAAATCTTCATGCCGCATCCCTGGAAGATACTAAGCTTAAATACTAAGTCTGGTATTTTACCGACTTTTGGTTTTTGAGTTATCGTGTTCACAGACACACGGACACACGGACACACGGACACACGGACACACGGACACACGGACACACATACACGGACCTTTTTCTGGAAATACTTTTTTTTGGATACAGGGGACCCTAAAATATATATTTCCGGCCAAATCTCGGTATCGAATTTTTTTGTGGAGTGCAATACCTTCTCTATACACTATGTATATAGCACGTATAGAGAAAGTAAAAATTAAAACAAAATTAAGATTTTAAAAAAACTCATGGTATTAAAAATATACTTACACATATGAAATGAAATGGCGCTTTATTTATGGACGCTCTTTAACTGCTGTGGTTCTCAGCGTCCCATTCTATACTGGGCGTGAAGGACCGATTAATTTTGCTCAGAGGCACCTCTATCAGGCTTGAGGTTCTTTTACGTGCCGTATATCTACGACACGGGACCAACGGCTATACTTACCTTTCGAAGGAAACCATGCTAAGGATTTTACGCCCGAAAAAAAATCCATCGTCTTCCGTCGGGTTTAAACCCTTGGGTAAATGAAGTTAGCATGGTAACCAATACATCACTGAGGGCAACTTACGTTCTATCTATAAAACATCGTACGTTGATACACTCATATACATACCGATTTTAATAAGTAGTATATAATCCCAGGAGTTTATAGTAATTACGGCTATATGTAATTATTACCAAACCGTCCGCGGTTTGACGGTTTATCATTATAACATTTACACCTTGGTTAATCTTGTCCGAAAGCCGTACGTTTCTTTGGGCCCATTTATAAAATATTATACAACACACACTTAAATAAAAAATCTAATGTGTACCATTCACATGACTTTCTCTATATCCCTGCAACAAATTCTTCTTAAAAAGCCTATGCTTCTATTTACTTCATGCTAATCTAGAAAAGTTAGCAGAAATAGTCTTATTACCTTCTTCCTTGTAAGTAGAAAGGAAATAAGGGAGTAGCATAGGTTAAAGCGATAGTCAAAAGCTGGTTACTATGTGACTCAAGTTCCTTTGTTTGTAAGGACACGAGTTGACAAAACTCCTGTGTGAGAAAAGCTAAGATTTTCGACCCTGAAAATAAAAACAAGGAATATCTAAAAAACGATCAACTCCAAGAAAAAAATGTATACAACATAAATTGTGTTTAAATGTACTCTACATTTTTTGTGTGGTAAGTTTTTGTTTATCTCTTACGGTTTAGCAGTTGTACAAAGTTCCGGAAAATTCACTCAGAATAAAGTAGTCTTCAGAGGCTATTCCCAGAAAATTCAAAATATACAATTTATCTGTCGGGTAAATATTTAGTATACGATATTTTAATGAGAATCGTTAGAGCCATTTTTTAGAAAATATAAATTTTCGAAAAAAGTTCCATGTAAGGGGTAGTTTAGGGTGGGGGGATTTTTCTCAAAATCTTCGTGTCGCATCCCTGGAAGTTTCTAAACTTAAATACGAAGTTTGGTATTTTACCGACTTTTCGTTTTTGAGTTATCGTGTTCACAGTCAACGGTCACACACACACACGGACCTTTTTCTGAAAATACTTTTTTTAGATAAAGGGGGCCCTAAAACGTTTCCGGTGAAATCTCGGCATCGAATTTTTTGGTGGAGCGTAATACCTTCTCTATACACTATATACATAGTTCGTATAGAGAAAGTAAAAAGGTTTTAATACGTTTCTATTTGGTAATGAGTGGCTGGAGGGGTGGGTTACATTCTCTAGGGGGTAGTGAGTGGGTCAAAATAAAACTCCCATTGTGTTCTGTGTTCTGTGTCCATGTGGAATAGTTGCTGCATAGTTCAACAGCTGTTTTCATGTTTACCAAATGTATGGCTATCCTATAAGAAATTCGTGAAATATAAAGAATGTTTGCGTGTCAGAGAGTTATCAACTACAAAAATTGATGTGATCATTCACATGACTTTCTCTACATCTCAGTAACAATTATTGCTTCTATTTTCTTCATGATAATTGAGAAAAAATTAGCAAAATAGTCTTATTACTTCCTTGTAAGTCGAAGCGAAATAAAGGAGTACCATAGGCAAATATACTATAACTTAATACAGGACACTCTGTTATATTTCGCGCGACACGCGCTGCCAGCGCATTCTAGCGGTTCGGCCTTGAGCAGCGATCAGCTGTGCTGCTGTAGCTTCGGTATAGCCTACGTAAGAGCAATAATGATTAATTAAAGTGTTATAAGTGTTATAAGGACTATCAGACAGAATTATTGAACCATGTATGGTAAGGTTTGGCTGTTGAACTTCTGAAGCTTTCCAAGTCCTTTTACCCCTTTCCACAAAATAAAACAATGTAAGTAGATTATATTATTGTGAAACGTTAATGTACATAACCACTGCAGGGAAGCAATAACCTGAAAATGAGATCATTGCTGAACATCTCTGAGAAAATCCATTTATTGAAATTTACAACAGTAGAGTGTATGTTTTCCATGATGCTCCACACCTGTTGAAACCAGTGAGGAATAATTTGAAAAGGCATGATATATTCTGTGAAGATGGAAAGGTTTCTTGGAACCATATTGTAGAATTTTATTAAAAAGACAGAGCCATGAAACCTGGGTTAGCTCCAAGGTTGACCAGCCAATGTATTGAACTGCCACCATTTAGTCCAGTGAGGTAATGGCCGTCGTGTTTTAAGCCATTCTGTCAGTTGTGGCATTAAAACGCATGTTGCGTTTAATTCTATGTGTGATGAAACATTAGCCACCGCTAATTTCATTGAAAAAATGGACTGTCTATTTGATATTTTCAACTCTTCTCAAAATCATTGTGCTAAAGAGTTGCGCTGTGCAATAAATGACGAACGTAAACCTTTACTGTATTTGAATGAATTATCAAAATTCTTAGAATACATCTTTGTAATGAATAGTCAGCGTATATTAGCATTAAAATTATTGTGGCAGGAGCTAAAATGTCAATATCGTTTCTCATATTTACTTACAAGGCGACTCACACAAGCCTGTTTGGAAAATTTGCTTTCTGTCGTTAGGGGCAAGGGTGGGAACAATGTAACCCCAGATTCCTCAAAATTCAGACAATGTCTTAGACTTGCAATTACACAATCGTCTCAAGACATAAATTGTGCAATGGATATAAGCAGTTTTTAGTTCTAAAGTCTGATTTATAGGAAAAATGTAAATAATTTGTAATTCAGACTTCTGCACTAATTATACCAGAACAGCAAACAGATGTTTTTCCAGTTAATGTTCATCAGCGTGCACATTCATATGTAAGCAGCTGGATATGTGCAACAATGTCTCATGAGGAATGTATAAACAAATTGGTAGACATTGATGAGAGCAGAGGTAGTAAATTAAAAATGTACATATTACTCCGAAGCGTTATGAAGATTCTAGATTCATATTTTACAACGAATCTACTTAGACAATGTACAACAGCATCAATATTCTATTTAATGAACATGTTCTTCATTATCTTTCTGACTGTAGACTTAATGCTAAATTAAGGTTAAAGATGTGTGTAGATGATGCATTTTTCACTTGCATATGTGAAAGTTGTAAATATGTGTATATTGACAAAGCAATCAATGTGTTAATGAAATGTTATTTGAATGATGACAATGGTAAAAAAGAACAATGAAAAAACAACAGGTAGAAACATTAAAGCAAAAATTGTCATGCATCTAAAAATAATTCCTGTAGAGCCCTCTGCATTGTTTTGTATTGTATTGACAAAATATTGTTTGAATAAATACAAAATAACAATGCATAATACAATATCATTATTAGGTTTATTCCTTTCCTAACATTCAAAATTAATCGCTTGTTCCTTAAGGCCAGGCCGCTAGGAGCGCCACTGTCTACCTGTCTCTCAGCTTAACACAGGGGAAAATGGAAGTGTCCAGTATAAAGCTATAGTGTATTTGCCATAGGTTAACGTGATAGTCAAAAGCTGGTTGATATGTGACTGAAGTTTTTTTTTTTTTTGTATGGACAGGAGTTGACAAATTCCTGTATGAGAAAAGTATATGTTTTTTAAATGTGTAACCAATGACAAGCAATACCTAAAAACGATCAACTCTACGAAAAAAAATTATATGACATAAATTATGTGTTTTATTGTGTTCTACATTTTTTGTGTAGTAAGTTTTTATCTCTCTTACGGCTTACCAGCTATGCAAAAGTCAATAAAAAGCATCAAGAATAAACAAGTCTTTAGATGCTATTCCCAGAAAATTCAAGATACACATTTTATTTGACGTGTAAATATCTTAAATATAAGAGATTTTAATCAAAAAGGGTAGTTTGGGGTGGGGGATTTTCTTGAAAATCTACGTGTCGCACCCTTGGAAGATAACAATCATAAATACAAGTTTTGTATTTAACGGAATTTTGAGCTATGCTGCCCACAGATACACTCACAGACAGACACAGACACGGACATTTCTCTAAAAATGGTTTTTTTTGTACTCAGGGGGACTCAAAACATGTATTTCCGGTGAATTCTTGCTAACGAATTTTTGGGTGCATTACAATACCTTCTCTATATAGTACGTACAGAGAAAGTAAACATATAATCTCACATTGGTATGCCATCATGTGCTGTGGATTGAAGTTAGCAGGGGCATTTTGTACTATTGCAGCATTACTGCGTGGAGCATGATTGGATGCGGATTTGGAAGTCAATTGATTTACTTTAGGTATATTTGTGTTCATATGATGAGGTAAAGGAATGTCTTAGTTGTATTATTTACCTAGAGAGCATGTTGCGTATCTTTTCTGTTATGGAGCAGTAGAGTTAGGTTAGGTATCACTCAATCTATCAATCGTCGGTAACATCAAAACGTGGACACAAACGAACTTGTAGTTCAAATCAAGAAGGGAAAAAGTTCATATGAACATATGACCCATAATCCTTTGTTTTCTCGTTAGGGGGTGTTCAACACAGTGGTACACTTATAACACACAAAAGTCATAATAAATGCTCAAAATGTCCACCTCTTGCTTCTATGTATACCTTGTACCCGTCGAATCATGGAATGTCTCACCCTGTCAAAAACTCCGGGATGGTGTCAAATGGTTTCGCTGGCTTCCATGACTCGCCAATGAAGCGTTTCTGCATCCGGGATGGCTGCTCTATAAACCAATGATTTAAGATACCCCAGAGGTACAAATCTGCAGGATTGAGGTCAGGAGAACGTGCAGGCCATGGAACTGGCCTCCTCTACCTATCCATCGGTCATGGTAGATACTAGTCAGTACATCTCTAACAATGCGACAACATGACCTTCAGCTGTGATCGAGTTTGATGTGCCCTTTTAGGTTTCGGTTCAGTTGGAAGGCGCCACTCGGTGACTGGTTTGAGTGTCAAACTCGTAAACCCACGTCTCATCACCAGTTACAATGCGTTTCATGAATGTGGGGTCGGAACTGGCTCGTTCTAGCATGTCTTCAGCAATCCTTACGCGATTGAGTTTTTGTAGGAAATTCAAGTCTTTCGGAACTATCCGAAATTCAACGCGTGTCATTCCCAAACAATAGTTTAAGATGCTACGAATCGATTCGTGAGAGACAGAAAGTTCAGCGGCAAACTCTCTCAGACCTAAATGGCGATTTTCAGACACCATTTTCTTCGCTTTAGCGATGTTAAGTTCAGTTGAAACCGTTGATGGCCGACCAGAGCGAGGCAAATCTTCCATCACATCTCGACCCCTTTTGAATGCACTGTACCACTCATGCACGTGTTTTATAAAGTCGATTCACTGTAAGCCCTCTGTAACATTTTCAGCGATTCGGCACACGAAATACCATTTGCATTGCAAAATTTGAGACAGATTCTTTGCTCAATATTTTTATCCATCATAAAATCGTAAATCAACTTTTCGGCACACGAAATACCATTTGCAATGCAAAATTTGAGACAGATTCTTTGCTCATAATTTTTATCCATCATAAAATCGTAAATCAACTTTGAGATAAACTAACAAAATGGCGTACTGTAAACAAACAGCGACAACAATAATTTCGAATCCCCTTTTAAACAGGAGTTTTAAATGATCAATTCCCGGCACTTTCTTGACAGAATGTTAATTATATATGTTTATTTTATATTATTTAATTTAATAATCCTTTTGCTGCTTTTAGTTTCCTTTTCGATTGCTATATACAATGAAAACTGTTGATATTTCATTAGCTTTATAGAAGAGTTTCAAGTTTTTTAGATAGTTAATTTATAATTTTTCTGTTTTACTCTGTTTTTGTTGGCAGCCCATAAATATGGGGAGTTGTTATTGTTTCAATAAATACATTAAAAATAAGCTGTTATAATTATTCGACTGTATTATTGCTCCATGACTAATTTTAGAGAGATCAACGAATAATATGTGTTCTAGCTAGGGTGTGTAAATATGTATGGAATATACCTACATACAAAGGGAAATGGCGTGTTATTTATGGACGCTCTTTAACTGCTATGGTTCTCAGCGTCCCATTCTAAATTGGGCGTGAAAGACCGCTTAATTTTGCTCAGAGGCCTCTCTATCAGGCTTGAGGTTCTTTTACGTGCCGTAAATCTACCACACGGGACCCACGGTTTTACTTTCCTTCCGAAGGAAGCCATTTTAAACCTACATACACGTATATACACTGCCTTGTGTAAAAAAATGTTTGAATGCTTAATGTTATCAAAATAGAAGTTTCAGGGCTGAATCGGATCATGAAATTAGCTGATAAATCCATTAGTGAACTTTCGCTTATTTTTTACATTCTGTGCCATATAAGAGTAGGGGAAAATTAATATCAGGATTTCACTGGATTTGACATCCATTGCACTCCAAAAGCAGGTGAGTGTGTGAGAGAGTGGGAGAGGGAGGAGAGAGAGAGAGAGAGAGAGTAGTCTGGCGAAAACTTTCCGGAAAGTCCTTTTTCCCACCCCAAGGTACTCATTACATTCAAATAGGTTTGTTATCTCTCATTTTATCAAAATTAGCTTTGGCTATTTTTACCTTCTCTAGCCCCATATGTACAATGTACATAGGGATAGAGAAGTATTGTATTCCACCCAAAAATTCGATCCCGAGATTTCACCGGACATACATGTTTTAGGACCCCATGTATCCAAAAAAAGCATTTTCAGAATAAGGTCCGTGTGCCTGTGAACACGATAACTCAAAAACGAAAAGTCGGTAAAATACCAAACTTGGTATTTAAGTTTAGTATCTTCCAGGGATGCGACACGAAGATTCTGAGAAAAATCCCCCCACCCCCAACTACCCTCTACATGGAACTCTTTTCGAAAATTTTGATTTTCTCAAAAACCGCTCTAACGATTTTGATTAAAATTTTGGATATTAAACATACTTACCTGACAAATAAAATGTATATCTTAAATTTTCTGGGAATAGCCTCTGAAGAGTAGTTTATTCTGGATGAATTTTACTAAATTTTGAATGACTGCTAAACCGTAAGAGATGGACAAAACCTTAATTCACAAAAAATGTGGAGCACATTAAAACACACAATTTATGTTATATACATATTTTCGTGGAGTTCGTCGTTTTTGTGACATTCCTTATTTTTGGTTTCTGCTATGAAAAACGTATACCTTTCTCATACAGGAACTTGTCAACTCCTATCCATATAAACAAAGGAACTTCATTGACATAGCAACCAGCTTTTGACTATCACTTTAACCTACGGTTGTCCCTTATTTCGCTTCAACTTACAAGGAAGCGAGTAATAAGACTATTTCTGCTAATTTTTTCTTATTAGCAGAAAGTAAATAGAAGTATAAGCTTCTTAAGAATTATTTGTTGCAGGGATATGGAGCAAGTCATGTGAATGGTACACTTCAGATTTATTTTTACTTTCTCCATACGCACTATGTACATAGTGTATAGAGAAAGTATTGCACTCCACCGAAAATTCGATACCGAGATTTCACTGGAAATATGTTTTAGGGTCGCCAATATCCAAAAAAAGCATTTTCACGAAAAGGTCCGTGTATGTGTGTGTGTGTGTGTGTCCGTGTGTCTGTGAACACGATAACTCAAAAACGAAAAGTCGGTAAAATACCAAACTTGGTATTTTAGTTTAGTATCTTCCAGGGATGCGACACGAAGATTTAGAGAAAAATACCCCCACCCCCAACTACCCGTTACATGGAACTTTTTTCGAAAATTTTGATTTTCTCAAAAATGGCTATAATGATTTTCATTAAAATTCCTCATATTAAACATATTTACCTGACAAATAAAATGTATATCTTGAATTTTCTGGGAATAGCCTCTGAAGAGTAGTTTATTCTGGATGAATTTTACTAAATTTTGAATAACTGCTAAACCGTAAGAGATGGACAAAAAGTTACTACACAAAAAATGTAGAACGCATTAAAACACACAATTTATGTTTTAAACATTTTTTCGTGGAGTTCGTCGTTTTTGTGACATTCCTTATTTTTGTATTCTGCTATGAAAAACGTATACTTTTCTCATACAGGAACTTGTAAACTCCTATCCATATAGACAAAGGAACTTCATTGACATAGCAACCAGCTTTTGACTATCAGTTTAACCTACAGTTGTCCCTTATTTCGCTTCTACTGACAAGGAAGCGAGTAATTAGACTATTTCTGCTATTTTTTTCTGATTAGCATAAAGTAAATAGAAGTATAAGCTTTTTAAGAATTATTTGTTGCAAAGATATGGAGGAAATCATGTGAATGGAACACATCAGATTTTTTTAAATGGTTGATTACCCTTTGAGTAATGCAAGGAAAATAAATTTGAAATTTGCTCCCTGCTCCTGCGAATCCCCTAAAGTATACAGGGCCACCAACTGTGCAGAAAGTAATGAATAGTGCCGTAGCAGTGTAACGGGAATAAACCTACAGCTCAAACAAATTAAAAACTATATTTAAAAGAAAATATATTCGCCCAGGCAATTTGAAACACAATATATTGCGAATTGTAAGCAGTATTATTTGTAAATATCGTTGTATTTTACGTGAATGAATGTGGAATTAGGGATGAATAATAAAAATAAAAAAATAGTAATAATAATAATAATAATAATAATAATAATAGCAATAATAGCGTGTTATTTATCGACGCTCTTTAACTGCTGTGGTTCTCAGTGTCCCATTCTAAATTGAGCGTGAAAGACCGTTTAATTTTGCTCAAAGGCCTCTCTATAAGGTGCCGTAAATCTACGAAAATGGACCAATGCTAAGGGTTTTTACTCTCTGAAAAAAGCCATCGTCCTCCTTCGGGTTTGAACCCGCGACCTTGCGTATATGAAGTTAGCATGGTAACTACTATACCACGGAGGGCCACTATAGGAATGAATGTTTGTATATATATTCGTGGTAAACTTCGAAGCATAGAATAGTGAACATATATATGTAACGAAATTGTAAGGGTTATATTTAAATGCTTATAATTTTTCCATGAGGGAAACAGGCATTTTATAGTTTAAGTAATTCTAATTTCAAGATGGATACATTTTTACACATGACTTTCTCTAGCTGCTCTACAAATTTCTTACAAAAGATTATTCTTATAGAGAAGGTATTGTAATGCACCCAAAAATTCGATACCAAGATTTCACCGGAAATACATGTTTTGGGTCTCCCTGAATCCAAAAAAAGCATTTCTGGAAAAAGTTCTGTGTGTGTGTGTGTGTGTGTGTGTGTGTGTGTGTGTGTGTGTGTGGGCAGCATATCTCAAAAAAGAAAGGACTGTTAAAAACCAACCTTGGTATTTAAGTTTGGTATCCTGCAAGGATGCACCACGAAGATTTTCAAGAAAATCCAATCACCCGCAACTACACTTTACATGGAACTTTTTTCAAAACTTTTGATTATCTTAAAATGGCTCTAACGATTTGGATTAAAATATCGTATATTAAAGATATTTACCTGACAAATAATATGTGTATCTTAAATTTTCTAGGAATAGTCTCTGAAGACCACTTTATTCTGGATGAATTTTATGGAATTTTGCATAACTTCTAAACCATAAGAGATTGACAAAAACTCACCGTACAAAAAATGTAGGGCAAATTAAAACACACATTTTATGTTATATGCTTTTTTTTCGTGGAGTTGATCGTTTTTGAGATACTCCTTGCTTTTGGTTTTTGCTTTAAAAAACATGCTTTTTTCATACAGGAATTTTTCAACTCGTGTCCATACAAACAAAGGAACTTCAGTCACATAGCAACCTCCTTTTCTACCACTTTAACTTATAGTACAATAATTTGTTGCAGAGATGTAGAGAAAGCCACAGATTTTTTACTTATACTATTCACAGACAGACACCCAGACATACAGATACATGGATACTCATCACTTTGTTGGACTGAAATCCAGATGGTGTTCCTTATTGATATACAGAAGAAATGAAGAAATGCGGAATTGTCAAGGCAGAATTCCAAATGCGCATTTTACTGACGGCGCATAACAACAATGATCAGTGAAATTGGTGTTTCCTTTCAGATCCCTTGGGTCGAATTTACTAGGATAAAGTTGGAAGTCTGAAGAATGACGTCAGTAGTGACGCAAATGACCATGAACAAGCTTGGTGAAGGCCGCCGGTCATCTCGCTCTAAGCAGGATGTGCGGGTGAGCCCCTGGGGCAAACACAAGACAGACGAC
The DNA here is from genome assembly GCA_030762935.1 of Hymenopus coronatus. Taxonomy (NCBI): domain Eukaryota; kingdom Metazoa; phylum Arthropoda; class Insecta; order Mantodea; family Hymenopodidae; genus Hymenopus; species Hymenopus coronatus. The sequence goes on from CM060893.1 coordinate 36,388,837, forward strand.
ATTGTTTCAACAGCTTGGCGCACCTTGATGCTCACTCTTTCCTTTCCTCGCATGAATCTCGGCCACCTATACACGAGTGATTTCCAAACCAACAATAAATTTACAATCGAGAAGAATCCAGATACTTCTCCTAGAGCATTTGCTATAACTAATTCAGGAATAATAAACATCTGATGTGTTCCATTCACATGACTTTCTCTACATCTCTGCAACAAATTATTGTTAAAAAGCTGATGTGTCTATTTACTTCATACAAATCGAAAAAGAATTAGCAGAAAAAGTCTTATTACATGCTTCCTTGTAAGTAGAAGCGAAATAAGGGAGTAGCTAATTATCAAGTGATAGTCAATAGCTGATTGCTATGGACAGGAGTTGACACATTGAGAAAATTGCTTTTCAAAGCTGAAATCTAAAACAAGGAATAACTCAAAAACGGCCAACACCACGAAAAATATGTCTATAGCATAAATTGTATGTTTTAACGTGCTCTACATTTCTTGTGTGGCAAATTTTTGTCCAACTCTTACGGTTTAGCAGCTACGCAAAATTTCGTAAAATTCATCCAGAATAAAGAAGTCTTCAGAGGCTATTCCCAGAAAATTCAAGATATACATTTTATTTGACAGGTAAATATCTTTAATATACGATATTTTAATCAAAATCGTTAGAGACATTTTTGAGAAAATCAACATTGTCGAAAAAAGTTCCATGTAAAGGGTAGTTTGTAGTGGGGGGAGTTTTTTCTAAATCTTCGTGTCGCATCCCTGGAAGATACTAAACATAAATACTAAGTTTGATATTTTACCGACTTTTTGTTTTTGAGCTATCGTGTTCATGGAGACACACACACGGACCTTTTTCTGAAAATGTTTTGTGGTTAAAGGGGGTCCTAAAACATATATTTCCGGTGAAATCTCGGCATCGAATTTTTGGGTGGAGTGGAATACTTTCTCTATACACTATGTACATAGTACGCATAGAGAAAGAAAAAGCGATATACCTAAAAAGCATTAATATTAAACTGCCATGTTAATTAAACTACACAAAATATTTATTTTGCCTCCAATATAAACGGTGAGAAGCGTTGTTTGAAAACAAATCAAATCATGACGCACTTGATGTATTTTAAAAGGACATATTTTATATTTACTCTCACCTGGTGTGGAAAAGAAGTAGGTATTCAGTATTGTAAACAAACAACAGTGTACTGCACACCAGCATTTTTACTTTCTCTAGCCCCATATGTACAATGTACATAGGTATAGAGAAGGAATTGTAATGCACCCAAAAATTCGATACCGAAATTTCACCGGAAATATATGTTTTGGGGTCCCCTGAGTCCGAAAAAAGCATTTTTAAAAAAAGGTCCGTGTGTGTGTGTGTGTGTGTGTGTCTGTGCACAGCATAGCCCCAAAACAAAAGACCGTTAAATACCAAACTTTGTATTTATGTTTAGTATCTTCCAAGGATGCGACACGAAGATTTTCAAAAAAATCCCCTCACCAAAAACTACAGTTTACATGGAAAAAATTTCAAAAATTTTGATTTTCTTAAAAATAGATTTAACGATTTTGATTAAAATTCCATGTATTAAAGCTATTAATGTCCGAAATAAAATTTATATCTCGATTTTTTTGGAATAGCCTTTAAAGATCTCTTTATTCTGGATGAATTTTGCTGAAGTTTGCTTAATTGCTAAACCGTAAGAGATAGAAAAAACATCCTAAACAAAAAAATGTACCTCACGACAAAACACGCAGTTTTTGTTCTTTATGTTTTTGCTGTGGAGGTAACCGTTCTCGAGATATTTCTTGTTATTGGTTTCAATTGTGAAGTACTTAAACTTTTCTCACACAGGAAGTGTCTGTTTTTCTTTTGTCCTTCTCCTGGCCAAGCAAAGAAGTGATTTGCAATGACAATCGCATAACGATAGCTTTTAAAACATTTGACAATCACTTTAGCATAGCGCCTTCCCTTATTCCGTTCTACTTATAAGGAACTAAGTAATAACATTCTGCTAACATTTATTTGATATGCATTGTGTACAAAGAAGAATAATCTTTTGTAGAAGTTTTGTAGAGCAGCTAGAGAAAGTCATGTGAGTGTAACACATCAGATTTTTATTACAATGAACCATATTTACAAGCTGTCCGTGAACACGATAACTCAAAAACGAAAAGTCGGAAAATACCTAACTTGGTATTTAAGTTTAGTATCTTCAGGGATACGACACGGCGATTTTGAGAAAAATCCCCCCACCCCAAACTACCCTTTACTTGCAACATTTTTCTCAAAAATGGCTGTAACGATTTTGATTAAAATATCGTATATTAAAGATATTTACCTGACAAATAATACGTATATCTTAAATTTTCTGGCAATAGCCTCTGAAGACTGCTTCATTCTGAATGAATTTTCCTGAATTTTGCATAACTGCTAAACCCTAAGAGATGGACAAAAACTTACCTCACAAAAAATGTAAAGCTCATGAAAACACACAACTTATATTGTATATAGTTTTACTTTCTCTATTCGAACTATGCACATAGTGTATAGAGAAGGTACTGTATTCCACCCAAAAATTCGATACGGGATTTCACCAGAAATACATGTTTTGGGTCCCCCTGAATCCAAAAAAAGTATTTTTACAAAAAGGTACGTGTGTGTGTGTGTGTCTGTGGACAGCATAGCTCAAAAACGAAAAGTCGGTTAAAAACCAATTTGGTATTTAGGTTTGTTATCTTCAAGAAAATCTCCTCACCCTCAATCACCCTCTACATGGAAGTTTTTTCGAAAATTTTGATTTTCTAAAAAATGGCTCTAACGATTTTTATTAAAATATCGTATATTTCAGATATTTACCTGACAAATAAAATGTATAACTTGAATTTTCCAGGAATGGCCTCTGAAGACTACTTTATATTTGAGGAATTTTGCATAACTGCTAAACCGTAAGAGATAGACAAAAACTTACCACACAAATAATGTAAAGCTCATGAAAACACACAATTTATGTTAAACACAATTTTTTCGTGCAGTTGATCGTTTTTGAGATATTCCTTGTTTTTGGTTTCAGTCTTGAGAAACTTAACTTTTCTCATACAGGAATTTGTCAACTCCTGTCCATACAAACATAGTAACAGCTTTTGACTATCACTTTAACCTATGGTACTGTCTTATTTCGCTTCTACTTACAAGGAAGCAAGTAATAAGACTATTTCTGCTATTTTTTGTCGATTAGCATGAAATAAATAGAAGTGTAAGCTTTTTAACAGTAATTTGTTGCAGAGATGTAGCGAAGGTCATGTGAGTGGAACAAATAAGGTTTTTTTTATTTACAAATTTCTGCAAGAGACACGAAAGATGTTGAAATTCAAGAGTTCTTAACAAGTTAAATAAATGCAGGGAGAAATAGGTAATAAATTTAGTTATACAGTGATGTATGCCCTTGTGGCAAAATTCCAAGGAATTTGATGGATACCGTGGGACCCGAAAGTGATTTCCGTTCTTGGGGGCGGCCCTTTGGTTTCATAACCGCGCGAGGCAAATCTCTGGGAGCTCATCCATGTGAAATCCGGCAAGCATTTCACTGCGGTTTGTCATAAGCTACTTTGTTCCCGGAATTGTGACGGTGGAGTTTGTGTGATATACCACACAATATATTCCTGGAAAAAACACCGTGATTCAGCGAAATTATTATCACTGATATCTGATGCCAAAACATATCTAAACCTCTCCAAAAAGATCCTTTGAATCCTAGAATTTTATCTTTATTACTTTCTCTATACGGCCTATCTACATCGTTTATAGAGAAGCTATATTTCATCGCAAATATTTTTTTAAGGTCCCCTGTATCTTAAAGAAACATTTTTAGAAAAAGGTCCATCTGTGTGTCCGTGTGTCTGTGAACACGATAACTCAAAAACAAAAAGTCGGTAAAATACCAAACTTGGTGTTTAAGTTTAGTGTCTTCCAGGAATGCGACACGAAGATTTTGAGAAAAATCCCCCCACCCCAAACTACCCTTTACATGGAACTTTTTTCGAAAATTTTGATTTTCTTAAAAATGGTTCTAACTATTTTGATTAAAATATCGTATATTAAAGATATTTACCTGACAAATAAAATGTATATCTTCAATTTTCTGGGTTTAGCCTCGGCAGCTTATTTTATTCTGGAATGAAATTTACGGAATTTTGCGTAGCTCCTAATCCGTAAGAGATAGATAAAAACTTACAACACAAGAAATGTAGAGAATGTTAAAACACACAAATTATATTATATACATTTTTTTCATGGAGTTCATCGTTTTTTAAATATTCCTTGTTTTTGGTTTCAGCTTTAATGAACGAACTTTTCTCACACAGGAATTTGTCAACTTCTGTCCACACAAACAAAGGAACTTCAGTCACAGTAACCAGCTTTTGACTATCACTTTAACCTATGATACTCCCTTATTTCGCTTCTACTTACAAGGAAGCAAGTAATAAGACTATTTCTGCTAATTTTTTCTCGATTAGCATGAAGTAAATAGATGTATAAACTTTTTAACAATAATCTGCTGCAGAGATGTAGAGAAAGTTATGTGAATGGAACACGTCAGATTTTTTTTTCTACTTCATGCAAACCAAGATCAACATTAGCAAAGTGTTTGTATTACAATATATTTCCTTGTACAAGGGGGATAAGGAAATCAAATAAGCTAAAGTCATTCAAATATTTTAGAAGCTGGCCGCTATGTGATGGCTTGGAAAAGCCTTCTCTTGGCCTGACAAGTTTGAAAAAGATACAGTGTTATTATTAAACTTATACTTGTATTTGAAATATTTAAACTTGTACCAGAAATATGTAGTAAATAGCTCCAAAACCAAAATATATTTGACATAAGTTGTATGTTTTGACAAGTTCTACATTTTTTGTGTTGCAGATTTTTGTTTATGTCTTGCCGTTTACCAGCTATGCAAAAGACATTTTGAAGGAAGATGACTTTAGAGGAAATTCCCAGGAAATTCAAGATATACATTTTATTTCCCACATAAATACTTTTAATATATGGTTTTTAATAAAATCATTGAAGGCATTTTCGAAATGTTTTCCAATAAAGGATAGTTAAGGTAGAGGATCTTCCTGAAAATATTCGTGTTGCATCCTTGGATGATACTGAACTTAATTTTCAGTTTGGTATTTGACCGCCATCATCATAGTGGCCATCTGCTTCCTCGCCATATTCGCATGTGTGAACAAATCACTGACGCAACTCTAGCTATTCTGTTCATGGATTAATCTGTGAGCCGCTCGACATCCGCAATTCGAACTGAATTACACAAAATGGCTACCTCGCCCATCACTGCAGTCCAAATAAGTTCTATAGTGTTGTTATTGATAAAAATCTGATGTGTACCATTCACATGACTTTCTCTATATCCCTGCAACAAATAATTCTTAAAAAGCTTATACTTCTATTAACTTCATGCTAATCAGTAAAACATTAGCAGAAATAGCCATATTACTTGCTTCCTTTTAAGTGGAGGTGAAATAAGGGAGTACCATAGGTTAAAGTGATAATCAAAAGCTGTTTGCTATGTCACTGAAGTTCCTTTGTTTGTATGGACAGCAGTTGACAAATTCCTGTATGAGAAATGTGTAAGTTTTTCATAGCAGAAACCAAAAATAAGGAATGTTACAAAAACGACGAACTCCTAGAAAAAAATGGATATAACATAAATTGTGTGTTTTAATGTGTTCTACATTTTTTGTGCAGTAAGTTTTTGTCCAACTCTTACGGTTTAGCAGTTATTCAAAATTTAGTAAAATTCATCCAGAATAAACTATTCTTCAGAGGCTATTCCCAGAAAATTCAAGATATGCATTTCATTTGTCAGGTAAATATGTTTAATATCCGAAATTTTAATCAAAATCGTTAGAGCCATTTTTGATAAAATCAAAATTTTCAAAAAAAGTTCCATGTAAAGGGTAGTTGGGGGTGGGGGGATTTTTCTCAAAATCTCCGTGTCGTATCCCTGGGAGATACTAAACTTAAATACCAAGTTTGGTATTTTACCGTCTTTTCGTTTTTGAGTTATCTTGTTCACAGATACACGGACACACGGACACACACACATACATGGACTTTTTTCTGAAAATGCTTTTTTTGGATATTGGGGACCCTTAAACATATATTTCCGGTGAAATCTCGGTATCGAATTTTTGGTGGAGTGCAATACTTTCTCTATACACTATGTACATAGTGCCTATGGAGAAAGTAAAAATAAGCTGGTAAGCGAATAACTTGCTAAGCCATCTATATCTGGTCTAATTCATGCTTTCTCTTGTTTTGCAAGGAGCAATGTTTAAGTTTTGTTTTTGCTGCTTCAAAGGCTACGGTAAGTTTCTGCAACCATTTGTTCTGTCTAAAATATTATAGAAGTGGAGGTAATTGTTTACAGAAAAATCTTATGTGATCAATTCACGTGACTTTCTCTACATCTCTGCAACAAACTATTGTGAAAATGTGCTAATCGAGAAAAAAATAGCAGAAATAGTCTTATTACTTGCTTCCTTGTAAGTGGAAGCGAAATAAGGAAGTACCATAGGTATGAGAAACTGAAATCAAAATTAAGGAATATCTAAAAAACGATGAACTCCAAGAAAAAAATATATATATAACATAAATTGTGTATTTTAACGTGCTCTACATTTTCTGTGTGGTAACTTTTTCTGCATCTCTGTCGGTTTAGCAGTTATGCAAAATTCCGTAAAACGCATCCGGAATAAAGCAGTCTTCAGAGGCTTTTCCAAGAAAATTCAGAATATACATTTTATTTGTCAAGTAAATATCTTTAATATATGATATTTTAATCAAAAACGTTTGTCATTTTTGAGAAAGTCAAACTTTTAGAAAAAAGTTCAATATAAAATGTAGCTTGAGGTGGGGGGATATTTGTCAAAATCTTCGTGTCGAATCCCTGGAAGATATTAAACTTAAATACCAAGTTTGGTATTTTACCGACTTTTCGCTTTTGAGTTATCGTGTTCACAGACACACGGACACACACACTGGTCTTTTTCTGAATTTTTTTTTTTTTGGATATAGGGGACCCTAAAACATATATCCGGTGAAATCTCGGTATCAAATTTTTGGGTGGAATACAATACCTTCTCTAAAGGATTTGGAATGTGCCTCTGCTGTAAATTAATTTGGCAGGGCCAAGAGTTTTTTTGTTGCTTTTTCTTTTCTTTCTTCAAATTCATATCACTCCTACATGGGATTTGAAACTCCAAAATGATAGCCCTATTTTATAGCTACTCTATGATTAACAGACGGCTGAGCATGGAGCAGAGTCGGTAGAGCACCTGTCTCTGTCCAAGAGGTCCCGGGTTCGATTCGGCAGGGATTTAGAGTTTTTCTCTAGCACAGATTATTTCCTATCGTCTCAGAGTCTGGAAGTATGAATGTGTTCATGATGTAATGATTAACATTAAATATGATTAGAAACCTAACGACAACACTATACGAGTTAACAACATTACAGATAGGTAGAATGTTCCACAAGGAAATGCGACCGTGCAGTTAAAGGCGTGTATAAATAGAATTATAAATAACAATGTTTTGCATTTGTCAAGGGCCCTTGTGTATGTTTTAGCAACGTTGTTGTCATTTCAGTTCATTGCAATGTTTACTTTGTAAATTTAAATGCAAAACGGATAACCATGAAGAAGTTAAAAGATATAGCATGTAGTGATAGTGAGGCAATAAGTGGTCTGATATCGAAAACCTCGAAATAATCTATATAGCTGTCGAGAAATGATGTTGATATGCTCCGTTTTTATTGCTGTTTAATATTTAGTGCTATCATAATAATAACAATAATAATAATGTTCATGATAATGATAATAAAAATGATAATAATGATTTAAAACTCAAATGCCAGATAATATCAGAGATCTCCGAAATGGTAACAGGACACGGTAGAAATAAATCACATCTATACCGAATAGGGATCCAATTGCCCGTGTCGGGAAGCCACGCAGAGTGTAGACTATCTACTATACGATTGTGAAATGGAGTAATACGCCAGAAACACGCTAAAAGATGAAATCCGCGAAAATGGAGGAACATGGCCAGTGAAACAGAAAGAATTTATACAAAAACATTTTAACAAATATGTGAAGGCAATAGTGTATGACAGGGTCTGAAGGACAAGTGAAAAAGTGCAACTTGAGATAACAATACTCAATAATAGGCTTAGCAACAACAAAAGTATTAAAAATATATAAAACTATGTAAATAATGCATACACAATGTAAATATTGAGGAGTGTATAATAAAGGTAATATTACTTCGGTAATGGGGCAGGCTGTTTTGAATAAAGAAAAAAATAACGATAATGATGACAATAATGATTATAATAATGATGATAATATTCATAATGGTGATGACAATAAGCATGATAATAACGATAGTAATAATGATGATAATATTGATAATGGTGATGATAATGATTATAATAATAATGATAATAATATTGATAATGGTGATGATAATAAGCATGATAATAATGATAGTAATAATGATGATAATATTGATAATGATGATGATAATGATTATAATAATGATGATAATATTGATAATGGTGATGATAATAAGCATGATAATAACGATAGTAATAATGATGATAATATTGATAATGATGATGATAATAATTATAATAATAATGATGATAATATTGATAATGGTGATGATAATAAGCATGATAATAATGATTATAACAATAATGATGATAATATTGATAATGGAGATGATAATAAGCATGATAATAATGATAATAATAATTATTATAATAATAATGATGATAATATTGATATGGTGATGATAATAATGATAATGATAATTATTATAATAATAATATTGATAATGATGATGATAATAAGCATGATAATAATGATTATAATAATGATGTTAATGGTGATGACAGTAATAATGATAATTATAATGATAATAATTTTTTTGATAATGTTTAACGCCCGCTTTAACTACTCATGGCACCGCAGGCGGTGACACTGATGATACATGAATGATGATGGAGCACCGGTGGAATGCGATGGTGGGGGAAACCGGAGTACCCGGAGAAAACCCGCCCCAGCGCCGCTTTGTCCACCACAAATGTCCCATGCGGTCGCTTGGGATCGAACCCAGGCAAACTAGGTGAGAAGCGAGTGGTCTAACCACTCGGCCACGGCGCGGCCAATAATAGTGATGATAATTTTAATAATAACAACAACAATAATGATACTAATAATAATAATAATAATAATAATAATAATAATAATAATAATAATAATAATAATAATAATAATAATAATAATAATAATAATAATAAGCTTAAAATTGAGACCAATACACGAAATATATTGAAAATGGCCAATTCTAGAACAAAAATATCTGTGATGTAAATAGTGTACTTTAACGAGATATAGGTACATTCTGTGCAGCAAGTTTTTGTCTATTTCTTACGGTTTACCAGTTAGGCAAATTTAAGCATAACTCATCCAAAATGAACAGGTCTTCATAAACTATTGCCAGAAAATTCAAGGTATACATTTTATTTGCCACGTAAATATATTTAATATATGATACTTTATTCAAAATAGTTGAGGCATCAACATTTTCGAAATTCTGTTAAAATCTCATAGTTTTTGTTACATTACTCCCCTGAGGTTGTCTATATGTTTTGGTATTCAATATAAAAATCGGAAGTTTAGTTGCGGTGGTGTATTGAGACACATTTTGTCATCAATAAAACGTAGCAGAGTTTTTCTGGTGAGGGGGGAGAGACTGTGACGTAATACTACATATTAGGTACAAGCCACAGCTTGCGGTTAGAGACGCAATTATCTTCACCTTTTTCCTAACAAAGCATTATAATTATTACACAGTAAAGCTGCTAATTGTAGCCAGGTTTAGTGAAAACATGCGGAGAATGGAAAAAACGTCATGGTGCTCTCTTCGATAAACTGACACTTCTACCTCTAAGTGGTCTAAACCAACGTTGCTTTTTACGGTCTGTGTTTAATATTAGACCAGTTCGCAACGGTGACACGAAAACAACATCTGATATGTCGCATTTACATTTTTCTACTGTTTTACAAAATCTGATGTGTACCATTCACATGACTTTCTCTACATATCTACAACAAATTATTGATTAAAAGCTTATGCCTCTATTTACTTCCTGCTACTCGAGAACAAATTAGCAAAAATTGTCTTATTACTTGTTTCCTTTTAAGTAGAAGCGAAATAAGGGAATACATAGATTAAAGTGATAGTCAAAAGCTGATTGCTATTGACTGAAGTTCCTTTGTTTATATGGACAGGAGTTCACAAATTCCTATATGAGAAAAGTAAGTTTTTTATAGCTGAAACCAAAAATAACGAATATCTAAAAAACGATCAACTCCACGAAAAGAATGTATATAACATAAATTGTGTGTTTTAACGTGCTCTACATTTTTTGTGCAGCAAGTTCTTATCAAAGTCTTACGGCTTAGCAGTTACGCAAAATTCCGTAAAATTCGTCCCGAATAAAGTAGTCTCCAGAGGCTATTCCTAGAAAATTCAAGATATACATTTTGTTTGTCAGGTAAATATCTTTAATATATGATATTTTACTCAAAATCGTTAGAGCTATTTTTGCGAAAATTAAAATTTTCGAAAAACGTTCCATGTAAAGGGTAGTTTGGGATGAGGGGGATATTTGTCAAAATCTTCGTGTCGAATCCCTGAAAGATATTAAACTTAAATACAAAGTTTGGTATTTTACCGACTTTTTGTTTTTGAGCTATCGTGTTCACAGACACACGGACACACGGAACGACGGACACACACGCACACGCGCGCGCGCGGATCTTTTTGTGAAAATTCTTTTTTTTTATGTAAGGGACCCTACACAAGCTTATCCCTCAATTTACTTCTTTCAATAGAGATAAACTTTCAATGCATATGTATACATTTTGTGGTAGCTATAAAACGAATACAATAGATTACAGAGATAATCAAAAGTTTACTTTCTCTAGCCGTATGTACAATGTACATAGTAGCCAGAGAAGGTATTGTATTCCAAACAAAATGTTGAAGTCGAGATTTACCCGGAAATACGGGGTTACTACAAAAGATATAAACAACTTCAACTGCCTGTAAAACAAAAACTATTAGAGATAGCAACCTAATTATTTTGGAGGTGTGTTGAGAAACTCTCAAAGTTTCGTTTGTTACTATTGGTAACGCTGTAGTGTTTTGTTTGTTGTTGCAGAAGCTGAAATGGCGGAAAATCCTGTGGAAAAGGCATATTGCGTGTTGGAATTTGCTAGAACGCAATCAGCAACTGTTGTCCAACGACATTTTAGAACACGTTACCACAAAAATGAAATGATGCGCTCACAAAAACCAGCATCGTCTTCATCATGTCGCAACATGTCGATGCAAAAGTCACGCCGTATGACCTTATCTTCTTCACTCAGAAACTGCAACATCTGTAATCTGTAAGGCATCATGTGCAGTCGCTTCCGCAAGATTTTCCATACAGTTTGCTGTGGAATTTGTAATTGCATGCTTGCCCTAGATGTCGATTTCTGTGGGCTTCTTATGTAGGCAGAACGAACACGTTCAACGCTTTCTTCCGAAACTCTTGGTCTTCCCGAGCTCTTCCCTTTGCACAAACATCCCGTTGTCTCGAATTTTCTATACCAGTCGTAGATTGACTGTCTAGTCGGTGGCTTTTTGTGGTAACGTGTTCTAAAATGTCGTTGGACAACAGTTGCTGATTGCGTTCTAGCAAATTCCAACACGCAATATGCCTTTTCCACAGGATTTTCCGCCATTTCAGCTTCTGCAACAACAAACAAAACACTACAGCGTTACCAATAGTAACAAACGAAACTTTGAGAGCTTCTCAACATACCTCCAAAATAATTAGGTTGCTATCTCTAATAGTTTTTGTTTTACAGGCAGTTGAAGTTGTCTATTTCTTTTGTAGTAACCCTGTATATGTTTTGGGTCTCCTGAGTCTTAAAAGGCATTTTTAGACAAAGGTCCGTGTGTGTGTGTGTCTGTTTGTCCGTGTGTCCGTGTGTCTGTGAACACGATAACTAAAAACGAAAAGTCGGTAAAATACCAAACTTGGTATTTAAGTTTAGTATATTCCAGGGATGCGACACGAAGATTTTGAGAAAAATCCCCCCACCCCCAACTACCATTTACATGGAATTTTTTTCGAAAATTTTGATTTTCTAAAGAATGCCGCTATCGATTTTGATTAAAACATCGTATATTAAATATATTTACCTGTCAAATAAAATGTATATTTTGAATTTTCTGGGAATAGTCTCTGAAGACTATTCTGTGTGAATTTTACGGAATTTTGCATAAGTGCTAAGCCGTAAGAGAGAGAGACAAAAACTTCCCAGACAAAAATGTAGAGCACATTAAAACACACAATTTATGTTCTATACATTTTTTTCGTGGAGTTGATTGTTTTTGAGATATTCCTTGTTTTTGGTTTAAGGTATAAAAACTTATATTTTTCTCATACAAGACTTTGTGAACTCGTGTCCATACAAACAAAGGAACATCAGTCACATAGTAACCAGCTTTTGACTGTCAGTTTAACCTATGGTACTCCTTTATTTCGATTCTACTTACAAGGAAGCAAGAAATAAGACTATTTCTGCTAATTTTTTCTCGATTAGCAGGAAGTAAGTGGAAGCATAAGCTTTTTAAAAATAATTTATTGCAGAGATATAGAGAAAGTCATGTGAATGGAACACATCAGATTTTTACTAATTAAGTTTTGTAAATTTCTTATGGTTTACAATTGTCCAAAAGGCATTCAGAATAAATAGATCTTCACAGGCTATTCCCAGAAATTTGAAGATATACGTTTAATCAAGCACATATCTTCAGCATGTAGTATTTTAATCAAATACGTTACAGCATTTTCTGATTAGTGCTGCCATCTCTTGTTTGAGACAAACGTGTACTTATGTTGTTTTTTTTTTTTTTTTTTTTTTAGCGTATCGTCCAGGAACATGGTTGGTCATATTGTAAGATGAATGAAATTTGTGAAATGATACTCACGGGTCCACGGAGCTTAAAGTTACTCGACATTCGTCTTCTCAGGATAAGGGAAAACCCCGAAAAAGCAACTCACTCTAGGAAGCACACACACTACCACCACACTACCCAGGCGAGACTAATGATTTGTGGATGGTTTAACATCAAAAAGCTTAATTGTAAATAAATATAACGCCCTTGATATGTTGGGAACCTGTGTCCCACCATATACCTAAGTATGAAAATCCAAGGCCTATAGCTCTGTCAAAACTCAAAATATGTATTCGAACTGCTCAATGTAGTTAACTGGTAAGACCTTTTTAGTGGGTATGTTTGATTATATTTCATTTATAAGTTTTTATTTGCCATGAAAATATCAATCATTATTGCCATTTTTTTAATGTATACACTAGGTAACTAAAAAGATCTGATGTGTTCCATTCACATGACTTTCTCTACATCTCTACAAAAAATTATTGTTAAAAAGCTTACGCTTCTTTTTACTTCATGCTAATCAAAAAAAAAAAAAAAAAAAAATAGCAGATATAGTCTTATTAATTGCTTCCATATAAATAGAAACCAAATAAGGGAGTACCATAGGTTAAAATGATAGTCAAAAGCTGGTTGCTATGTGACTGAAGTTCCTTTGTTTGTATGGACAGGAGTTGACAATTTCCCGTATGAGAAAAGTATACGTTTTTTAAAGCTGAAACAAATAACAAGGAATATCTCAAAACCGATCAACTGCATTAAAAAAAATGTTTATGGCATAAATTGTGTTTTATTGTGATCTACATTTGTTGTATGCTAAGTTTTTGTCTATCTCTTACTGTTTATCAATGATTCAAAATTCAATAAAAATCATCTGAATAAAGAGGTCTTTAGAGGCCATTCCCAGTAAATTCAAGAAATACGTTTTATTTGGCAAGTAAATATCTTAAATATAAGGTATTTTAATCAAAATCGTTAGGGTAATTTTTAAGAAAATCAAAATTTTCGAAAATTTTCTCATGTAAATGGTAGTTGGGGGCGTGGGGATTTTCTTGAAAATTTTCGTGTCACATCCTTGGAAGATACCAAACTTAAATGTCAACACACGGACATTTTTCTAAAAATGTTTTTTTTATTCAGGTTGTCTCAAAACATACATATATTTCCGGTGAAATCTCGGTATCGAATTTTTGGGTGCATTGCAATACGTTTTCTATACACTATGTACATAGTACGTATAGAGAAAGTAAAAATACAATTCATATTTACTCTTAGCAAAGTCATGGAGGGGGGACAAGACACGGATGAAATAGGTTTTAGATGACATGAGAATAATCTCAGAAAACCTTTCTAAGAGAACACATTTTAGGGAAATGATTGACTTGAGTGCTTAACCCCATAATTATAATAAAAATATTGCAGTTTCAACTAAAATTTAATTTTCTGAGGTGATGATTAGACAGTTTTATGCTTTTACCTTAAATGTTTTCAGTGCTGGTAAATTTAATTGCATATAAAAGCCAATATATGTTTTGGTTTGGGCTAAACTTTCCACACCAGTATTTATAATAGTTAATATCAGATGTTGCTTTCAGGGCACGGATTTTGCTTTCCTTTGGCACCGCAGCAAAACGCCAATGTCGCACATTTTAGGGGAAAAGGAAAGCTGTAAACAAAACAATTTATTTCGGAATATTAGTTTTCAGAGCAAAGATTTTAATCGGCGAGAGTAGAGATTTCACTAGCATAAAAGTACAGGAGCTGCAGCTTTCAGCAAATCTCACTAGATGGCAGAATATCACGGCTGTCTCTTGTATCGTGCAAAACGAGATGTGCAAGACATAACCTTGGATGCTTGCTTGTAAATTATATTTTGCTTCTTTTGTCCTCCCTCGCTTTAATTCCCTTCTGCAAGAAAACGAAAAATAATATTGAAACTCAGAGCCTTGAATTTTATGTACCTTAAATATACATATCAGTTTGTCGTGCGTTCTATTTTAAAAGGTTACTTCTATCTAGGTAGACAGCTCTACGAATCTAGTTATATCATTCCATTAAAATTTATTGGAGGTGTGTATGTTATAAAAGCATATTATTCTATTACATTCTCTATACGCACTATGTATATGGTGTATAGAGAAGGTATTGTAATGCACCCAAAAATTCGATACCGAATTTTCACAGGAAATACATGTTTTGGGTCCCCTTGAATTAAAAAAAAATGCATTTTTAGAGACATGTCTGTCTGTGTATATGTGTGTGAGTGGTGTCAGTAGGCAGCATAGCTCAAACACGAAGAGATTGTTAAATACCAAACTTGATAATTAAATTTGGTATCTTCCGAAGATTTTCAAGAAAATCCCCCACCCCAAACTACCCTTTACATGGAACTTTTTTCGAAAATTTTGATGTTCTACAAATTGAATAAAATTTCGTATATTAAAGATATTTACCTGACCAATAAAATGTATATCTTGAATTTTCTGGGAACAGTCTCTGAAGACTACTTTATTCTGGATGAATTTTACGGAATATTGCATAACTGCTAAACCGTAACAGATGGACGAAAACTTAAAACACAAAAAATGTAGAGCACGTTCAAACACACAATTTATGTTATATATATTTTTTCGTGGAGTTAATAGTTTTTTTTTTTTTTTTTTTTTTAGGTATTCCTTGTTTTTGGTTTAATATTTGAAAAACATACTTTTTTCATACGAGAATTTGTCAACTCCTGTCCACAGAAACAAAGGAACTTTGGGCACATAGCAACCAGCTTTTGACTATCACTTTAAATTATGCTAGTCTCTTACTTAGCTTCTACTTATAAGGAAGCAAGCAATAAGACTATTTGAGCTAATTTTTTCTTAATTAGTATGAAGTAAATAGAAGCATAAGCTTTTTAACAATAATTTATTGCAGAGAGGTCGAGGGGATCTTTTTACATCCAGCTTCACTTTTATAGTTTTCGAGCATGCCTTTGCTTACAAATCAGAAGCATGGAAAATGCGTAGTAAAATTTAACACCGTGTCTCATTCACATAAATTTCTCTGGCTCTTCCATAAACATTCTATTCTTACACAAGAGTATTCTTTTATGTACTTCATGCTAATCGAGAAAAAAATTAGCACAAATGGTTTTACTACTTGATTCCTTGTAATTGGAAGGAAAATAAGGGGATGCCTTAGGCTAAAGCGTTAGGCAAATCTTTTAAAAGCTGGTCGCTTTGGGAAACAATTGAGGTTCGGTTCGATTTACATGGTCTCGTTTGATAAGTGTTAGGTAATATAAAATTGAAACCAATAACAAGGATTATCTCGAAAATGGTGAACTCAAAAAGAAAAACGTATATGACATAAATGATGTGATTTTACGAGATCTACATTTCTCTGCAGTAAGTTCTTATCTATCTCTTACCCTGTAAGTGTCATGCAAAATTCTGCAATATTCATTCTGAAGAAAAAGTTCCTTAGACGATATTCCCATAAAATTTAACATATATATTTAAATATTTTAACATATTTATTTGAATCAAAATGTTATAGCCTTTTTTGAGAAAAACTTTTTCTATGTAAAGGATAGCTTGGGGTGGGAGAATTCTCTTTAAAATCTTTGTGTCGCATCCTTGAAAGATACCAAAATTAAATACAAAGTTTGGTACTTAACGTCTTTTCGTTTATGAGCTATGCTGTCTATAGACACACACACAACACGCACACGTAGATACACATGGACCTTTTTCTAAAAATGCTCTTTCTTGGACTCTGGGGACCTCAAAACATATATTTCCGGAGATATCTCGACATCGAATTTTCGGGTGGAATACAATACCTTCTCTGTCCACTATGTATATTGTACATACGGGCTAGAGGAACTACAAAAGCAATAAACGCTTTTGCACGGGAAGAGTAGTGAGATTCATTTCCTATTTACAAATTTTCAGAAATTTGTTTCCATTCGCACACTTTTTTTTATTCATTTAAAGATAGTCTAGTTAATTGTAGTCGAGATAGTTTGCAGAAATATCTCTTTTACAGGTTCCGTTGTAGACATACATGTATACCAGATGACCCAATTGCCCCTATTTAACGTGTGCAGATATCCCGTCGTGCGTTACACAAGTTGCATAACTTAACGGGGATATTTCAAGTTCAAACGGAGAAGTGAGGAACAAGCTACTAAGTTTTACTCCTCTAGCTTATGAGCGGAGACATGAGCGGGTCGCAGAGATGCTTAACTTCCATTGCGGTGCCCGTTGATTGTACAATTGTTTTAACGTTCAAAGGGATATCAGCAAACGCCAAAACGTCAAATACCACATTGTACAAGACGGGTACAGGAGACTTGAGCGGTAATCAAATCTTTACACTGGCTTTGAGGTTTACATTAACAACAAAGACAAATGAAGGTCGACTTAACACTTTATACAGTATTACGTATTTAAAAATCTGATGTGTACCATTCACATGACTTTCTCTATATCCCTGCAACAAATTATTCTTAAAAAGCTTATACCTCTATTTACTTTATGCTAAGCAGAAAAAAATTAGCAGAAATAGTCTTACTACTTGCTTCCTTGTAAGTAGAAGCGAAATAAGGGAGTACCATAGGTTAAAGTGATAGTCAAAAGCTGGTTGCTATGTCAGTGAAGTTCCTTTGTTTATATGGATAGGAGTTGACACGTTCCTATATGAGAAGTATACGTATTTCATAGCAGAAACCAAAAATAAGGAATGTCTTAAAAACGACGAACTTCGCGAAAAAATGAATATAACATAAATTGTGTGTTTTAATATGCTCTACATTTTTTATATACTAAGTTTTTGTCCATCTCTTACAGTTTAGCAGTTATTCAAAATTCAGCAAAATTCATCCAGAATAAACTACTCTTCAGAAGCTATTCCTAGAAAATTCAAGATGTACATTTTATTTGTCAGGTAAATATGTTTAATATACGAAATTTTAATCAAAATCGTTAGAGCCATTTTGAAAAAAATTCCATGTAAAGGGTTGTTGGGGGTGGGGGGCTTTTTCTCAAAATGTTCTTGTCGCATCCCAGGAAGATACTAAACTTAAATACCAAGTTTGGTATTTTACCGAGTTTTCGTTTTTGAGTTATTGTGTTCACAGACACACGGACACACACACACACACACACGCGCGGACCTTTTTGTGAAAATGCTTTTTTTGGATATTGGGGACCCTAAAACATATATTTCCGGTGAAATCTCAGTATCGAATTTTTGGGTGGAGTGCAATACCTTCTCTATACACTATGTGCATAGTGCGTATGGAGAAAGTAAAAATTCATCTGGTTAATGTTACAGCTGTTACACATACTGATTTTTGTAACATTGTTTATATATTACTTTCTCTACCCATGTTATTTACATAAGTGTATAGAGAAGCTATTGTATTGTACTAAAAATTCGATGCCGAGATATCACCGGAAATGTATGTTTTGAGGTCCCTATAGTCCGTGAAAAAGCATTTTTAGAAAAATTGTGTGTTTTCATAAATACCTTCTAATTGGAAGGAGTTAATACAACTTGGATGTATATAAAGGAATAATCTTTGGTATCAATAGTTTGTAAAGAGAGAGAGCCATGTGAATGGAACACATCAGATATTTTGATTACTGGTTTTCTGTTTAACTCTTATCCTTTATCATTTGCAAAAACATTACACAAAATTCATTCAGAATTAAGACAATTCCACGGCGTATTTTCCTAAAAAAATCAAGTTCTGCATTTTAGAGTGCATATATCAGAATAGTCTAAGTATCTTAAGACGTGTTGGGGAAAGAAAGTTAAACTAGTGTCTACAAATATTGTGAAAAATCTGATGTGTTCCATTCACATGCCTTTCTCTACATCTCTGCAACAAATTATTGTTAAAAAGCTTATGCTTCTATTTACTTCATGCTAATTAGCAGAAATTGTAAGTAGAAGCGAAATGAGGGAGTTCCATAGATTAAAATGATAGCCAAAAGCTGGTTGCTATGTAACTGAAGTTCCTTTGTTTGTATGGATAGGAATTCACAAATTTCTGTATGAGAAAAGAATAAGTATTTGACAGCTAAAACGAATAACCAGGAATATGTTAAAAATTATCAACTCCAGAAAAAAATGTATATGACATAAATTGTGTGTTTTATCGTGAGCTACATTTTCTGTGAAGTAAGTCTTCCTCCGTCTCCTACGGTTTAGCAGTTATGCACAATTCATCCAGAATAAAGTAGTTCCAGGGGCTATTTCCGAAAAATTCAAGAAAGACATTTTATTTGTCAGGTAAGTATCTTTAATATACGAAATTTTAATCAAAATCGATACAGCCATTTTTGAGAAAATCAAAATTTTCGAAAAAAAGTTCCATGTAAAGGGTAGTTGGGGATGGGGATTTTTCTCAAAATCTTCGTGCCGCATCCCTGGAAAATACTAAACTTAAATACCAAGTTTGATATTTTACCGACTTTTCGTTTTTGAGTTATCGTGTTCACAGACACACGGACACACACACACACACACACGGACCTTTTTGTGAAAATGCTTTTTTTAGATAAAGGGGGACCTAAAACATATATTTCCGGTGAAATCTCAGTATCGAATTTTTGGTGGAGTGCAATACTTTCTCTATACACTATGTACATAGTGCGTATAGAGAAAGTAAAAATTGACTATTTAATCGAGATAGATTATGTGAATATCTAAAACATATATGGTATTTTAACAAAAATAGTCAGTTAATTTTGAGAAAACAGTAAACAACAAAAATATTCCTTTCAAACGCAGTTTGGGGTTCCGCTTCCTTTGGAAGATACTGAACTCAGATATCAAATTGTTTTTGTCCGGAATTTCGTTTTTGAGTTATATTGTTCACACTCACACACATACATACGCGTTAACAATAAGGTGTTACTATTGAATGCATGACTTTATTTACATTTAGCTAATAGAAAATGAAATAAACTGACATGTTTAATGAGAAGAAAGAAATTCCATTCCACAAATTTAATCTCTTGTATTAAATTCATACAATGTTACTTACTGTCATGTACTGACAAATTTTAGCTAATGTGTAACTTAGTTCCATACTGGATTATATGGGCAGACACAATTTGATGTGTACCATTCACATGACTTTCTCTACATCTCTGCAACAAATTACTCTTAAAAAGCTTATACATCTATTTACTTCATGTTAATCAGACTAAAATAGCAGAAATAGTCTTATTACTTGGTTCCTTGTTGCTATGTTTGCTTTGTCCTTGCTGGTTGCTATGTCACTGAAGTTCTTTTGTTTGTATGGAAGCAGCTGACAAATTCCTATATGAGAAAAGTATAAGTCTTCATAGCAGAAACCAAAAACAAGGAATATTTCAAAAACGATGACTCCACGAAAAAAATGTATATAACATAAATTGTGTGTTTTAACGTGCTCTACATTTTTTGTGCAGTAAGTTTTTGTCCATCTCTTACGGTTTAGCAATTATTCAAAATTCCGTAAAATTCATCCAGAATAAAGTAGTCTCCAGAGACTATAGCCAGAAAATCAAGATATATATTTTATTGTCAGGTAAATATCTTTAATATACGATATTTCAATCAAAATCGTTTAAGCCATTATTTAGAAAATCAATATTTTCGAAAAAGGTTCCATGTATAGGGTAGTTGGGGGTGAAAGAATTTTCTTGAAATCTTCGTGTCGAATCCCTGGAAGACACTAAACTTAAATACCAAGTTTGGTATTTTACCGACTTTTCGTTTTTGAGTTATCGTGTTTACAGAAACACGGACACACACACACGAACCTTTTTGTGAAAATGCTTTTTTTGGATACAGGGGACCCTAAAACATGTATTTCCGTTGAAATCGCGGTATCGAATTTTTGGGTGGAGTGCAGTGACAGAAATAAAATAAAATGTTTACTAAGCCACTATTTTTGTTATTTTTAAGAAATCTACCTCTTGTTCTATCAACTCTGTCTCGGTACAAAATCAGGAAGCGTCACTTTTTAGCATTTTCAATTTTTCTTCACAGCTTTATATTCCTTCTTCTGCTTTCATACGGTTCAACAAAATTTCTGCTGTTCTATTCTGGAAGCGATTTTTTCTCCCAATATCGCACAAAAAATTTCTCATATATGTCTATATCATTAAACAGCAAACCCTGAATAATTCGCTTTTTAAGCAACATAGAACTGATTTTCATAATTATTTATAACATAAAGCGACAGTTTGATTTTAAACTTGTAATGTTTCTATTGTCAGTTCTTTTACATTCTAACTTATTACCTCAATAGCACATTTTTATTACGTCATCAAATAGATTAAGAAGGCGCAGTTTTGTTTTTACAATATAAAATTAGAACTATCAGACAATATATTACAGCATTAATCAGAACAGTGAATCTTCAGTAAAATGTTTAGATGTGTTTTTATTTATCTACGGAAGGTGTTTGCTATGTACTTTCAAGTACGACAAATGACGTGCTATAATAAAAGCACCATTGTCAGAATAATACACACAAATAAAAAATCTTATGTGTTACACTCACATGACTTTCTCTAGCTGTTCTACAAGCTTCATACATAAGATTCTTCTTCTTTCTGCACCTTGCTAATCGAGGTACTCATTAGCACACTGTTATTATTATTTAGTTCCTTATAAGTAGGAAGAAAATAAGGGAATACACTAGGCTAAACCGATAGTCAAATGTTTTAAAAGCTGTCGTTACGCGATTGTCATCACAAATCGCTTCTTTTCTTGGCCAGGAGTAGAACAAAAGAAAAACGGACACTCCCGTCTGAGAAAAGTATAAGTGCTTCACAACTGAAACTAATAACAATGAATACCTCGAAAACTGTAAGCTCCACGAGAAAAATACATATGACATAACTTGTGTATTTTTTGTATAGTAAGTTTTTGTTTATCTCTTACGGTTTACTAGTTATGCCAAATTAAGCAAAAGTCATCCTGAATAAACAGGTCTTTAGAAGCTATTCCCAGAAAATTCAAGATATGCATTTTATTTGATTTGATTTGATTTTTATCTTTAATAAGAGATATTTTAATCAAAATCGTTAGAGCTATTTTTAAGAAAATAAAAATTTTCGAAAAAAGTTCCATGTAAAGGGTAGTTTGGGGTGCGGGGATTTTTCTCAAAATCTTCGTGTCGCATCCCTGGAAGATACTAAACTTAAATACAAAGTTTCGTATTTTAGCTACTTTTCGTTTTTGAGTTATATCGTTCACAGACACACGGACACACACACGGACCTTTTTCTGAAAATACCTTTTTTTGGATACAGGGGGCCTAAAACATGTATTTCCGTGAAATCTCGATATGGAATTTTTGGGTGGAATGCAATACTTCTCTATCCCTATGTACATTGTACATATGGGGCCAGAGAAGGTAAAAATAAAATATAGATCTCTATCATGAAACAGGAAGATAGAGATCGTACTGAACCGCATGTTAGAAATAAGCTCCATTCACAACTTACCTGACGAAGGGGGAAGTATGATCCCCACTCGCAGTTTTATGAACCTCAGACATGATAGAACAGTTTTAGGTAATGTACATCCTGTTACTCACACTTTGACAAAAAACTCTGATGCGTTCCATTCACACGACTTTCTCTACATCCCTGCAACAAATTGTTGTTAGAAAGCTTATGCTTTTATTTATTTCATCCTAATCGAGAAAAGTTAGATGAAATAGTCATTATTACTTGCTTCTTTGTAAGTAGAAGTGAAATAAGGGAGTACTATAGGTTAAAGCGATGGTCAAAAGCTGGTTGCTATGTGCTTGAAGTTCCTTTGTTTGTATGTACAGGAGTTGACAAATTCCAGTATGAGAAAAGTATGTTTATTAACGCGGAAACAAAAAACATGGAATGTCTAAAAAACAATCAATTCCACGAAAAATATATATATTATATAAATTGTGTGCCTTAAGGTGCTCTACATTTTTTATAAAATAAATTTTTATGTAACTCTTACGGTTTAGCAGTTATGCAAAATTCACTAAATTTCATCAAGAGTAAAGTAGTCTTCAGAGGCTATTCGCAGAACATTCAGGATATACATTTTATTTGTTAGGTAAATAGCTTTAATATATGAAATTTTAATCAAAATCGTTAGAGACATTTTTAAGATAATAAAAAATTAAAAAAAAAGTTCCATGTAAAGGGTAGTTTGGAGTGGGGGATTTTTCTCTAAATCTTCGTGTTGTATCCCTGAAAGATATTAAACTTAAATACTAAGTTTGGTATTTTATTGACTTTTCGTTTTTGATGTTATGGTGTTCACAGGCGCACGGACACGCGGACACAAACACACACATATGAATTTTTGAGTGGAGTGCAATGCTTTGTCTACACACTATGTACATAGTACGTGTAGAGAAAGTACAACTATTTTTGGTCAGGTTTTGAGGTCATTGTGCAGCGGCCTGAAATCAGAGTATACCACAGTTTTGCACCACCACAACTCTATCGACTTCCCTTGCTGTTAGAATATTTCCGTTATAATCCCAGGGCGTATTGTGTAGGTCATGTCCAAGACACTTTGGCGCCAGGGGCTTTTCTACCTGCGAAGGGGTAAATGCTTTATATTGAAAAGGCGTGTTTTCTTAATGAAAAGAACATTCTGGAACATGTGTTACTTGAGGTAAACTTCGGTTATGTTTTTACTTTCTCTATACTCACTATGTACATAGTGAATAGAGAATGTATTGCACTCCACCAAAAAATTCGATAGCGAGATTTCACCGTAAATATATGTTTTAGGGTCCCCTGTATCCAAAAAAAAGTATTTTCAAAAAAAGGTCCGTGTGTCCGTGTGTCTGTGAACACGATAACTAAAAAACAAAAAGTCGGTAAAATACCAAACTTGGTATTTAAGTTTAGTATCTTCCAGGGATGCGACAGGAAGATTTTGAGAAAAATCCCCCCACCCCAAACTACCCTTTACATGGAACTTTTTTCGAAAATTTTGATTTTCTAAAAAATGGCTCTAACGATTTTGATTAAAATATCGTATATTGAAATTATTTACCTGACAAATAAAATGTATATTCCGAAATTTCTGAGAATAGCCTCTGAAGACTACTTTATTCTGGACGAATTTTTCATAACTACTAAACCGTAAGAGATGGACAAAAACTTAACCCATAAAAAATGTAGAGCACGTTAAAACACACAATTTATGTTATATACATTTTTTTCGTGGAGTTGATCGTTTTTGAGATATTCCTTTTTATTGGTTTCAGCTTTGAAAAAGTTGCACTTTTCTCATACAGGAATTTGTCAACTCCTGTCCATACAAACAAAGGAACATCAGTCACATAGCAACCAGCTTTTGGCTTTCACTTTAACCTATGGTACTCCCCTAATTTTTCTCGATTAGCATGAAATAAATAAAAGATAAGCTTATTAACAATAATAATTTAAGATATATAGAGAAAGTCATGTGAGTGTAACACATCAGATTTTTACAGCTATTCTTTGCAAAGGTTCGACAGCATGGGGAAAAGGCTACTTATAACATCTCAGACCATTGACAATAGGTTTGCTAATACAGTGCTTCACTAAGGGATGTGTGAGGCATCCCAGATAAGTAAAACTTTGATGTGTTCCATTCACACGACTTTCTCTACATCTGTGCAGCAAATTATTGTTAAAAAGCTTATGCTTCTATTCACTTCATACTAATCGAGATAAAAATACCAGAAATAGTCTTATTACTTGCTTCCTTGTAAGTAAAAGCAAAATAAGGGAGTACTATAGGTTAAACTGATAACCATAAGCTGGTTGCTATGCTCCTTTGTTCCTTTGTTTGTATGGCCAGGAATTTGTATGAGAAAAGTATCAATTTTTCAAAGCTGAAAATAAAAACAAGGAATATGTAAAAAACGATCAGCTCCAAGAAAAAAATATACATGACATAAATTGTGTGTTTTAATGTGCTCTACATTTTTTGTGTCTTAAGTTTCTGTCCATCTCTTACGGTTTAGCAGTTATGCAAAATTCCGTAAAATTCATCCAGAATAAAGTAGTCTTCAGAGGCTGTTCCCAGAAATTTCAAGCTATACATTTAATTGTTATGTAAATATCTTTAATTTTTGACATTTTAATAAACATCGTTAGAGCCATTTATAAGAAAATCAAAATTTTAGGAAAAAGTTCCATTTAAAGGTTAGCTGGGGGTGGGGGGATTTTCTTGAACATCTTCGTGTCCCATCCTTGGAAGATACCAAACTTAAATACCAAGTTTGGTATTTAACGGTCTTTTCGTTTTTGAGCTATGCTGTCCACAGACACACAGACACGCACAGACGGATCTTTTTGTAAAAAGTCTTTTACATACCTTCTCTATACACTATGTACATGGTACGTGTAGAGAAAGTAAAAATATTGCTGTTATGTACACTCATGCGGGTATGTTTAGATACCGTTAAGGTACTAGATCTTAAGGGACATTCACATTAACCGTAAACCCACTTACATGGAATACAGACTCAGAATTAAAAGCACAATGACAAATGTAAACGGGGCCAGTAAGCATTCAGAAATTAAAACAAGCGAACTGCGCCTTGAGAGTGAATATCAAACTAAAATGGCTGACAGAGATGAGGACATGCCGTTTCGCGTACATGTAAACTAGAGTATACAATTTGCTTGGTGTTTTATATTTTAAAGAACGGATGTCTCGCGGTAGACGATTGTGGATTCATCCCCTTAGTAAAAGACGATTTAACGGAAGAGGAATGAAAGAGAATCATGATGCGAAGCCATTTTAATAACACAGGAGCAGTGTTTTCATTGGTTGGTTCCTACGTTGCATGTTAACTTTGACACAAAAGTTTGGCGTTTACAAGCTTCTAGGTTAACGTACTACTGTTATGTCTATATCAATGTAACCATTGTGAATGAGTCTATACATATATTGACTACAAGCTTCTATGTTAACGTATTACAGTTATGTCTATATCAATGTAACAATTGTGAATGAGTCTATACATATATTGACTACAAGCTTCTATGTTAACGTACTACAGTTATGTCTATATCAATGTAACCATTGTGAATGAGTCTATACATGTATTGACTACAAGCTTCTGTGTTAACGTACTACTGTCACGTCTAAGTCATTGTCAATGTAACCATTGTGAATGAGTCTATACATATATTGGCTACAAGCTTCTATATTAACGTACTACTGTTATGTCTACGTCAATGTAACCATTGTGAATGAGCCTATACATATATTGACTACAAGCTTCTACGTTAACGTACTACAGTTATGTCAATATCAATGTAACCATTGTGAATGACCCAATACATATATTGACTACAAGCTTCTACGTTAACGTACTACAGTTATGTCTATGTCAATGTAACCATTGTGAATGAGCCTATACATATATTGACTACAAGCTTCTATATTAACGTACTACTGTTATGTCTACGTCAATGTAACCATTGTGAATGAGCCTATACATATATTGGCTACAAGCTTCTACGTTAACGTACTACAGTTATGTCTATATCAATGTAACCATTGTGAATGAGTCTATACATATATTGACCACAAACTTCTACGTTAACGTACTACAGTTATGTCTATATCAATGTAACCATTGTGAATGAGTCTATACATATATTGACTACAAGCTTCTATATTATCGTACTACAGTTATGTCTATGTCAATGTAACCATTGTGAATGACCCTATACATATATTGACTACAAGCTTCTATGTTAACGTAACTACTGTTATGTCTACGTCAATGTCACCATTGTGAATGAGCCTATACATGTATTGACTTCAAGCTTCCTTGTCTGCGTTACGTCTATGTTTGATTTTCAATGTGAATGGCCCTTTATAATGCTGAAATGGTCTCTGCACATAATTTTATAATAGACGCTCTATTGAATTCATGGAGCAGGGAAATCTTAACGACAAAACCTGTAAAGTCCTCAAAATAAGTCTTCAGCGGACGAATTCAGTGTTTCCGGACTGGACACACATAAGGCGAGTAAGGATGGGTAATTTGCCTTTTTAGCGTACAAGAGTTTGTTCATAAATCTCTCTAAAATATGCACAGTTTAAACTTATATTTATATTCAAAATACAATGAAAATAATACGCCGAAGACATTTTACTTAGCTTAGTAGTAGTAGCGTTCACTCTGGACACTTTTGTTTTTACTTTCTCTATACGTACTATGTACACTGTGTATAGAGAAGGTATTGTATTGCACCCAAAAATTCGATACCGAAATTTCACCGGAAATAAATATTTAGAGCACCCTAGAATCCAAAAAAACATTTTTAGAAAAATGTCCATGTGCGTGTGTTTCTGTCTGTCTGTGTGAGTGTTGTGTGTATGGGTGTCTGTGGGCAGCATAGCTCAAAAACGAAAGGAAGCGTTAAAAACGAAACTTGGTATTTCAGTTTTGTATCTCTCAAGGATGCGACACGAAGATTTTCAAAAAATCCGCCCACCCGTCACTACCCTCTACATCAATGGTTCCCAACCGGTGTGCCCCGGCACCCTAGGGTGCCGTGGGATTGAGATAAACAAAAAAAAAATACCTTACTGTAGCCTTAAGTCTTGTAAGGTCTTGAAATAAAATAAGTCAAATCAATTACTCTCATGCACGGCAGATGGTGATAGTGGTCGATTCATTTCAATAATTCAGTTATACTAGTATCCCACAGATGGCATTACAGCTATACCCTGCCGAACATTCCCGAGACTACTCGCTTGCTCACGAACATTTCTGAGACTTCGACATGAATATATAAAAGTGTACGCCGCTTGGCGCTTTCAGTTGTCTTCCTCGCGTTGATTCACAGTGTTTAGCTATGAATAAGTTCATTATTAAACGTAAACGCCAGGACAGTGAAAGTGAACAATCGGCTCCTACTGCTTGCTTTAAGAAGCCAAATCTTACAGTTTCTCCCGGACCGTCGAATTCACCACATAAAGAAGACAAACGAAAGAAAAGAACATACCAGGACAGTTACTTAGCGTATGGATTTAAGTGGAATAACAACGAGGAAAACCCTATCCCTGTGTGTTTAGTTTGTGGCGAAACACTTAGCAACGAGGCCATGGTAGCTAGCAAACTGAAGCGGCATCTTACAACAAAGCATCCTGTGTGTCACAGAAAAGTTTAATGTATTTTTCACATATATTAGAAGGGGAGAAGAAAACAGCTGTGCGAATGGTAAAGAGAATGACCATAGATGATACTGCTCTTGAAGCCTCATTTAAAGTAGCAGAACTGATAGCTAAAGAAAAGAAACCTCATACTCTTGGAGAGGAAATCATTGGCCCTGCATGTCAAGTTATAGTTTCAACAATACTTGGCGAAGAAGCAGCTAATCAAATTTCGGAAGTTCCTCTGTCCAACAACACAATCAGCCGCAGGATATCTGAAATATCATGCAATATCAACGAACAAGTCACGGAGAAAATAAAAACTTATAGAACATTTGCTTTGCAAGTAGATGAGAGTCTCGATATTGGTGACAAGCCGCAACTCCTTGGTTTTATCAGATATATTGATGAAAAAAGATATTAGTGAACAGTTTCTGTTCTGTAGACCGCTGGAGACAACCACAGGCCATGATATTTTCGTTTCTATTAATTCCTATCTCAATGACCATGATCTTTCATGGAAAGACTGTTGTGGTATATGTACAGGTGGTGCACCATCTATGTCTAAGAAAATTAAAGGTTTTACTGCCAGAACTCTCAATGAAAATCCATCCATTATTATAACTCACTGTTTTGTGCATAGAGAGGCATTAGTCGTGAAAGCGTGTAATGAAGATTTTGCTGAAGTGTTTAACCAAGTTGTGAAAATGGTGAACTATATGAAGTCTCGACCTTTAAAGTGCAGAATTTTTGAATAGTTATGTCGCGCAACGGATGCAGCTCATACCTCTTTGTTACTTCACACAGAAGTAAGGTGGTTGTCGCGGGGTCGTGTATTGAACCGGTTTCTCGAACTTAAAGAACAGCTAAAAACTTTTTTAAGGATGAAAATCAAGACACATTTCATGAACTCTTACTAAGTGATTCTTGGTGTTTTGAACTGTCGTATCTGGCAGATATTTTTCATAAGCTGAATGAACTGAATGTTTCGATGCAGGGTCGACATGAAACAATAATCTCCTCAACCAACAAAATGAAAGGTTTTAAAAGAAAACTTAGTTCTTGGAAGTCTGCAGTTCAAAAAGGAGATTTGTCCAACTTTCCATCTCTTCTTAATGTGGCAGGAGATAAAGATCTGGGTAAACTAAAAGACCGCATTTGTGATCACTTATCAAGATTGCAAGATGCAATAGATGCGTACTTTCCAACTATTTCCACTACGAATCTCGACTGGGTTGTCTCACCATTTGATTTCGTAGATAGTGCAGAGGAAATAGATTTCACTGTTTGCGAAGGAGATGAATTTATTGATCTTTGCGCTGATTTCACACTCAAAGGTAAGTTCACCAAGAGTGAGGCGTCGGTGGCTAGTTTTTGGCTTCAACGGAGAGAGGAGTACCCTAACCTAATGAAGAAAGCAATTAAAGCACTTTTGCCCTTTTCAACATCCTATCTATGCGAGCAAGCCTTCTCTGCTATGGTGACAATAAAATGCAAAGCAAGAAATAGACCGAATAACCTTGAGGATGATTTGCGTGTTTCACTGTCAACTGTAAGACCCGACATCACATATCTGTGCTCTAAGCATCAATCACAAGTTTCACATTAATCATTAATCGAACAAAATTTATTGATGTATTTTTACTCAGTGATTGTAGTAAAGTTTACTGTATTATGTTATGCTGTACGTTATTATTATATAATATTTCAATAAATTAACATATTAAGCTTAATTTTCTTTTAATTCAAGGAAAGGTGCCCCTGGTGTTTAATGTTATTCCCAAGGGTGCCGTGAACTTCAAAAGGTTGGAAAACACTGCTCTACGTGGAACTTTTTTCGAAAATGTTGATTTTCTCAAAAATGGCTCTAACGATTTTGATTAAAATATCGTTTATTAAAGATATTTACCTGACAAATAAAATGTATATCTTGAATAGCCTCAGAAGACTACTTTATTCTGGTTAAATTTTACTAAAATTTGCCTAACTGATAACCTGTAAGAGATGGACAAAAACTTAGCGCACAAAAAATGTAAAGTACATAAAACACACAATTTACGTTATATACATTTTTTTGTGGAGTTGATAGTTTTTTTTAGATGTTCCTTGTTTTTGGTTTCAGATTTCAAAAACGTATACTTTTCTCATACAGGAATTGGTCAACTCTTGTCCACACAAGCAAGGAGACCGTTTAACTATCACTTTAACCTATAGTACTCCCTCGTTTCGCTTCTATTTACAAGGAAGCAAGTAATAAGACTATTTCTGCTAATTTTTCCATGATTAGCATGAAGTAAATAGCATTAATTTAACGCAGTCGGTCCATCTGATGTGGTTTACAAAAAGAATGATAAGAGGCAGTTGGTAAGCGTGATATTTGTGTTTAAGACCATTGGTGAATAAGTTGGTGGTGTTGACTTTCACCCGCCATGTTGTTAGCCAATCTGCCAGGGCGTCGAGGGCTCCCTGTAGGTATCCGTTTATAAGCCGTGGATGTGTCGTGTGGGTCATAAACGCCATGTCATCGGCGTATAAGTAGCACAAAGCAATATCTTCCTACGGGAAGTCGTTCATGTAATCTTTTAAAAGCTTTGCGACGGCTATGTGATTCTCATTGCATGTCCAGGAGAAAAACAAAAGAAATCCGCAACCAGTGATCCCTTACCGTTTGAGTAAAGTTAAAACATTTTAAAACTAAAACCAATAATAAGGAATATCTCGGAATATATACAACAATCTGATGTGTTCCATTCACATGCCTTTCTCTACTTCGCTGTAACAAATTATTATTAATAAGTTTTTACTTTCCTTACCCCCATATGTACAATGTACATAGGAAGAGAGAAGTATTGTATACCACCTAAAAATTCGATGTCGAGATTTCACCGGAAATACATGTTTAAGGACCCCCTGGGTCCAAAAAAAAAAAAAGTATTTTTAAAAACAGGTCCGTATGTGTGTGTTTGCCTTTGGACAGCATATCCCAAAATTGAATTAGCGGTTAAATACCAAACTTGATATTTAAGTTTGGTGTCTTCCAAGGATGCAACACGAAGATTTTCAAGAAAATCCTCCCACCCCTAACTACCCTTTACATGGAAAAATTTTCGAAAATTTTATTTTTCTTAAAAATGGCTCTAACGATTTTGATTAAAATACCACATATTAAAGACATTTGTATTGCAAACAAAATGTATATATTGCATTTTTTAGGAATAGCTTCTAAAGACATGTTTACTCTGAATGAATTTTGATTAATTTGGCATAACTAGTAAACCGTAAGAGATAGACAAAAACTTACTATACAAAAAATGTAGATCTTGTTAAAATACACAAGTTATGTAATATGCATCTTTTTCGTGGAGCTTACCGTTTTCGAGGTATTCCTTATTATTAGTTTCAATTCTGAGGTACTTCTACTTTTCTCAGACGGAAGTGTGTGTGTTTCTTTAGTTCTACACCTGGCCAAGCAAAGAAGCGATTTGTAATGACAATAGCATATAGACAGCTTTTAAAACTTTTGACTATCACTTTGGATTGTGTATTCCCTTAGTTCCAGTTAACTTATAAGGAACTAAGTGATAACATTCTGCTAATGTTTATCTCGATTAGCATGGTGTTGGAAGAAAGTTATCTTTTGTAAGAAGTTCGTTTGTAGAGTAGCTAGAGAAAGTCATGTGAGTGTAACACATAAGATTTTCTTCTATTTACTTCATGCTAATCGAGAAAAAAATAGCAGAAATAGTCTTATTACTTGCTTCCTTGTAAGTAGGAGCGAAATAAGGGAGTAGCATAGGTTAAAGTAACAGTCAAAAGCTGGTTGCTATGTGACTGATGTTCCTTTGTTTGTATGGACACGAGTTGACAAATTCCTGTATGAGAAAAGTGCAAGTTTTTGAAAGCTGAAACCAAAAACAAGATATATCTAAAAATATCAGCTCCTCGAAAAAAAATTATATAACATAAATTGTGTGTTTTAATGTGCTCTACATTTTTTGTGCGGTAAGGCTTTGTCCATTTGTTGCGGTTTAGCAGTTATGCAAAATCCGTAAAATTAATCTAGAATAAAATAGTCTTCAGAGGCTATTCCCAGAAAATTCAAGATATACATTTTATTTGTCAGGTAAATATTTTCAATGTACGATATTTTAAATAAAATCATTAGAGTCATTTTTGAGAAAATCAACTTTTTCTAAAAAAGGTCCATGTAATGGGTAGTTGAAGGTGGGGGATTTTCTAGAAAATCTTCGTGTCGCATCCTTGGAAGATACCAAACTTAATTACAACGCACGCACACACGAAACTTTTTCCAAAAAGGCTTTTTTTGGAAGCAGGGGCACTCAAAACAGGTATTTCCGGTGAAATCTCGGTATCGAGTTTTTGGGTGCAATACAATACCTTCCATATACACTATGTACAAAGTACGTGTAGAGAAAGTAAAAATTGTATATGACATAAATTGTGTTTTAAAGAGATCTATATTTTTACTGTTGTAAGGTTTTGTCTATCTTTTATAGTTTACCAGTTATACAGAAATACCCCAGACAGAGGACAGCTTTAGAGGTATTATCAGCAAATAGAAGATATGCATGTTATTAGCCACGTAAATAATATGGACAATATAGTATTATAATCAAAATCGTTAGTCATTTTTGACAAAATCAACATTTTTGAAATTTGTTCCAACGTAAAGGCAAATTAGGGGGAGAATTTCTTGAAAATCTTCATGTCGCATCCTTGGAAAATGTTTGGTACTTAATAGACTTTTCGGTTTTCAGTAATGTCGTTCACAGACACACGAGTTTGAGTTATATTGTTCGACCAGGCGAAGGTTTGAATGGCTTGCAATACCTTCTCTAATTATGTACTACGTACGTGCCAAAAAATTAAAAACTGTTTATCTGTTAAACTTAAGAAGGGAATGATCTTAAAAACTAAGAACCTACTAGATTTTTATCTATACTTTCTCTACACGTAATATGTATATAGTGTATAGAAAAGGTATTGCACCCCGCCCAAAAATCCAATACCGAGATTTCACCAGAAATTTACATTTTAGGGTCCCCTGTTTCCAAAAAAAGCGTTTTCAGAAAAAGCTCCGTGTGTGTCTGTGTGTCGATGTGTCTGTGAACACGATAACTCAATTTGGTATTTAAGTTTAGTATCTTCCTGCGATGCGACACGAAGATTTTGAGAAAAATCCCCCCACCCCAAACTACCCTTTACATGGAACCTTTTTAAAAAAATTTGATTTTCTCAAAAATGGCTGTAATGATTTTGATTAACATATCATATATTAAAGACATTTATTTGACAAATAAAATGTATATTTTGAATTTTCTGGGAACAGCCTCTGAAGACCACTTCATTGTGGATGAATTTTACGGAATTTTGCATAGCTGCTAAACCGTAAGAGATGGACAAAAACTTACCACACAAAAAATTTAGAGCACGTTAAAACACAGAAATTATGTTATATAGATTTTTTTTTTTCGTGGATTGATCGTTTTTGAGATATTCCTTGTCTTTGGTTTCAGATTTAAAAACATACTTTTCTCATACAGGAATTTGTCAACTCCTGTCCATACAAAGAAAGGAAAATCAGTCACATAGCAACCAGCTTTTGACTGTCAGTTTAACCTACGGTACTACCTTTATTTTGCTTCTACCTACAATAAAGCAAGAAATAAGACTATTTCTGCTATTTTTTCTTGATTAGCATGAAGTAAATATATAGAAATAATGTGAATGGAACACATCATTATCCAACATTCCAAAATAAGGGTGTGAACACTTTTGTGTCTATTAAACGTGTCTATTTTAGGAAACTGTGTGCTTTGTGCTAATTGCCAGTTTAGATTTGTTTCCCTCAACCGAGTTTGTATTATCCAATGACGACCCTACATAAACCGCTAATCGAATCTTTGAAATGATGTCATTCACATGCGAAGCGATGTCCCACCCGAGTAGCAACAGATATCTGTCCCACGGCCCGCTTCACTTTTTCCATTTTTCCCCATGAAAGCAGGCGTGGGAACGGAAGAAGTACGGCCCACGCCCAGACATGGGTCATTGGTTCGTTGACAGTTGCTGCTGCAACACACAAATTCACTCCTATAGATATGATCCAATATTACTGTCCTTGTCGGAAGGGAGGGTCACTTGTAGATGAAAGAGTATGTTGGGCCTCAGTGTGTCCGTATGTCTGTGAACACGATAACTCAAAAACGGAAAGTCGGTAAAATACCAAACTTGGTACTTAAGTTTAGTATCTTCCAAGGATGCGCCACGCAGATTTTGAGAAAAATCCCCCCACCCCAAACCACCCTTTACATGAAACTTTTTTCGAAAATTTTGATTCTCTAAAAAAAGTTTTTAATAATGTTGATTAAAATATCGTATATTAAAGATATTTACCTCACAAATAAAATGTATATTTTGAATTTTCTGGAAGTAGCCTTTAAAGACTACTTTATTCTGGGTCAATTTTACGGAATTTTGCATAACAGCAAAACCGTAAAAGATGGACAAAAACTTACCACCCAACAAATATAGAGCACTTTAAAACACACAATTTATGTTTTATACATTTTTTTCGTAGAGTTGGTTGTTTTTAAGATATTCCTTGTTTTTAGTTTCAGGTATAAAATACACACTTTTTTCATACAGGACTTTGTGAACTCGTTTCCATAAAAACAAAGGAACTTCAGTGACATAGCCAGCTTTTGACTATCACTTTAACCTATGGTACTCCCTTATTTCGCTTCTACTTACAAGGAAGCAAGTAATAAGACTATTTCTGCTATTTTTTTCTCGATTAGCAGGAAGTAAATAGAAGCCTAAGCTTTTTAACAATAATTTGTTGCAGAGATGTAGAGAAAGTCATGTGAATGGAACACATAAGATTTTTTGGTAGTGTAATAGATTGTAGTTCCGGCAATCGCCACACAAGCGCTGTCTGATGACAGTCGCCAGATACGTAAGCATTCTTTTGTTAGTTACTTGAGTAAACATGGCTTAGTTTTGTACTGGTACATTAGGTACGAAAGCATTAGTGAGGTTCAACGCCAGTGGCGAAATGAGTATCAAACAGAGCCACCGACACGTTCAACAATTGCGCGCATTCGAGGCAAGTTTGAAATCGACGGCTGTGTTACAGACGTACAGAAAAAACGATCTGGACGACCTATAACAGCAACAAGTCCAGCGAAAGGTTTTACTTCCAACAAGATGGTGCACCAGCTCACTATCATAGTCGTGTCAGGGAGTATCTCGACGAAAATCTACCTGCACGATGGGTAGGTCGAAGAGGTGCTGTAGAGTATCCACCACGTTCCCCAGATTTAACGCCTCTGGATTTTTACCTATGGGGAACACCAAAGGATGTCATTGTGTACATTCGTCTGCTGGTATCCAACTGAACATGTTGCAGTTGGTAGATCGTGCTGCAGTTTGGCGGCATCGTCTGTGTATGTATGTTAATGGTGACCATTTCGAACACCTACAATGGTATGTGTATGTTGGACTTTAAGCCACACTTTCACAAAAAGTGAGACATTTCCGCCAATTAGTTTGCAAGTTATGTACTGTTAAACAGTGTATACATTTTTATGGACCACTCGGTATTAGTAAACTCACGACTTTCTCTACCGATGACAAATTATATACATAGATGTATTTACATCAGAGCTGATTCTTCCATCCTGGTTACATTTCTCACAATAAAGTGCTTCTAGGTATTATTTCAAATTAAACTAAAAGCTTTCATATACTGTAATAACATTAAATGTTTATAACTGCAAATAAGTTCTTGCAATTAAAGAAAACAAAGGCGTGAAACAACAATCTCAAACTGATATTGAGGGTCTAAACTTTTAACGCGATACATACTAATGAACTACACCGAAATAATTTGCGAGATTGTGCACGTGACTGATATAAGTAATTTGAGATCAGCGATGCATGGTCCCCGGATAAACATAACGCAACTACATAGCGTTAAACGTGTGGGCATCAGGTGCTAATAAGTCGGTGTTAAAGCAAAGCAGGTTGATAAAATGACTTAGAATGTCTTTAAAACTGCTGCCCGAGTATAGAAATATCGATTTTTAGCAGCTCGTTACTAGCGTTCTCAAGATTTAATGTCGCAAAAATCTGTAAAATCTCGAAATAATCACTTGACAGTGCGACACTGAGCATTCATTAACTACGTTCTTGAGTTATGTAGCCTACTCCGTAGGCGTTTTTTCAACTGCTCTAGTGGCCTAATGCGTAACGCCGGAAGCTGCTATCCTGAAGGTCATGGGTATAATTCCTGTCATAGAATAAATGTGTTTTATTATTATTTTTTTTTTATTTCATACCGCGTTACGTGGCGTACTGGCACTTCAGAAACTTATAGCTGTTACTTCGAAATGTCAATAAACATGCCACAAGTCTCCTATCTCAAATTACTTATTTAAGAAATCTACATATCCTATGAAAACATTTCGGAATGGTTCATTAACACCCTGTATATACTATATTTTGAGGAATGGGTATTTCCTGTAACAGTTTCTGACTTTCTCTACACGTACTATGTATATTCTGTATAGAGAAGGTTGTACTGCACCAGAAATTGCGATACTGGGATTTCGCCAAAATACATGTTTTGAGACCCCTTGAACAAACAAAAACATTTTCTCTGTCTGTGTGTATGGCGGTGGACAGTATAACTCAAAAACAAAAATCCCGTCAAATACCTTACTTGATTACGGTTAAAATATCATGTGTTAAAGTTTTTTACACGTCAAACAAAATGTACATCTTGAATAGCCTCTGAAGATCCCTTTATTCTGGATGCATTTTGCTGAATTATGCTTAACTGGTAAATAACTATATCAACAATCACATATAAATTGTTTAAACAATTGTTAGAACCTTTTTGAGAAAACAACAAATGACGAACATTTTTCTATGTGTAGATAGCACTTTGCGTAGGGATTTTATGAAAATCGTTGTTTCGCATCCTTGGATAGTGCTGTACCAATTTTGGTATGCATACATTTTCTTTTCCATTTACATTGCTCGCGCACACACACACACACACACACACACACACACAGATACAAACATGACACTCTTCTAAATCTTTTATTTTGGCACAGAGGGATTCCAAAACATATGAAGGATTGAGAACCATAGTGGGCCAAGCACCATTTTTTAAAAATCTGACGTGTTACACTCACATGACTTTTTCTAGCTCTACTACAAACTTCTTACATAAGACTATTCTTCTTTCTGCACCTTGTTAATCGAGCGAGGTACTTATTAGCACACTGTTCTTATTACTTAGTTCCGTATAAGTAGGAAGAAAATAAGGGAATACACTAGGCTAAACAGATAGTCAAATGTTTTAAAAGCTGTCGTTACGCGATTGTCATTACAAATCGCTTCTTTTCTTGGCCACGAGTAGAACAAAAGAAAAACGGATACTCCCGTCTGAGAAAAGTATAAGTACTTCACAACTGAAACTAATAACGAGTACCTCGAAAACGGTAAGCTCCACGAGAAAAATGTATATGACATAAGTTGTGTATTTTAAAAAACCTACATTTTTGGTATAGAAAGTTTTTGTCTATCTCATACAGTTTACTAGTTATGGCAAATTAAGCAAAATTCATCCAGAATAAACAGGTCTTCAGAAGCTATTCTCAGAAAATTCAAGATATACATTTTATTTGTCAGGTGAATATCTTTAATATACGATATTTTAATCAAAATCGTTAGAGCTATTTTTAAGAAAATCAATTTTTTTGAAAAGTGTTCCATGTAAAGGGTAGTTTGGGTGGGAGGATTTTTCTAAAAATCTTCGTGTCGCATCCCTGGAAGATACTAAACTTAAATACCAGATTTGGTATTTTAGCTACTATTCGTGTTTGAGTTATCGTGTTCACAAACACCCGGACACACACACAAACACACACACAGACCTTTTCCTGAAAATGCTTTTTATGGGTACATGGGGTCCTAAAACATGTATTTCCGGTGAAATCTCGACATCGAATTTTTGGGTGGAATGCAATACTTCTCTATCCCTATGTATATTGTACATACGGGGCTAGAGAAAGTAAAAATGGAGGTGAATGTTTTTCAATATCATAATTTATTGAGCCAAGTTATACATAACTAAATGCTGTGATGAAAGTATTTTCTTGAAAATCTTCGTGTCGCACCCTTGGGAGATACCAAACTTAAATACCAAGTTTGGTTTTTAATGGACTGTTCGTTTTTGAGCTATGCTGCCCACAGACACACTCACCCACACGGACATTTTTCTAAAAATGTTTTTTTTTTATTCAGGGGTTCTTAAAACATGTGTTTCCGTTGAAAACTCTTATATAGAAAGTAATATTCTGAGGAATTTGTAAAGCTTTCTTGTGCCGGTCTAGATGTAATACATTAATAAATTTACAAGTGAGACGGTTATGTAGTACTAATACACTTTTTAAATGCATCTAAAGAAACACAGGCTCTATTGAGCAAGTAGAACCGTCAAATCGCAAGCAACACCGTGTATTTCAGATATTATATAATAGTTATAAAATTACTAGAAGTACACAGAAGAGACAATAAAAATCCCATTAATATTTAATTCAATGTAACGCATAGAATCATGAGTTAAACTGTTTCCCCTCTGTGAATAAACCTTCAACTAGGTTCTTGCATCGATTCACCTAAGTTTAAGTGGCTCTCTGTTTAAACTATCATTAACTTGCAGTGGCTCAGATTTGTTCTTCTCGTTTTTACTTTCTCTATTGCACTCCACCCAAAAATTCGATACAGATATTTCAACGGAAATATATGTTTTACGGTCCCCTGTATCCCGCGTGTCTGTGTACACGATAGCTCAAAACCGAAAAGTCGGTAAAATAACCAACTTGCTATTTAAGTTTAGTGTCTTCCAGGCATTTGACACTAAGGCTTCGAGAAAAATCTCCACACCCCAAACTACTTTTTAGGATAACTCTGATTTTCTCAAAAATGGCACTAACCATTTTGATTAAAATTTCGTATATTAAAGATATTTACCTGACAAATAAAATGTCTATCTTGAATTTTCTGGGAATAGCTTCTGAAGACTACTTTATTCTGGATGAATTTTACGGAATTTTGAATAGTTGCTAAATCCTAAGAGATGGACTAAAACTTGCCATATAAAATGTAGAACATGTTAAAACACACAATGTATGTTATATGCATTTTTTTTCGTGGAGTTGGTGGTTTTGGAGTTATTCCTTGTTTTTGATTTCACCTTTAAAAAACATACCTTTCACATACCTTTCCTGCCCATACAGAGAAAGGAACTTCAGTCACATAGCAACCATCTTTTGACTGTCACTTTAACCTATGATACTCCCTTATTTCGCTCCTACTTACAAGGAAGCAAGAAATAAGACTATTTTTGCTAATTCTTTCTCGATTAGCATGAAGTAAATAGAAGCTTTTTAACAATGATTTGTTACAGAGATGTAGAGAAAGTCATGTGAATGGAACACATCTGATTTTTTAAATTATTACTGTACAAAATTTAAGCTTTATACCATGTTGTATCATGTGAACATATAGAAAAACTCTTTTGAAATATCAGATGCATCTAAAATGAATATTTTCTTATAGAGTATGGTGCAATGGGCTCAAAGGCATCAGCTTCGAGAGCATGTGATCCAGTTTTGAGAATATGCGATAAAAAGCAGCACATCCGCTGAGAAGTTTAGGAAATACAAGAAAAGAGTACGCACGCACGCACTTGTCGCGACTTGGGACGGATGTACGTGACTATGTCAACAAACTGGGTCTTTGCTCGCGCAATGCCGCGCTCCATTGTCATGTTCACCTCAAGTGCATTTCCGTT
Organism: Hymenopus coronatus; assembly: GCA_030762935.1. Taxonomy (NCBI): domain Eukaryota; kingdom Metazoa; phylum Arthropoda; class Insecta; order Mantodea; family Hymenopodidae; genus Hymenopus; species Hymenopus coronatus. The sequence goes on from CM060893.1 coordinate 36,429,003, forward strand.
GTCGCCGCCGCGAGATGCTCAGGTGCAATAGATGACGATCGTTTCCGGACGGCATGCCTTTCTTTGCTTCTGCCCTCCTTAAGAGCACAATACCACCACCACCACCACCACCACCACCACCACCATAATTAACACAAAGTACCGCCATTGTGTTGTTCCATTAAACTGGATGGTTCTATTGGCGGCATTTCCCTTTAGAACATCATTTAGAATATGTTGCCTATCAACGTTAGATTTCTGTTTATCTTTTATTATTACTTTCTATATACTAACTATGTACATAGTGCACACTTCACCCAAAAATTCAATACCGAGACTTCACCGGAAATATAAATCTTGGGGTCCCCTGTATCCATAAAAAACATTTTCACAAAAAGGTCCGTTTGTATGTGTGTGTGTGTGTGTGTGTGTGTGTGTGTGTGTGTGTGTGTGTGTGTAGTCGGTAAAATACCAAACTTGGTATTTCAGTTTAGTATGTTTCAGGGATGGGACACGAAGATTTTGAGAAAAATCCCCCCACCCCAAACTACCATTTACATGGACCTTTTTTCGAAAATTTTGATTTTATTAAAAATGACTGTAAAGATTTTGATTAAAATATCATATATTAAAGACTTTTAATGGGCAAATAAAATGTATATCTTGACTTTTCTGGGAATAGCCTCTGGTTGCTATGTGACTGAAGTTCCTTTGTATGTATGGACAGGAGTTGACAAATTCCGTCAAAGCTGAAACCAAAAACAAGGAATGTCTAAAAAATGATCAACTCCACGAAAAAAAGGTGTATGAAATAAATTGTATGTTATAATGTATCAACATTTTTTGTGTGTTAAGTTTTTGTCCATTTCTTACGGTTTAGCAGTTATGCAAAATTCCGTAAAAGTCATCCAGAATAAAGTAGTCTTTAGAGACTATTCCCAGAAAATCCAAAATATGCATTTTATTTGTCAAGTAAATATTTTTAATATTTGACATTTTAATCAAAATCGTTAGAGCCATTTTTAAGAAAATGAAAATTTTCGAAAACCATTCCAAGTAAAGGGTAGTTGGTGGTGGGGGGGTGGTTCTTGAAAATCTTCGTGTCACATCCTTGGAAGATGCCAAACTTAAATACCAAGTTTGGTATTTAACGGTCTTTTCCTTTTTGAACTATGCTACCCACAGACACACAGATACGCGCACACATACGGACGTTTTTGTAAAAAATGCTTTTTTTGTTTTTTGTTTCAGGGTACCCAAAACGTATATTTTCGGTGAAATCTCGGTATCGAATTTTTGGGTGCAGTATAGAATACCTTCTCTATACACTATGTACATAGTCCGTGTAGAGAAAGTAAAATGATGCAAAACCTTCATTATTCTCATCTCAGGTGCATTACAGTAAAGCATGAGCGTACAATAGGTTGTTTTCGATGTACAGCATTGTTCAGGAGGTAGATAACTTCTTTCTTGAATATAAAAGTGCATGTAATTTAAAGATGTCCAATGATATCGAACTAAATAATTGACAGAGATAGTTGTCAAAATCGTAACACACATACGTGTTAAGAAAAATGCCCTACAATATTCATATTAGTTTTTTTTTTGGGGGGGGGGGAGCCAGGAAAGAAAGAATCAGCAGGGATTATTAGGTGAGGAAAGTAAGTGGAGTACCTCATTTGCACCTGTTAGTATAAGCTACATACAGCAGCCAGCTTATACATTGCTGTCCGGGACAAAGCCATGGCACTAGGCCCAGGAGATTCAAGGGTGAAGGATTGGAGAGATTAGTAGGCGATAGGTAAAAAGGTTCAGATTGTGCGTTTAATCATATAATTCCAAGTGTTATGCCAACTTAGCGGCGGTGAGGAAATCTGGTGTTGCTGCCAGAGCCAGGGATCTCAGACTTAAGGATGTTCATGAGACCAACGTTGCTGGTGAGTATAAGTTGAGTGTTTTGTTCGAGCATCTTGAAGTTCTTGGCCAGTGTGCTTTCGGTGGTCCGTAGCCGCTCTCCAAGTACCTCAAGAGCACACAGTCGCGTGGGCGGGTCGTCTGGGGCGAGATAGTGCTCAAACCGGCACAGCTTACGCTGGCAGGATGAGAGCGTCTCTCCGCGGTTGAAGTCCGCCTGTACAGATGCCTGGCGGAGTTGTTGGAGCTGTCCGGTGTTGGCCGCAAGTTGGTGGATGGCACTCCGTTGCTTGGCCTCCACTGCCGCTAGGCGCACATTGGTTGACCGTTGTAGTGCTTCGAGGCGGAGGCCGATGTCCTGGAGTTGCCTGTTGATGTTGGCGATAGAGTCTAGTAATTGAGGCGAAAGCTCAATTCTGTGCGTGTGCTGCGGCGTAGAGTGGTGAGGTTGTGGAGCTTGAGCTGCTGGAAGGTGGTGTACCGACCGAAGCTACTGGCTGGCTGAGGTTCAGCCAGAGTGTTTTTGCTGCGTACCCACCCTCAACAGGGTTTTACCGCAGGGTTTTTATTTCGGGATGGGGTGCTAAGGATGGCTGTTTCATTTTTGGGATGGGTGAGGGAAAAAAGGAGGTAGCATTTTGCTCCCCAACGAATGTCATTTGGGTGCAGCGACCCTTCTGCACTTCTGGTGTATGGAATTTCAAAATTATGTGTTAAAAACATGTTATAATAATTTTACAAGTTATAAATTTTGAATCTAGTCACCTCTTAGTGAGGTTGTAATGGAGCTCAGCTTTTGTGCGGCTGTTGGAGTTGCTCCAGTGTTATCTGGTATGCCCGCAAGCCATGCGGGGAACCCGATGACGCCTGAAGTGGCGTGTTCTGGGATCGTAATCACCCAAGAGACCTAACCAGGAAGCTCTGATGATGGTTTAACTTTTCGTAAAATTTTGTGGCCCGGCGTCTAATTTCGTCCTCCACATATGGTAGCGAGGAAGCCTCATGCAGCAGCCTCACGGGAAATTTACGGCCCACAGAATAGATGGACCGGAGTCCTCTGTTCTGTGCCCGTTGGAGCAGGAGCAGCCAACTGTCTGCGGCCATGCCCCAGACCTCACAGGCGTATAGCATGAGGGGGATTACCAGCGCCTGGAAAAGGTGTATCTTCAGGCGAACCGGCATCCCGGACTTCAGCATGGGGTACAGGGAGGCGATAGCCCCCTGTGCCTTGGCTGAGACGCCCCGAATGTGTTCGCCGAAAGTTAGACCTTTGTCCATTTAACCCCCAAGTAGGAGACGGTGTTTCGCCACTCTATTCTTTGGCCCTGGTAGGAGACGCTGCTGTATGAAGGCACAAAAGCTTTATATGCAAGTAATATACTAAACAATGTAAACTGCTAACAGAAGTAGGTAAAACAGACAACCCCAGTAGGAAAATCCCTGTCCTTCGAGCTATCCCCCGAGAAGACAGCAGACAGAAGTCAGAGACTAGCCCGTTAGGAAAATCCCTTCCCTAAAACACCTCTAGACAATAGGGATGATTCCACTGAATTAGCCGGTAATGTCGTCGTTCGTTTGTTTCGTATAAGAAGTTTGAAGTTACGACGTGTATGAGAGAATGTTTAAGCAAACTGACCTATATAAAAAGTGAATTTAGGCAAAAATAATCAATAATGCCAGACTATTGCTGTGTTCCACTGTGCGAAAATCAAGGACGGCCCTTTATTACTTTCTCTATACGCACTATGTACATTGTGTATAGAGAAGGTATTGCACTCCACCCAAAAATTCGAAACCGAGATTTCACCGCACATATATGTTTTAGGGTCCCCAATATTAAAAAACAGCATTTTCACAAAAAGGTCAGTGTGTGTGTATGTGCGTGTATGTGTGTGTGTGTGTCCGTGTGTCAGTGTGTCAGTGTGTCTGTGAACGCGATAACTCAAAAACGAAAAGTCGGTAAAATACCAAACTTGGTATTTAAGTTTGGTATCTTCCAGGGATGCGACAAGAAGATTTTGAGAAAAATACCCCCACCCCCAACTACCCTTTACATGGAACTTTTTTCGAGCATTTTGATTTTCTCAATAATGGCTCTAATGATTTTGATTAAAATTTCGTACATTAAAGATATTTTCCTGATAAATAAAATGTATATCTTGAATTTTCTGGGAATAGCTTCTAAAGACCTGTTTATTCTGGATGAATTTTGCTTAATTTGGCATAACTAATAAACCGTAAGAGATAGACAAAAACTTGCTATACAAAAAATGTAGGCCTTGTTAAAATACACAATTTATATCATATACATTTTTTTCGTGGAGCTTACCGTTTTCGAGGTATTCATTGTTATTAGTTTCAGTTGTAAAGTACTTGTACTTTTCTCAGACGGGAGTATCCGTTTTTTTTTTTTTTTTTTGTTCTACTCCTGGCCAAGAAAAGAAGTGATTTGTAATAACAATCGCATAACGACAGCTTTTAAAACATTTGACTATCGGTTTAGTCTAGTGTATTCCCTTATTTTCTTCCTATTTATAAGGAACTAAGTAATAAGAACATTGTTCTGAATACCTCGATTAACAAGGTGCAGAAAGAAGAATAATCTTATGTATGAAGTTTGTAGAACAGCTAGAGAAAGTCATGTAGGTGTAACACATCAGATTTTTTCCATCAATTTTCTGGGGATAAAGCTTTGAGAAAAACTTGGTTACAGCCATAAGAAGGAAAAACCTCACCGAAAAAAGTTGAGCAAAAACATTAAAGTATGCTCGCAGCACTTTAAACCGAAGGATTTTTTCACGACTTTATTAGGTAAGTTATAGAAATATATAAGCTGTTTAAATATGATTTTATGCATTTATAATTGTTCTATAAATTATTTTTGAAATTGTTCCTGTATGCATCTTTTAGTGTATATATTTTATTTTCTTTTAAATCAGATAATTGGGTTTTAAAGATTTGCAATTTTTAATGTCAAGAATAATGTTTTTAATTTGTGGGAAAAAATTTAAACTTCTTTATGTGTTCAGAATTTCAAGGCCTTACAACATTTTGGAAATTTCACTCTTTGATCTCGTAGTTTTACAGTTGTTCTACCGGAATTGATCATCAGGTTTTAATAGCTTACATATTTCCTAAAACAAAATAATATATTTGGTAATGATCACTCAACAGTTTTTGTTCATTATTTTATAGTTTATTTGTTTTGTTTACATATGTCATGACACAAATATTAAAGGATTTAGACAAAATCATTGTTTTTAAACAGTAAAAGCAATAACATAAACTAGTTATCCCAGGTTATAAAAAACTGTGTACAAAAAATTAAGTTCATACCTATAAACTCTGGAAAGTAGAGATTTTATCCATCTACCCCTTGAATTGTGTTATTAGTATTATCAATTGCTGTGTAGAGCTTTCCTCACAAAGAATTATCTAAGATTTATGTTTGTTTCAGTTAATATGATACAATATATGGAATGAAAGTTAATAATATGGCTACCTTACTTTAAATCCAAATATTTTGCATTTCAGGTGAAAGGAGAAGCTTAAAACATGGTGCTATTCCTTCAGCATCAGCAGCAGCTGTAAGCCTTTTAGCTTCTGAAGCACAAGGATCAAACCCATAATAATGATCATGGAACACATTAAAGGCACTCACTTTTTTATGGCATAATGAAATGCTAATTTGTATCTGGAGCTTTTCACAAATGCCTCTACATAATGTTGATAATCAAGACTTAAAGCCAGATGAAGGCCTAACCTCATCTCATGATTCTTGTAAAACTTGACCAAGTGGCAAATCCTCTAATTTAATTGGTCTGATTGGCTGTTGTCTTTTACGAGGAGGATGATGGAAAGTTTGTAGAGTCTGGGCACAGGTTCCCATACACGTAACCTCACCACTTTTTGAGCATAGCATACTGCTGCAAAATGTTTACAGCTAGCTTTAAGACCTACTCCAGCAACACACTCACATTAGCACCATTAATATCTCCTGGTGTATTCATTATTAATTTGACATCATAACCTTTGTGTTTAGTTAACTCTGACTTAACCCTACTACTTATAAATACACCATTTAATTCAAATACACACTTTATGAATGTGATAAAGCCTATACCCTGCATCACACAAAAATTTGTAATTGGTTACAAGTGCACCATTTATTTCTGATTTTCTGAGGAAGAAATAATCAATTAGATGTACATTTGAAATTTCAATTTTGTGTTTGTAGCTGGTCGTTAAATCCTGAAACATGCTATTGCTTGGAAACTGCAGAACTTGTGTTTTAGGAACATTGAGTTTGCAGTTTTTTTTATGCCTTTAACCTAGAAAAATAAAACAAAACTTATAAGTGAAACGAAAAGAGATGTTATATGATTATTTTGTAACACACTATTTGACATTTCCATAGAGTATTCACAATTATATATTAGTTTAAATCTATACTTCTCCAATAATTCATGCTTTCTTCCACTAGTTTTAGCACCTCTTTTCTTCAATTCCTGTTTCAGATCTTTTTGACTTTGGCACAATTTAAGCCGTCTAAAGTCTTCACAGACACACGGACACACTGACACACGGACACAAACATACACACACACACACGGACCTTTTTGTGAAAATGCTTTTTTTGGATATTGGGGACCCTAAAACATACATTTCCGGTGAAATCTCGGTATTGAATTTTGGGTGGAGTGCAATACCTTCTCTATACACTGTGTACATAGTGCGTATAGAGAAAGTAAAAACAGAAGCTCTAGATTGGAAGCCAAAATCCTTACTGCTATAGACAGTAGCAAAAGTGATTAGTCTATTTAATAATGGAACATTAATTGCTTTAGAACCCAATTTAAATATTTAAAAATCCTTCAGCAAGAACTTAATCCTGACATTACATGTAACACGAACATGTATTTCTTGTAAACTATGTAACACAACTATGTTGTCAAGACTTTCACAAAAATTGGAACTTTGCTCGCCACGGCATTGGCAAAATTGCATAATTCAACACTAGAAGATATAGCAATTCTATGACTCTTGCTCACACGGCAATTTACACCTACCTAACAGTGGGGAAACTAACCTCAAAATCATGAAATCCCTAATTCTGCAATTACCCAAACCATTCATCTTAATAGGTGACTTCAGCATCCACAATACTATTTGGGGATGTAAAACAACTAATAAACGAGGACGAACAGTTGAAAATTTAGTAGATAACCTTAATTTAGTAATACTTAATTAACCTGAACCGACTCATTACACATGGTTCTTTAAGTCATATAGACACATCTATGTACCCAGCTAATTTCTCACATTTATTTAACTCTACAGTGCATTCTGATCCACACAGAAGCGACCACTTTTGCAAAATAATAAACACACTGCTATTATGCACCAGCATAATGTGCCAACAGTAAAATGGAACTTTAAACGCGCTGATTGGAAGAAATGTACCTCCAGCATAAACGAAAACCTTTACTTCTTATGCACATTCTGCAAGTTCAAACTATTCCAATCGATAACGTAGTAGCAAATTTTACCAACAATTATAGAAGAGACAGCAGAATGTAACATCCCTAGCATTATTATAACCTTGATGGAATGAACATTTCAGCTATCCATTAAAGTAAAAAAAAAACCGGCGGAGAACGATGCATGGCTTCCTTCGGAAGGGAAGTAAAGCCGTTGGTCCCGTGTCGTAGATTTACGGCATGTAAAAGAACCTCATGCCTGATAGAGAGGCCTCTGAGCAAAATTAAGCGGTCTTTCACACCCAATATAGAATGGGACGCTAGTAGTTAATACAGAGCGGTTCTGGGCCAGGGGCAAGTGAGCATACATGAGAAAGATAGGGAATACACGGGTCGTGTGCACTCTAGCATGAACATACATGGGAGAGATAGGGAATACACAGGGCGTGTGTACTCTAGCATGAGCATACATGAGAAAGATAGGGAATACACGGGGCATGTGTACTATAGCATGAGCATACATGAGAAAGATAGGGAATACACGGGGCGTGTGTACTCTAGCATGAGTATACATGGGAGAGATAGGGAATACACGGGGCGTGTGTACTATAGCATGAGCATACATGGGAGAGATAGGGAATACACGGGGCGTGTGTACTATAGCATGAGCATACATGAGAAAGATAGGGAATACACGGGGCGTGTGTACTCTAGCATGAGCATACATGAGAAAGATAGGGAATACACGGGGCGTGTGTACTCTAGCATGAGCATTCATGGGAGAGATAGGGAATACACGGGGCGTGTGTACTCTAGCTTGAGCATACATGGGAAAGATAGGGAATACACGGGGCGTGTGCACTCTAGCATGAGCATTCATGGGAGAGATAGGGAATACACGGAGCGTGTGTACTCTAGCATGAGCATACATGAGAAAGATAGGGAATACACGGGGCGTGTGTACTATAGCATGAGCATACATGAGAAAGATAGGGAATACACGGGGCGTGTGTACTCTAGCATGAGCATTCATGGGAGAGATAGGGAATACACGGGGCGTGTGTACTCTAGCTTGAGCATACATGGGAAAGATAGGGAATACACGGGGCGTGTGTACTCTAGCATGAGCATACATGGGAGAGATAGGGAATACACAGGGCGTGTGTACTCTAGCATGAGTATACATGGGAGAGATAGGGAATACACAGGGCCTGTGTACTCTAGCATGAGGATACATGGGAGAGATAGGGAATACACAGGGCGTGTGTACTCTAGCATGAGCATACATGGGAGAGATAGGGAATACACAGGGCGTGTGTACTCTAGCATGAGTATACATGGGAGAGATAGGGAATACACAGGGCCTGTGTACTCTAGCATGAGGATACATGGGAGAGATAGGGAATACACGGGGCGTGTGTACTCTAGCATGAGCATACATGCGAAAGATAGGGAATACACGGGGCGTGTGTACTCTAGCATGAACATACATGGGAGAGATAAGGAATACACAGGGCGTGTGTACTCTAGCATGAACATACATGGGAGAGATAAGGAATACACAGGGCGTGTGTACTCTAGCATGAACATACATGGGAGAGATAAGGAATACACAGGGCCTGTGTACTCTAGCATGAACATACATGGGAGAGATAAGGAATACACAGGGCGTGTGTACTCTAGCATGAGCATACATGGGAGAGATAGGGAATACACGGGGCGTGTGTACTATAGCATGAACATACATGGGAGAGATACGGAATACACGGGGCGTGTGTACTCTAGCATGAACATACATGGGAGAGATAAGGAATACACAGGGCGTGTGTACTCTAGCATGAGCATACATGGGAGAGATAGTGAATACACAGGGCGTGTGTACTCTAGCATGAGCATACATGGGGGAGATAGGCAATACACGGGGCGTGTGTACTCTAGCATGAGCATACATGGGGGAGATAGGGAATACACGGGGCGTGTGTACTCTAGCATGAGTATACATGCGAAAGATAGGGAATACACGGGGCGTGTGTACTCTAGCATGAGTATACATGGGAGAGATAGGGAATACACGGGGCGTGTGTACTCTAGCATGAGCATACATGGGAGAGATAGGGAATACACGGGGCGTGTGTACTCTAGCATGAGCATACATGGGAGAGATAGGGAATACACGGGGCGTGTGTACTCTAGCATGAGTATACATGGGAGAGATAGGCAATACACGGGGCGTGTGTACTCTAGCATGAGCATACATGGGAGAGATAGGGAATACACGGGGCGTGTGTACTCTAGCATGAGCGTATATAGGAGAGATAGGGAATACACGGGGCGTGTGTACTCTAGCATGAGCGTATATAGGAGAGATAGGGAATACACGGGGCGTGTGTACTCTAACATGAGCATACATGGGGGAGATAGGGAATACACGGGGCGTGTGTACTCTAGCATGAGCATACATGAGAATGATAGGGAATACACGGGGCGTGTGCACTCTAGCATGAGCATACATGGGAGAGATAGGGAATACACGGGGCGTGTGTACTCTAGCATGAGCATACATGGGAGAGATAGGGAATACAAGGGGCGTGTGCACTCTAGCATGAGCATACATGGGAGAGATAGGCAATACACGGGGCGTGTGTACTCTAGCATGAGCATACATGGGAGAGATAGGGAATACAAGGGGCGTGTGTACTCTAGCATGAGTATACATGGGAGAGATAGGGAATACAAGGGGCGTGTGCACTCTAGCATGAGCATACATGGGAGAGATAGGGAATACAAGGGGCGTGTGTACTCTAGCATGAGTATACATGGGAGAGATAGGGAATACACGGGGCGTGTGTACTCTAGCATGAGCATACATGGGAAAGATAGGGAATACACGAGGCGTGTGTACTCTAGCATGAGTATACATGGGAGAGATAGGGAATACAAGGGGCGTGTGTACTCTAGCATGAGTATACATGGGAGAGATAGGGAATACACAGGGCGTGTGTACTCTAGCATGAGCATACATGGGAGAGATAGGGAATACACGGGGCGTGTGTACTCTAGCATGAGTATACATGGGAGAGATAGGGAATACACAGGGCCTGTGTACTCTAGCATGAGGATACATGGGAGAGATAGGGAATACACGGGGCGTGTGTACTCTAGCATGAGCATACATGGGAAAGATAGGGAATACACGAGGCGTGTGTACTCTAGCATGAGTATACATGGGAGAGATAGGGAATACAAGGGGCGTGTGTACTCTAGCATGAGTATACATGGGAGAGATAGGGAATACACAGGGCGTGTGTACTCTAGCATGAGCATACATGGGAGAGATAGGGAATACACGGGGCGTGTGTACTCTAGCATGAGTATACATGGGAGAGATAGGGAATACACGGGGCGTGTGTACTCTAGCATGAGTATACATGGGAGAGATAGGGAATACACGGGGCGTGTGTACTCTAGCATGAGCATACATGGGAGAGATAGGGAATACACGGGGCGTGTGTACTCTAGCATGAGTATACATGGGAGAGATAGGGAATACACGGGGCCTGTGTACTCTAGCATGAGCATACATGAGAGAGATAGGGACTTCAGGGAGGAGGGGGTAACTTAAACCTAGGTTCAGTGTATTAGGAGTCCTCTTCAGAGCTTTAAAGCCACTTTCAAGGTCGTTTTCTTTGTTTTAATTATTTTTATGGTCTTTCCTAGAATTTAGACATGTTGAGCGATTGTTCCGTATTGTGAGTGAATTGTTTGAGTGTTTCTTTTATTATTCTGCAGTGTTTGTTCTGCTTTTTGAGTACTTACAACCATTTATAAGTCCTTTCTACGTTTTTCGGGTGCTAAGACATCCTTTCATACCATTTGGAGGGTGTTTAGGTCTCTAGAGTTCTTATCAGAGATTTTAGCTCTTTTTCAACTGATGTTACGTCATTTTGTGGGTATTTAGGGCTCTGTAGCTAGTCTTTTAGACAACAGTTTTGAGAAAAAGTTATGAGGTTGGAGGTCCTTGGTTCGACTTTATAACTTTCGAGGACATTTTAAGTTTGAGCGTAATTCTCGACTATTAGGCTGAAATTACCAGGAATACGTGTATATTGATGCTTTTGGCACATACATTTAAGATTCGAAGTGCTTCTTAGTCTAGAGTACCCGCTTCGATCTCCAACTCTAATGGACCTTAATTCCAAGGTGAATAGCTCTTAAGAGGAATGGACTTGAAGAGAGCAAATAAAGCGGAAGCGGTTGCCCCTTCCTCCATTATTGAATATTGATATAAATAAAAAACATAGCATTAGGGCCTTGGTTCGAGTCTATCAAGGGTCCGTTTTTATAACTTCTATACTAAGAGTGTTATATAATTTAAATAAATATACACAATAAGGGCTAATATTGATAATATAAAACGGGTTAATAACTTTATAAAAAGAACACGGGTTCGATTCCCGACCATTCATGACAGGAGTTTTTAGGATTTCATGTACACTGCAACTTTCAAAGCTGAATAATCCCTGGAACGCGTACATAAATGTATTAATATGCTGAATTAGCTATATACAACAACCTGATCGTTACGGTCCATACTTCGAATACCGAAAACTTGGAGAAAATACAACTAAATTAAATAATACTTGAATCAATAGGGGTATGTCTACGATGCTACCCTGGGGCTATATAGCCTAAAATTAGTGAAAATATGACGAAAACAGGATTTGGGGGCGGAGATGAGTTAACCCTTTGGATAACGTTTATGTGGAAACGACAGGGGCAATGATGAAGAGACTTCCAACTTCACATGCTGAATACTAGTTTAAATGATAATGTATCGCCTGCGGTGCCACAAGTAGTAAAAGCAGTCGTTAAGCACTACCAAAAATGAAAATGTATGAATTTATCTGTATAAAAGTATATACACGCTAAAAAATATATTAAAATATACAAAAACAAGCGACTAACATAATTTAACGTCTTAAAGGTTCGAAAAGATGGGTGTCTTGTTCTGTGGGGAGTGAATACAGTTGGTCTAGCTGCTGTCCTTCTATCGCGGGTAGTGGATGGTATGGAAGGAGAGCATGTCTGAACATGATGAATTAAGAATAGGCATGATGAAAACAAGGCTTTCAGGAGGTGATGTTAAATAGTGACGTATGAGGTTGGGAAGAACATGCAGGGGGAAGAGTTAAACATGAAAACCGGTTTTAGGGAGGGGAAGGCAGATGCATTAACCTGTCGGGCGGCTTTTATGGGGAACAACAGCGTGAAATGAATGTTGAACTTTCAACTGTACGCGTTTAATCCTCGATCATATGAGGGAGGAAGGGCCTTTGTTTATTTTTACTCAATTCACCCCTCCCTTACTGATCCAATTCACCCCTCATGGGTTTGTGTAGATAAAAGTATATAAAAACTATAAAATCTATTAAACATGAAAAAAACGTATCTGATATATAATTCAACTTGTTAAAGGCTCTAAAATGTGAGTTCTAACTCGAGCAGGAAACGCAGAAAAAACAGGGAAATGGCATTGCTTAAGTCACGTGACCTCCTAGCAGGTATATATAGGAGGGGATGTCCATAGGAGATCTTCATTGTGACAGTTTGCTTCGAGTAGAGTTTATTAGCTCCTCTTAGTGAACTAGCTACCAATAGAGAGAAGAACGTGTTACGGCGATAAAAGTTCTGTCCTTTTTATCCTACTAAGAAGTATTCATCAGATTGGAGACATGCAGAAAGCTACCTTCAGCTGCGTATACAATGGAATTCGCCATGAAGAGCATTGCGGAGCAGGCATGCCTCTGAAGAAAACAAAAACCTAGCCTACCCGGCATCAACTATTGACTACAATGGAAAATGAGTATGGCATGAAAGAGTATGAGACATCGTTTGAAGGGCGTCTGAAATCTTACTTCATCCGATCCAATTTGAGCAAGGACATGAAGACTTACCTGCAGGAAGCTAAACATAGGATTATACAATCTGTTCAAAAAGAGCTTGCCATACATAAAGCTTTGAAGATTAACCTGTTAGTGGAGTGCCGATTTGTAAATAGTGCCGGAGAAATTACAGACAAGACCTTCAAAACCAGGAATCATGCGGTGTTTCTAGAAACTGATTTAGACACCATACTGGAGACTAAATTCAAGAAACTAGATGCTGAAATGAATGAATCACAACTTAAAGGAAGCAATTGGGCTCTGCTTGCTCTGGAGAGGGTACGCCTTCGAATTAACGAATACAATCCCCTTCGCAGAGGCAGTTATATTGCTCTACCTACATCTATAGAGGCAAAAAAAAAAAAAAAAAACGTGTGTAAACCCTCAGAACCGTCGTGATGAGCGGTGCTTTTTATACGCCATCCTTGCTCAATTCGTTAACAACAAGCCTCAACGTATCAGCAAATACAAGAAACTCGAGGAAAAATACGACTTCTCGTGCATCACATTTCCCACACCATTGTCTGAAATCCCTGCATTTGAAAAGAAAAATAAAATATCTATCAACGTGTTTGGACTAGATGAAAAGAAAGAAGTGTTTCCAATAAAGGTTGTGGAGGAAGAACTTGCTGATCATCGCGACCTTCTTCTTCTGAGTGATGGAAATGGTACGCATCACTATGTATATATCAAGAACTTTGGGAAACTTATTCGAGAACAAAAGACAAAATATGAAGGACTAGTGTACACCTGTAAACGCTGCTTCACCCACTTTGATGGGCGATATGGACGAAGTGGAGTGCAAAAATTGAAGGAACATGCTACTATCTGTAGGAATCATGCTGTCGCTGGGATAGTTATGCCTACAAACGAAACCCCTATCGTTCAGTTTAAAAATGTGGAGAGGATGTTAAAACTCCCGTATGTCACCTATGCGGATTTTGAGAGTATTCTTAGTCTGTATTACTCACGCGAGTCTAATCCGGAAGCTTCCTACACAACACCCTATCAGATGCATTCTCCAATGAGTTTCGCTGTTTACGTCAAACCAGCGTCATCTTTTGAGCTGCTGCAGACTGATCTTCCTATTGTCCCTTATGTATACAGAGGATATGATGCTGCTGAGAAATGTATGGATTATCTAATATCTCTTGCTAATAAGATTAGCAGTATATAAAAATCTGCTAAACCTCTTAAACTATCGGACCAACAACAGGAGGATTTCGAGTCTTCTACTGAATGCTGCTTGTGTAATAAAAAAATTCACTGAAGAAAACTGGAAAGTTAGGGATCATGACCATTTGAGTGGGGAATATCGCGGAAGTCTTCATAATGAATGTAATCTATCCTGCAAAACACCGAAGTATGTTCCTGTCTTCATGCACAACTTAAGCGGATATGATTCTCATTTCATCGTTAAACAGTTAGGTTGTACAAGTGAAAGAGTGGAGATGATTCCGTGCTCAGAAGAAAAGTATATTTCATTCTCGAAGCATGTTGGAGGTATTAAGCTTCGGTTTGTGGATTCATACCGTTTCCTGAGTTCAAGTTTAGATAAACTGACAAAAACCCTAACATCGTTTCCTGAGACTTGCAAATACTTTGGAGAAGAGAAGATTGGTTTGGTGACTCGCAAAGGAGTATTTCCCTATGATTACATCACATCATGGGATGTTTTAAAAGAAACATGCTTGCCTCCAAAGGAAGCGTTCTACAATAGACTAAATGAAGAAGAAATCAATAATCAAGACTACGAACACGCTGAAAATGTATGGGAGCAGTTTAATATCCGAAATTTGGGAGAATACAGTGATCTCTACTTAACCTCAGATGTTCTGCTACCCGCAGATGTTTTTAAAGCCTTTAGAGAGCAAACATTGAATACTGATAAAGTTGATCCTGCACATTACTTTACAACTGTAGGACTAACCTGGGACGCTATGCTTCTGTATACCGGAATTGAACTAGAATTATTAATGGATTATGAGCAGCTTCTCATGGTAGAATCTGGCATAAGAGGAGGACTATGTCAGGTGTCTCATCGGTATGCCCAGGCTAACAACACCTACATGGAGGAGTTTGATCTTAATAAACCAACTACATTACATACGAAGACGCAAATAACCAATATGGATGGGCTATGCAGCATCCACTGCCTTATAGAGGATTTCAGTGGATTTCTCCCGACAGTATTAATATAGAAACACTAAAAGAATATGATCCTCTTGGATATATATTCGAGGTTGATGTGCATTATCCTACTGAGCTTCACGATCTTCATAATGATCTACCATTCTTGCCTGAGTGTCTGAAGCCAAAGAATTCAAGTGTAAAGAAACTAATTGCTCACCTTGGAAGCAGGAGGAAGTATGTTGCACATTACATGCCGTTAAAACAGGTACTCTCACATGGACTACGACTGGCAAAAATCCATCGAGTGCTACAATTTCAACAATCGTGCTGGTTAAAACCTTACATAGCCTTTAATAAGAAGCTGAGGCAACAGGCTAGAAATGACTTTGAAAAGGATCTGTACAAACTCTTCAACAATGCTATGTTTGGAAAAACCATGGAGAATATACGAAATCGCATGGACATACGCCTTGTGACAAACGTGAAAACATTGGAAAAGTTGATTGCTAAGCCGACATTCATCGATAGAAGTATATATGGACCTAACCTAGCAGCTGTTCATATGGCCTCACGACAGATTATATTCAACAAGCCAATATACATCGGAATGAGTGTACTGGATTTATCAAAAACCCTCATGTATTCATACCAATATGATGTGCTATTGCCGTATTATGGGACTGAAAACCTGAAGCTTATGTACATGGATACAGACTCCTTCATTCATCGAGTTACAACAGCCGACATATACCAGAACAAAATGCAATTTTTGAACATTTGGATAGATCTGATTACCCTGCAAGCCACATGTTTTACTCCACACAGAACAAAAAATTGTTGGGAAAGTTTAAAGATGAAGCTAATGGAAAAATCATCCAACGCTTTGTCGGACTGAGACCTAAGATGTATGCTCTTGATATTGATGGAGGAATGATCAAAAAGATTAAAGGTATAAAACGAAGCGCTATTAAGCAGTACATCGCATTCGACCGCTATGTAGACTGTCTTAAAAACAGCGAGATAATAAGAACTCCTATGAATTTGATCATGTCACAACAGCATAACGTTTCTTCTGTAAAAGTCAACAAAATCGCTCTATTGCTCCATGATGATAAAAGAGTGATTGCTGATGATGGAATATCAACCTATGCTTATGGTCACTACAAAGTTGTGAACGTATCATGAGAGAATACAACATGCATTGCTCATCATCTGTAACGAAGGAAGAAAATTGAAGTTTACACTGCAAACGCTCCCATGCATCTAATAAAAGACCCAAGCATAGAAGAATAAGAATGAGGGTCGGCGGGTACTCTGCCATTGGAATAAATTTCTAATGCTGGTCTCAAGCCCAGATAAAAGAGGAGAGACGCCTAACCTCACTTGCTAGATATATTTCTATAAAAACTAAAAATAGTAACAATGAGTCAGAAAATATGCTCAACACTTCAACAGAAACAACAATAAATGTCGATTTCATTATCCTAGATAAAAAAAAACACCTTCAATAAAGGCAAAAACAACAAAGGCGAATAAAACACGAGGAATCATAATGTTTACTAAACTGTTAATATTGCAGCAACAAAGGCTTAGGTCATTCTTCTAGCGACATCATGGGAAGAGAGATATCATGCAAATAAAAAATGGAAAAAACGAAAAGTTAGGTTATGTTAGATTTACAACCTATGAAAGACTGTAAGCCATACAAACATATGCCCTCGCTTCACAAGTTATCATCTGAACATGTAGCAGTATGGAAAAGAAAAGGATAGATGATATGAGTCTTAAAGGACTGCAAAAAACTGCAACAGAATACAGAAATGATCCTAAAGGGTGCAAACTATGGAAAAATATGGCAAAACTATAAAATACGAGATAGTCTATAAAAAGCGTTCAGATCAAGCTGGAACATATTAAAGTTTTATAAAACATAGTAAAGTAGTGTGAAAAATGTCTGAAGCACTGAAACGATGACATGAATTAGTGAAAAACAACAACAATAAAAACATAACATTAAAAATGGTATAAACCGTCACATCATATAGTAAATCATCATCAAACGTATGAAAAGGGATCTAAAAGGTCATATGGAAAGGAAATTGCCTTAAATAGCTTAAAGTGCTCCTAAACGTACAAAAATATCTGTAGTAACCTTCGTCGCCGTCACCAATTAATTAAAGACCTTCCAAAAATACATTCAAAGTGAGTTGAAATTCCCATAGCCTGAGGGTTTAACACTACCCTATAGTTCTGAATACCTTAAAATCGGAAATGATCTATAGGGTGACAGAAATCACTACAAAACATTACAAAATTCTGCTAAATAGATTCAAAATGCGTAAAATGTCTATAAAAGCGCTAAAACATTAGAAAACACCGTAAAATAGTATTAAATATTAGTAATACGCCTGAAAGGGGCCAAAATATCTGTTACAGTCCCACATTCCAACAAAACGATTCGAGATATATGGAAAAGAGCTAAAATGTCTCATCAATACCCTGTCCTACAGTCCTAAACATCCTCCCTCAAATGATATGGTATGACATTAAAAGCATACTAAATAACTGTTACAACGCTACAAATCACCATTAAAATCCTGATAAATGAATGTGAAAGCCCTACAAGCACTCAAAGATGGTCTAAAAACGTACACAAATGCTTATAAAAACGTCGAAAATAAATAGCAAACACTGTAAAATAACTTAAACTATGAGCAAAAACGTCTGGAAAAAGCCTGAAAGACTAGCTACAGAGCCCTAAATACCCACAAAATGACGTAACATCAGCTGAAAAAGAGCTAACATCTCTGATAAGAACCCTAGAGACCTAAACACCCTCCAAATGGTATGAAAGGATGTCTTAGCACCCGAAAAACGTAGAAAGGACTTATAAATGGTTGTAAGTACTCAAAAAGCAGAACAACCACTGCAGAATAATAAAAGAAACACTCAAACAATTCACTCACAATACGGAACAATCGTGCAATGCCTAAATTCTAGGAAAAATCATAAAAATAATTAAAACAAAGAAAACGACCTTGAAATTGGCTTTAATGCACTGAAGAAGACTCCTAATACACTGAACCTAGGTTTAAGTTCCCCCCTCCTCCTTGAATTCCCTATCTCTCCCATGTATGCTCATGCTAGAGTACACACGCCCTGTGTATTCCCTATCTTTCCCCTGTATGCTCACCTGCCCCTGGCCCAGAACCGCTCTATATTAACTACTGACGCTGAGAACCACAGCTGTTAAAGAGCGTCCATAAATAACACGCAATTTCCATTTTTCTAATGGAGAAAAATTAGCTGAAATAGTCTTATTACTTGCTTCCTTGTAAGCCGAAGTGAAATAAGAGAGTACATAGGTTAAAGTTATAGTCAAAAGTTAGTTGCTATGTGACTGAAGTTCCTTTGTTCGTATGGACTGGAATTATTAAATTCCTGTATGAGAAAAGTATGTTTTTCAAAGCTGAAACCAAAAAACAAGGAGCATCCCAAATACGATCAACTCCACAAAAAAAATATATTTTAGAATGTATGTGTGTTTTAAGGTGGTTTATATTTTTTGTGTGGTAGGTTTTTGTCTATTTCTTACGGTTTAGCAGTTATACAAAATTCCGGAAAATTTACTTAGAATAAAGTAGTCTTCAGAGGCTATTCCCAGAAAATTCAAAATATTTATTTTATTTGTCGGGTAAATATCTTTAATAAGCGATATTTTAATCAAAATCATTAGAGCCATTTTTTAGAAAATCAAAATTTTCGAAAAAAGTTCCAAGTAAAGGGTAGTTTGGGGTGGTGAGATTTTTGTCCAAGTCTTCGTGTCGCATCCCTGGTTGGTTGGTTTTTACCGACTTTTTTTTTTTTTTGAGTTATCGTGTTCACAGACACACGGACTCACGGACACACACACACACATACACGGACCTTTTGCTGAAAATACTTCTTTTGGATACAGGGGACCCTAACATATATATTTCCGGTGAAATCTCGGTATCGATTTTTTTGGTGGAGTGCATTACCTTCTCTATACACTACGTACATAGTTCGTATAGAGAAAGTAACAAGGTATATTTAAAAAACGACCAACTCCACGAAAAAAATGTATATAAGAATGTATGTGTGTTTTAAGGTGGTCTTTATTTTTTGTGTTGTAAGTTTTTGTCCATCTCTTACGGTTTAGCTGTTATGCAAAATTTCGTAAAATTCATCCGGAATAAGTAGTCTTGAGAGGCTATTCCCAGAATATTCAAGATATACATATTATTTACAGGTAAATATCTTTAATATACGATATTTTAATCAAAATCATTAGAGCCATTTTTGATAAAATCTTCGTGTCGCATCCTTGGAAGATACCAAACTTAAATACCAAGTTTGGTATTTAACGGTCTTTTCGTTTTTGGGCTATGCTGTCCACAGACACACACCAAAAATGCTTTTTTTTTATTTAGGGGGAAATACATGTTTTAGGAGCCCCTGTATCCAAAAAAAGCATTTACAGAAAAGGTCCGTGTATGTGTGTGTGTATGTGTGTGTGTATGTGTGTGTGTGTGTGTGTTCGTGTGTCTGTGAACACGATAACTATGAAACGAAGCGTAGCTTAAATACCAAACTTGGTATTTAAGTTAAGTATCTTCTAGGGATGTGACACGATGATTTTGAGAAAAATTCCCCCATCCCAAATTACCCTTTACATAGAACTTTTTTCGAAAATTTTGATTTTCTTAAAAATGGCTGTAACGATTTTGATTAAAATATCATATAATAAAGATATTTACCTAGCAAATAAAATGTATATCTTGAATTTTCTGGTAATAGTTTCTGAAGACCTGTTTATTCTGGATGAAGTTTGCTTAATTTGGCATATTTGGTAAACTGTAAGAGATAGACAAAAACTTACTCTACAAAAAATTTAGGTCTTGTTAAAATACACAAGCTATGTCACATACATTTTTCTCGTGGAGCTTACCGTTTTCGAGGTATTCATTATTCATAGTTTCAGTTGTAAAGTAGCTATACTTTTCTGAGACGGGAGTGTCCGTGTCTCTTTTGTTCTACTCCTGGCGTAGAAAAGAAGCGATTTGTAATGACAATCGCATAACGACAGCTTTTAAAGCATTTGACTTTTGGTTTAGCATAGTGTATTCCCTTATTTTCTTCCTGTTTATACGGTACTAAATAATAGGAGCATTGTGCTAATGTGTACCTCTATTAGCAAAGTGCAGAAAGAAGAAAAATCTTATGTATGAAGTTTGTAGAACAGCTAGAGAAATTTATGTAAGCGCAACACATATATTTTTATTTTCTCTATACGTGCTATATACTTAGTGTATAGAGAAGGTATTGTATTGCACCCAAAAATTCGATACCGAGATTTTAGCGGTAATATGTGTTTTGAGATCCCATGAATCCAAAAACATAAGCATTTTTAGAAAAATATCCCTGTGTCTGTCTATCTTAGTGTGTGTGTGTGTGTGTGTGTCTGTGGGCAGCATAGCTCAAAAATGAAAAGACCATTAAAAACCAAACTTGGTATTTAAACTTGGTTTCTTCCAAGGATGCGACACGAATATTCTCAAGAAATTCCCTCCACCCCAAACTACCTTTTACATGGAAAAAATTCGAAAATGTTTATTTTCTTAAAAATGGCTCTAACAATTTTGATTAAAATCTCATATATTTAAGATATTTACTTGGCAAATAAAATGTATATCTTGAATTTTCTGGGAATAGCCTCTGAAGATTCTATTCTGGATGAATTTAACGGATTTTTGCATAACTGCTAAACCATAAGAGATGGACAAAAACTTACCACACAGAAAATTTAGAACACATAAAAACACACAATTTATGGTATATACATTTGTTCGTTTAGTTGATCGTTTTTAAGATATTCCTTGTTTTTAGTTTCAGCTTTGAGAAACTTATACTTTTCTCATACAGGAAATGGTCAACTTCCACCCAGACAAAAAAAAAAAAAAAAGAAAAAAAAAAAAGAAAGGAAGTTCAGTCATATAGCAATCAACTTTTGACTATCACTTTAATCTATTGTACTCCCTTATTTTGCTTCTACTTACAAGGAAGCAAGTAATAACACTATTTCTGCTAATGTTTTCTCAATTAGCATAAAGTAAATAGAAGCCTAAGCTTTTTAAGAACACTTGTTTGCAGAGAAAGTCATGTCAGATTTTTTGTATAGGCGTTGTATTTTGATCATGTGCCATTAATATTACTGATTATATTCTCTATTGTGGTGTTGTTTATCAAAATTACAATGTGTAAAACTTCAATTTTCAATATTAAAAGCTGTACGTGATAGGCAAAATGGGTTACATATTTGAAATCAGTAAACCTAAATTAGGGTAAATCACCGCTCCAGAGAAAAGTAAAATTTCGCAGGCTAGTGTTATTTTTATCAATCTACTTTCAGTGTACCGATCATTCGTTAATGAATTTATCGTGTAATTTAAGTTGCATTAATAGAAAACACCTTGTTAACACTACATATTGTCTAGCGTAGATTTAATATAATGAAATGGGCTATTCTGCTTAGGTTGGGTAATATTTTAACAAATTTTACAATACTAGTTTGGTTAATATCTGAGTCTGATAAGCAATCCTGGTGAAGTTATCTTCATTCTGAATGAGTTTTATTTTTTTGCATATTGTCATCTGAATAACACCATTTACTAAGGAAAACTCTTTTGTGACGTTTTCTAAACATTTGCAGTGCTAAGTTGGCATTCGTTAGTTTATAGTGGACGTGGAAACATATCAAAGATGGGCATCCCAACCCAGAGCAGTGTCTAATCTAATCTCTGAGCAATTACTCTGCTACTACTACTTTTACCCCAGAGTGGGTGAAACAACTCACAAGATAACCTATAAGTTGACAGTTTTGAGGCTAATATTAATATAAAAATAATAGTTGCAACAAATCTTCACTTAGCTTTTGGAATCCTTGCTTTGGACTAGTTTCGCAATCAATTCATTGCATTATCAACATAAATTTCCTTATGGTCTCAGTTTTGATGTTGTTTATTTACACTGTTTTTACCATAACAGTGATAAGTGAAGATGTGTTGCAACTATTATTTTTATATTAATATTTGTGTTATTGCTTCAGTGTTACTAGCTTATTTTTACATTTATAGGTTTTGAGGCTGTTGAAAGCGAAACATTCGCATCTTGTACCCTGACTACTAGTATCTTGTACTTATTATTCAGATCATTTTGTAATTATTCTAATGGTAAACTTCAACATCTTTGCAATGTTATTTTATGGTACCACTTTCATGTTGAGGGTGTCTCTGGGGTCACTCCACTCCCACATACCTGATTTTGAAGATCCACTACCTGCTGCCTCCGGAGTAACTCAGCCTGCATGGAGACTTACTCACTCGGGTGATAACGACAATAAGGGTAGTTAGGAGTGGTCTTGCGAAATAGTTAGCACACTTTCACTTTCATCTATTCGTTTCATTCTTGACTTGAAGTAAGACATATGTAGACAAGCACTTTGCTTTACAAGCTAATTGATTATGATTATTTCTAAGAGCTTTCCTTTCTTTAACGACGTAACTTAACTTCTCTCCCAGAACTGATTACTTTCTCACTTATCTCTTTCACACCGTAGAGTAGCCTGACAATGACTGCCCAACAGCGATTGCGCGTACATGACCTTAAGTGACTGAGCAAGTGCGTGTATGTAAGAGTGACTTACTGCCCTGACATCCTACAATCTGCTACTTATATAGTAGATTTTGCTGTTATGGTTGCTTAATTCTGATTTGTCAGAAAGACCGCGAACTTGGCGTCTAGGTGTCCAACAATGCATTTTTCTTTACCCAGAATAAACTCCTCGTGACCATCACCACACAATTAAAAAAAAACAAAAAAAAAAAAAAAAACTAATTTCTCTGCAATTCGGTTCTTTACAAGATTGCATCTGCATTTATTCCTCTATTGCACGCACATGCACAAGAGTACGTGACCAACAATAGAGTTCTCTTTCACAAAGGGCCTTCCTCTCTCCAATAGCCAAGTTTGGTAAACAACTTTGAGCTATGCTTGCTAGAAGCTAGCCTTACACTTTTAAATAATTGAATGATTAATAATTAACACTTTTAAATACATTAGATAATTGATAATTGACAGAAGGAATAATAATCATAGTAGCGAGGCCGACTAACGGGCTGAACTTACTGTAAGGAGCAACAAATACCTGCTGTTAATCTACAAATGTTTCATTCTGTATTAGGTGTTAAGTACAGTTAAAACTCTTGACTCACTACAAAAGGTCTTTAATTTAACTTTAGCTACAATTCTTTGATACTATTTTAGCCTTTTGAATCTGCATCAGTTCCTGGCTTCCATCTTCAACTAGCGTTAAACTGCTTCTAAAATATAGTGTTAGGGGCGTGTGCTTTCCAACTTATTTTCCAGTCATTGCCTTTCTGTCAGTGCCTATAATGATGAATGTTGCTAGAAGAATAAACAAATAACTAAGGGTAAAGGTTCCATATCAAGGTTTCATTTGATAAGGAATTCCTTAATGTTAGATAATCATTGTGCAGCCTGTCGGTATATTAATTAAACATTGCGAAAGCACGCGACTCGGAGCTTCCTAAGTGTTACTTCCGATAGCATCTGCCAGGCACGTATATCCTGGGAAACTGCCTAATCCCTGCATTTTGTTGTTATATTGCCGTTGAAAACTATATTTTCGTGTCTCATAGGATCTTAGCAAGATATCCTACATCTTGGTTCGCTGTCGTTTTGCAACACAAATATAGCGTTTGTGTCGAGACACTGAATTTGTACCTACTTGTAACCTAAATAGGACTCTAGACGGTTCTTAGTCCTGAAATCGACAGATATATAGTGTTAAGAGTGCGGAAAAGCAAAAAGGAAACAAAAGAGGGAGAACTTAATGTCCTGTGTAAATGGCATGGCATTATCTTTGTACAGAAGGCACAAAAAGAAATCAGCACTCCATTGTTCCGTACACCGCATTCCTTACCGTTTGTAGGGTGCTTTTTTATGTCATGTTTTCATTTTATTGACTGACACTGTCACCTTGCAGGTGAGTGTTCCATACCGAACCAATAGAGCATACCTATGCTGGGTTTGTCAACTCATTCGCTAATAGGAATAGCCACCTTCCTCAACTGGAAGCGAGATTAGGTAACGTGTCTCCTTTCAAAATGGTGGAGTCCGATTTTTGGTGAACTTTTGCTTGATTAATCGGGACTTCAGAGAAAATGCCTGTTTCGAAATTTACATGAATATGAGCAGGTTCTCGAGATGTTTGGAGATTGCAGAATTGTTTTATGTGCGTCTGGTAGAACATTTTACTTTTGGTATAATGCCTAAAGTTACGGCGGGGATGGGGTTTGGTCTGATGGAGAATAGAACTGTGAAGTAGGCAGTAATCAGTATTGTTCGTGAACCTCCAAGCCCAAAATCCCACACTTATGAGGCCACTTCTTTTATTGGCAACTACGTGTTCTGGAACATAGCGAGTCTTGTCTGGTCGCCACAAGTTCGCCCATCCTCATCAGAGTAAAAAACCTTT
Organism: Hymenopus coronatus; assembly: GCA_030762935.1. Taxonomy (NCBI): domain Eukaryota; kingdom Metazoa; phylum Arthropoda; class Insecta; order Mantodea; family Hymenopodidae; genus Hymenopus; species Hymenopus coronatus. The sequence continues at coordinate 36,454,031 of CM060893.1, forward strand.
TTATATGAGAAAATCACTAGCTGCCAAAATCTGTCTGGTTTGACCAAGTATTCAAGTGCAAACCCCATTCGACCGCTGCGCTGCTGTTCAATTAAGTCTATCTTCTTTGCTGCCTTTCAGTTTCATGAAGGCGGTTTCTCACCGTAGTAGGGGAGCAAGATAGCTTCAGATCGCGGTGCAATCTTGTAGACGGTTTATATGGTTCATCTCTGCTTGCACTTGTAATCTTCCGCCGTTGTTTTTCTTGGCTTTCCCGATGTTAGACGCGTCTTTAATCCACCTACACCGCGCTCCTGGAAGCGTTTAATTCAATACTGCACAAGATCTACCCATTTGCACAGCATTTGCAATCTGTTTTACCGTGCGCCCTGCTTCCCACATTATGGCCGCGGATCACCTGGCTTGTGTAAGGCATTGCTGACTGTCAACAAACACAATAGAAAAAGTATGGAATTACATGTTACTGCAATAGAAAAGCTACAACCCCTCCCTCCTATCCCCAATTAGAGTTTCGGAGTGGCCAGCGGATATCAGAAGACGGCCTATAAATGCCCCTACAGACAATCAGAAATTCTATGTCTATTACTGTTTGTGCTCTGTGTACATATGCACGTGGTTAACGAAAGAATGTTTATAAGACATATTTACAGGAAAAAATACATGTTTAATTCAGGTAACTCTGTTTAACGCTTTTGTTCCCAGCGGCATAATAACTTGCATTTCAAAAACAAGACTCGGAAGCAAAAACTATATTTATATGCACCGCAGGTCTCTGTTTCGAGTCTTTCTGAAGGTTGTGCAGTCAAGAATGTGGACCTAGGTGAGGCAAGTGAAGCAATTCGACGCGCAACTTGACTGAACCGATCTGGCATAGATGCAATACAAACGAAGAAATCATTTTCAAAAGGAACGAGAAAAAAACTGACGCCTAATGACTTACACACAGAAAAGGAGAAATGAAGCAACATACATGAAATGAAATGGAAGCACAAACGACCAAAATGTATGAGGAAGATACCATTAATTTTGAAACAAAAAATATGATGTTAGAACAAATAAATTACAACAATTCTAATACAAAAAAATAGATTAATTGGACAAGAAAGAAAGAGAAGAAAGACGCAAGATAATTTTAACAAATATGTGTCCATAGCATTCTTACAAACTCTTATTTCAATATATATTTAATGAGTCAGATTAACGTGTACAGAAAATGTTTCATTACACATTTCGCTGTAGTTATAAAGAGGATATAGGATGCTGAAGCCAGTCAAATATTTAAAAAGCTGGTCTCTATATGCTTGAAATTCCACACTTTTTACTTTCTCTATAGGTACTAAGTACATAGTGTATACAGAAGGTACTGCAATACACCCAAAAATAGATACCAAGATTTCACCGGATATATATATTTTATGGACCCCTGTATTAAAAAAAAAAAAAAAAAAAAAAAAAAAAAAAAAAAAAAAAGCCAACTCAGTGTGTGTGCGTCTGTGAACACGATAGCTCAAAAGCGAAAAGTCAGTAGCATACCAAGGTTTGTATTTAAGTTTAGTATCTTCCAGGGATGCGACACGAAGCTTTTGAGAAAAATCCCCCCACCCAAATCTACACTTTACATGGAACTTTTTTTCGAAATTTTTCATTTTCTTAAAAATGGCTCTAACGATTTTGACTAAAATGTCGTTTATTACAGATATTTACATGACAAATAGAGTGTATATCTTGAATTTTCTGGGAATAGCCTCTGAAGACTACTTTATTCTGGATGAAATTTAAGGAAATTTGCACACCTGCTAAACCGTAAGAGATGGGCAAAGACTTACAACACAAAAATGTAGAGTGCATTAAAACACACAGTTTATCCTATATACATTTCTTTCGTGGAATTAGTAGTTTTTGAGATACTCCTTGATTTTTGTTTCAGCTTTAAAAAATTTACACTTTTCTCAAACAGGAATTTGTCAACTCCTGTCCATACAGACAAAGGAACTTCAGTCACATAGCAACCAGTTTTGACTATCGCTTTAGCCTATGGTACTCCCTTATTTCGCTTCTACTAACAAGGAAGCAAGTAATAAGACTATTTCTGTTGATTTTTTCTCGATTAGCATGAAGTAAATAGAAGCATAAGCTTTTCAACAATAATTTATTGCAGAGATGTAGAGAAAATCATGTGAATGGAACACATCAGATTTTTTCCATTACATCGTGAGAACTGTATTCTGGAAATCGCAGATACTACAAAAATTATTTGTATTTTATAGATGTATTACAAATATATATATATATATATACTGTGTCAGGGAACTTTTGTCTGGACTATTTTTCACTTAAAACAAAAGTCAGTTATAGAAAATGTATTCAGAATGAATAGAACTTTAAGAATACACTCAGGAAACCACATGTTGTTGATCAGGAAAATACCCTAACATAAACCATTATATGAAAATACAAAAAAATTTAAATGTTTCCACGTAAAGGCAATTTGTTAGGCATTTTCTTATCGTATCTTTGGCAACGTTGAACATACATATAATTTGGTCTTCATCCGAATTTTTGTTTTTTATTTATGTTGTTCACAGGCACATAGGATATTCAACAGAAAATTATGCTATTAATCATAAACACATGTTTACAAATGGAATCTTAGTTAAAAACGTTGTCAGCAATTTTTGACAAAAAAAAATGATGTGTTGCATTCACATGACTTTCTCAATCTCTCCGCAACAAACTAAGCTTATGTTTCTATTTACTTCATGCTAATCGAGAATAAAATATCAGAAATAGTCTTATTACTTGCTTCCTTGTTAGTAGAAGGGAAATAAGGGAATAGCATAGGTTAAAGTGCGAGTCAAAAGCTGGTTGCTATGTACCTAAAAAGTGATCAACTCTTTGAAAATAATGTATATAACATAAATTGTGTGTTTTAATGTGCTCTACACTGTTTCTGTTAAGTTTTTCTCCATCTCTTACGGTTTAGTACTTATGCAAAATTCCGTAAAATTGATCCAGAATAAAGTAGTCTTCAGAGGCTATTCCCGGAAAACTCAAGATATACATTTTATTTGTCAGGTAAATATCTTTAATATAGGATATTTTAATCAAAATCGTTACACCCATTTTTGAGAAGCTCAAAATTTTCGAAAAAAGTTCCATGTAAAGGGTAGTTTGTGGTGGGGGGACTTTCTTGAAAATCTCCGTATCGCATCCTTGGAAGATACCAAACTTAAATACTAAGTTTGGTATTTAAGGGTCTTTTGGTTTTTGAGCTATGCGGCCCACAGACAGACGCACACACACAGACACACATATGGACATTTTTCTATATTTTTTTGAGTCAGGGGTCTCAAAACATGTATTTCCGGTGAAATCTCAGTATCGAGTTTTAGGGTGCATTACAATACTTTCTCTATACACTGTGTACATTGTGCGTATAGAGAAAGTAAAAATGTTTTCATGTAAAGGTAATACGGTTTGGATTTTCTTGAAACTCTTTCCCACATGTCATTGACAAATCCAGATAGAAGAGTAATATTTGAGAGATTAGTTTGTATATGAATGGATTGATAAAGTCTCTACACGTACTGTGTATAGTGTATAGAGAAGGTATTGCACCCAAAAATTCGAACCCGTGAATATGGTTTAGGGTACTCCTATATAAAAAAAAAACGTTTTCAGAAAAAGGTCCGTGTGTGTGTTCATTTATCCGCGAACACTATAACTCAAAAACGAAAAGACTAAAATACCAAATTTGGTATTTAAGTTTAGTATGTTGCGACACGAAGATTTTGAGAAAAATGTAAACTATAACTATTTTGATTAAAACATCATATATTAAAGATATTCACCTGAGAAATAAAATGTATATCTTGAATTTACAGGGAATACTGAAGACTAATCTGGATCAACTTTACGGAATTTTGCATAACTGCTAAACCGTAAGAGATGGACAAAAACTTACTCCACAAAATGTGTAGATTACATTAAAACACACAATTTATGTTATGTACATTTTTTTGGTGGAGCTGATCGTTTTTGAGATATTCCTCGTTTTTGATTTCAGCTTTAAAAAACGTATACTTTTCTCATACAGGAATTTGTCAACTCCTGTCCATACAAACAAAGGAACATAGTAACCAGCTTTTGACTATCACTTTAACCTATGGTACTCCCTTATTTCGCTTCTACTTACAAGGAAGCAAGTAATAAGACATTTCTGATAGTTTTTTCTCATTAGCATGGAGTAAATAGAAGCATTAGCCATTTAACAATAATTTGTTGCAGTGATGCAGAGAAAGTCATGTGAATGTAACAGCAGATTTTTATATACGGGCTGAAGGATACTTGATACACCATATGTCAATAGAACTATTATTATAACAAATACTGATATTGAAATTTTATGAGCTAAAATATGCTTTACAAGAAGCAAAAATCTGATGTGTACCATTCATATGACTTTCTCTACATCTCTGTAACAAATTATTCTTAAAAAGCTTATACTGCTATTTACTTCATGCTAATTCAGGAAAAATTGGCAAAAATAGTCTTATTACTTGCTTCCTTGTAAGTATACGCGAAATAAGGGAGTACCATAGGTTAAAGTGATAGTCAAAAGCTGGTTGCTATATAACTGAAGTTCTTGTGTATGGACAGCAGTTGACAAATTCCTGTATTAGAAAAGTATTTTTTTAAAAGTAGAAACCAAAAACAAGAAATATCTGAAAAACGATGAACCCCACGAAAAAAAAAATGTATTTAACATAAATTGTGTGTTTTAACGTGCTTTACATGTTTCGTGTAGTAAGCTTTTGTCCATCTCTTACGGTTTAACAGTTAATCAAAATTCGGTAAAGTTCATCCAGAATAAAGTAGTCTTCAGGGGATGCTCCCAGAAATTTCAAGTTCTGTAATTTACTTGTCAGGTAAATATTTTTAATATACGTTATTTTAATCAAAACCTTATAGCCATTTGTGACAAAATCAACATTTTCGAAAAAATTTCCATGTAAAGGGTATTTGGGTGTGGGGGGATTTTCCCCAAAATATTGGTATCGTATCCCTGGAAGACACTAATCTTAAATACCAAGTTTAGTATTTTACTGAGTTTTCGGTTTTCAGTTAATATGTTCACAGACACACGGACCTTTTTCTGATTTTTTTTTTTGGATACAGGGGAAACTTAAACATATTTCCGGTGAAATCTCTACGTACAGAGAAAGCAAAAAAAAAAAAAAAAATATTTCTAGTAGAGTTTTAGAATGGCGTAGCACGTCAATGGCTCAAAGTGTTGAGCCGGTATTGCAGCTATTATTTTCAAAGCAAATTTCACCTGTTCCCCCCCCCCATAAATCTAGGAATTAGGTCATAAATTAAGATTAGAGAGGTTACATTCAACCTTGCTGTTCACATCAACTTGGCTTGCCAACATTGTTGCCAGCACGCCGCGATTTTTAAGGAGGCGGTGGTGATGACAGTGACGTCGCTGGAAACAAGTGAACTTTAGGCAAACGATCGTGTTTTGTCCAATGCCCCTACCTCGGTAGTAAGGCTTCGTGCATGCGAGATCTGCTAGACCCGTGGGTGTTGTTGCTGTGTACCTTCCCTGAAAAGGGTTTAACCACAGGAATGAGGTGAAGGTTAAGGTTTTGTATTTGGGGTTTCGGGTGATGATGTTAAGGAGGTAGCGGTAGCTCCTGGAGCGGTTGCATTTTTCAGGACCAGCATCCTTTTCCTCTGCTGGTGTTGAATTTGTGAAAAATAGTTTTTGTTGGTTACTTTTGATTGTGCACTCCCAATGGGAGTATTTGGTTCAGTTATTTTGCTGTTGGCTGGTTTGAAGCTGTTGTTACCGGGGATGCCCGCAAGCCATGCGGGGAACCCGATACTGCCTGTATCAGCGTTCAGTGGGTAACTACTCCCCCAGCGATCTGACAAGTGTGTTCTCATGTTCGCCCACTCTGGCGTAGAACTTCTGAGCCCGGCGCCTAATGACATATGGGAGGGCCGAAGCTTAATGAAGTAGTCTTGAGTATGGCTTCGACCCTTGCTGAGCTCTTTAAATTGGAGGCGTGCATGACCCCCGACTATCTGGCGGCTGCACAAGGCTCCATTACTGAAAAGTGGTCCTGCCAAATAAATACGATTTATTTATGGAAACTACAAATGCAGGAAAGTACTCACATAAACCGTTTTAACCGTCTCAGCACGTTTAGTTAGATGCATCAAGTGCCTTTCACACTCTACCTCTCACTCCCCTATAGTAATGGAGAGAGAATATGATTTCTCACAAAGATTAATTCTGGAAGAGTCCAGCAGCCAGAAACAAGAATGTGCACTTCCATTCCCATTCCAAACTCTGGGTATGGAGCGAGATAATTTCATAAAATCACAAAAGCAGCAGCAGAATTATATTTATCAAGTGACTATTCACTTCAGTAATGCTCAATTACAACGCCAGATGCCGCAATTTGTTGTTAATTATTATAAGAACTGATATGTCAGCTATATTATCCCTTCAGTTTGAAGAATGCATTCCTTAGTTACATGAGCTCGCAAGATAAGAATGGGAATTCTTCCACTGCTATATGCCAGAAATAAACAAACGCAGCGCGGCTAGTATATACACTGATATTGTATAGTCAATGAGTCATTCATTTGTCATTTGTGCATCCGCAAAGTTTAGACAACCTTCTGGTTGTGTTGGGAAGTTACATATCGACAGTTTTGACCTCACAGTGGATTAAACATGCCCAGAGTGAAAAGTAGTGCAAGAAAATGCTGCGAAATTTAAGGATATTTTCAGTTCTGATGGTAAAATCCTGTGGTCAAGCTATAACGGCAGATTAACGTTAAGTGGTAACAAACATAAGGCAACTATTTCGTGCGTTACAAAAAAAAAAAATTATTGATCCAGTGCCAAGAACTTCAGCGGGGCCTTATAATTACTTTCTCTACACGTACTATGTACATAGTGTATAGAGAAGGTATTGCACTCCACCAAAAAATTCGATACCGAGATTTCACCGGAAATATATGTTTTAGGGTCCCCTGTATCCAAAAAAAGCATTTTCACAAAAAGGTCCGTGTGACTGTGAACACGATAACTCAAAAACGAAAATTCGATAAAATACCAGGGATGCGACACGAAGATTTTGAGAAAAATCCCCCCACTCCAAACTACCCTTTACATGGAACTTTTTTCGAAAATTTTGATTTTCTAAAAAATGGCTCTAACGATTTTGATTAAAATATCGTATATTAAAGATATTTATCTGAAAAATAAAATGTATATTTTGAATTTTCTGGGAATAGCCTCTGAATACTACTTTATTCTGGATCAATTTTACGGAATTCTGCATAACTGCCAAACCGTAAGAGATGGACAAAAGCGTACCACCCAACAAATGTAGAGCACTTTAAAACACACAATTTATGAGATATACATTTTTTTCGTTTATTGTTTTTGAGATATTCCTGGTTTTTGGTTTCAGCTATGAAAAATTTATACTTTTGTCATACAGGAATTTGTCAACTCCTGTCCATACAAACAATGGAACTTCAGCCACATACCAACCGGCTTTTCACTATCACTTTAGCCTATAGTACTCCTTTATTTTGTTTCTATTTTTAAAGAAGCAAGTAATAAGACTATTTCTGTTGATTTTTTCCCCTCGATTAGCATGAAGTAAATAGAAGCATAAGCTTTTTAACAACATTTTTTGCAGAGATGTAGAGAAAGTCGTGTGAATGGAACACATCAGATTGTTTACTTTTTAGCGCACATTTTTAACATTTTCAGTGCATAAAATTGAACATTTCCCAAGTTTTTAGCACCTAAAAATCCGAACCCTAATTATTATTATAATTTTCATACCAGTCGGATATCCACCTGATATAACTGTAGGTAGGCGCTCTGGTCACATAGACACGTAAACTTTTGAAGATTTTGCAATAACTAAACGCAAGCAACAAGCTTGTTGCTCGTCTCATTGAAAGAAAGAAATAAGCAAAAAGGGCATGAAAGAATGAAGAAAAGAAAGAAAGATAGAAGGAAATAAAGAAACAAAGATAGACTTAAATACTTCTCTCTTCTACCTACTCCGTAAACACGATATGACGCCATTTTGGGATAAGTATTTCCTGCTGATGCCACCTTTATTGTAAAATTGCTCTTCCATACTTCTCTTCCGGGTTGTTAGAGTGGCTCTTTGGCAATTGTTCTGGAAGCTTAAAATAAAATAAAAATTCAATAAATATGATAGTTCTGAATTAAATATATTATAATGAGTAATATTATACGAAAAAATCTGGTTCTATTTGCTTCATGCTAATCGAAAAAAAATAGCAGAAATAGTCTTATTACTTGCTTCCTTGTAAGTAGAAGTGAAATAAGGGAGTACCTTAGGTTAAAGTGATAGTCAAAAGCTGGTTGCTATGTGACTGAAGTTCCTTTGTTTGTATGAACAAATTCCTGCATGAGAAAAATGTTTCAAAGCTGAAACTAAAAACAACGTATATCTAAAAAACAATCAACTCTACGAAAAAATGTATACAACATAAATTGTGTGTTTTAGCGTATTCTACATTTTTTGTGTGGTAAGTTTTTGTCAATCTCTTACGGTACAGCAGTTATGCAAAATTCCGTAACATTCATCTAGAATAAAGTAGTCTTCAGAGGCTATTGCCAGAAAATTCAAGATATACATTTTGTCAGGTAAATATCTTTAATATATGATATTTTTATCAAAATCGTTAAAGCCATTTTTGACAAAATCAACATTTTCGAAAAAAAGGTCCATGTAAAGGGTAGTTTGGGTTGGGTGGATTTTTCTCAAAACCTTTGTGTCGCATCGCTGGAAGATACTAAACTTAAAAACTAAGTTTGGTCTTTTGCCGACTTTTCATTGTTGAGTTATCGTGTTCACAGACACACGGACACACACTGACTTTTTGCTGAAAATGCCCTTTTTTTTTTTTTTTTTTTTTGGATACAGGGGACCCTAAAACATATGTTTCTGGTATCAAATTGTTTAGTTGAGTGCAATACCTTCTCTATACACTATGTACATAGTACGTGTAGAGAAGGTAATAAGAAAAATCTCTGTTTTTAAAGACTTGAATTATATACCAAGAGAAAGGAGAGTTCAAGAGCCAACACTGGAAACGCTGAAACTGTTAAACATGTTGCGCAATCCGTGCTGTGGAAAGAAGAAAAAGAAGAAGTTCTAAACTTAAGAATATTGCTCACGTTTATCTATCATCTATAGGTGTCTCGCGACCTATGTCGTGTGGGGAAGAAAACTGAACACGGTTTGAGCCCAACAGAGCGTCGAAGTTTGAGAATGGTTTAGACGCTGTTATGGGTGTTCATTCTACATATCGTCAACAATCCGAACAAGAGAATTGACTGTCTACTAATCTCAAAACAAATATCAGCGGTCTAAACCTGGTGAAAAAGAGCTAGTATTGCCGGCGCAAAACTTCTGGAATCGTGACCCTGACCGCCAACCCAGCTACCGAGCCTGGCTTATCGGAGTTTGTGATATGATGCTTTGCTTACTTAATGTCACAGCGAGGAAACTTTGTACAGTCTGTATCGAAAGTGTTCCGCATATGTTTGTACTCAAAGTGGACAGTAAATAGTGTTCATTTTATTTTTTTAACAATGGCTCCTACGTTTTCAAAGTTAAGTGGCAAGGTATTAGTCAGAGCAGAGAAACAATTGCTAAACAGCATTCTGGGATTTGATTCTAAGCAGCCAAAGCTGGCCAAGCCTGGGCACATACTTAATGGAAGTTCGTGCACTAAGAGATAAAATATTTGTGTAAATATTGTATAGATTTATTTGGTGTTTGAGTAATCTATATGTGTGAATACGTGGTGTGGTTGTGAGTGCAAGTGTGTGTGTGTGTGTTTGTGTGTGTGTTTGTGTCTGAGAGTGTGTGTGTGTATTTCCAATTTTGTTAAGATATATAAAATATATGTATGTAATATTTTTAACTCAAGTATTTTTCGACAGCATGTACGATCACTTAATAATAAAATACTTCTGCTGCTACATTCAATAAGGTGGGCAACATATATCTTGTAAATGTGAGGTTGGAGGATGGGATCCGGGTCTTGTCACCCATTATACCTCGTAGTTTATTTCTTTTTCTGCGCGTACTAATATATAGTGTATAGACAAGTATTGTACTATACAAAAATACAATATCGCGGCTTCACATATTGTTTTGAACCCCCTCAATCCATAAAAGAATTTTTAGAAAAATGTCCGTCTGCGTGTGTGTGTGGGGGGGGGGTACAATAGCTAAGAGAAGGTCCGTTAAATACTAAACTTTGTATTTAAGTTCTGTATCCACCAAGGATGCGACACGAATATTTTCAAGAAAATCCCGCCACCCTGAACTACCCTTTACATTGAAAAATTTTCGAAATATAATGATTTTTATTAAAATCATATGTATTAATGAGTTTTATTAAAATATCGTATATTAAAGATATTTACATACATAATAAATGAAATGTATACCTTGACTTTATGGGAATATGAAGAAATCTTCATTCTGGATGAATTTTGCATAACTGATAAACCGTAAGAGGCAGATAAAAACTTACTTAACAAAACATGTAGAGATTGTTAAAACACATAATGCTGTTATTTAAATATTTTTCGTGGAGTTTACCAATATTGTTAAGTTTTAAAATGCCTATACTTTTCTCATACGGGAATTTGTCAACTCCTAGCCATACAAACAAAGGCATTTTAATCACATAGTAACCAGCTTTTAAAAGATTCGACTATCATTTTAGCCTTTGGTACACCTTATTTAGCTTCTACTTACAAGGAAGCAAGTAATAAAACTATTTCTGCTATTTTTTTATTGATTAGCATGAAGTAAATAAAAGCATACGCTTTTTAACAATAATTAGCTGCAGATATGTAAAAAAATGCATGTGAATGGAACACATCAAATCGTTTCTTTTTATTACTTTCTCTAAACGTACCGTGTACATGGTTTACAGAGAAGGTTTACATTCCACCCAAAAATTCGATTCCGAGATTTCATTGGAAATACATGTTTTGGGTCCCCCTGAATCCAAAAAAAAAAAAAAATCTGGAAAAATGTCCTTGTGTGTGTGTGCGTACGTATGCGTGTCTGTGTGTGTATATGGACATCATAGATAAAAAAACAACAGGACCGTTAAACACCAAACCTGGTATTTAAGTTCGGTATCTTTCAAGGATGCGACACGAAGATTTTCAAAAAAATCTCCCCACCCTCAGCTACCTCACATGGACCTATTCCGAAAATTTGGATTTTCTCAAAAATGGCTCTACTTTTATTAAAATATTATATATTAAAGAAATTTACCTCACAAATAAAATGTATATCTTGAATTTTCTGGGAATAGCCCCTGTAGACTACTTTATTCCGGATAAATTTTACAAAATTTTGCGTAACTGCTAAACCGTAGGAGATAGACAAAAATTTACCCTACAGAAAATGTAAATCACATTAAAACACACAATTTATGTTATATACATTTTTTTCGTGGAGTCAATCGCTTTTGAGATATTCCTTGTTTTTGGTTTCAGCTTTAAAAAACATATCTTTCTCATACAGGGATTTGTCAACATCTGTCCATGGAAACAAAGGAACTTCAGTCACATAGCAACCAGTTTTTGACTATCACTTTAACCTATGATACTCTCTTATTTCGCTTCTACTTACAAGGAAGCAAGTAATAACACTATATCTGCTAATTTTTTCTCGATTAGCATGAAGTAAATAGAAGCATAAGCTTTTTAACAAAATTTCTTTGCAGAGACGTAGAGAAAGTCATGTGAATGGAACACATCGGATTTTTGTTCTCATGGTGTGAGGTGTAGCTAGACAAACCCAACTATATCAATCTATTTAAGCCGAAACAGGAGACTTAAAACCCATGAGATCAGGACCCTCGGAATTGGTAAAGACGTGATAGTGCTTGTAGAATACCAAGTGCTCAGTATTTGATGTGTGGGGATATCCCTAATACGTTAGAAGAGTTGCACAACTATAAATTAAACCTGGCAGTGGAAAACTTTCACATACTATATACATAGTGTATAGAGAAGGTATTGTATTGCACTAAAAAATTCGATACCGAAATTTCAACGGAAATACATGTTTTGACACCTCCTGAATAAAAAAAAAACATTTTTACAAACATGTCATGTGTGTGTGTCTGTCTTTGGGCAGCATAGCTCAAAAACGAAAAGACCGTTATAAACCAAACTTGGTATTTAGGTTCGGTAACATCCAATGATGCGTCACGAATATTTTCAAGAAAATCCCCCACCCCCAACTACCGTTTACATGGACTTTTTTTGTTGTTGAACATTTTCATTTTCTCCAAAATGGCTCTAACGATTTTGATTAAAATATCATATATTAAAGATATTTACCTGACAAATAAACTGTATACCTCCAATAGCTTCTGAAGACTACTTTATTCTCGATCAATTTTACGAAATTTTGCATAACTGCTAAACCGTAAGAAATTGAGAAAAACTTACTACATACAAATGTTGAGCACTTTAAAACACACAATTTATGTTCTAGAGTTGATCGTTATTGAGAGATTACTTGTTTTTAGTTCCAAATTGGAAAAACTTACACTTTTCTCATACAGGAATTTGTCAACTCCTGTCCATACAAACAAAGGAACATCAGTCACATAGCAACCAGCTTTTTACTATCACTTTAACCTATGCTACTCCCTTATTTCGCTTCTACTTACAAGCAAGCAAGAAATAAGACTATTTCTGCTATTTTTTTTTTCGAGTAGCATGAAGTAAATAGAAGCACAAGCTTTTTAACAGCAGATTTTTTTGAATTAAGGAGGTCCTAAAACATGTATTTCCGGTGAAACCTCGCTATCAAATTTTTGGGTGCATTACAATACCTGCTCTATACACAATGTACATAGTACGTGTACAGAAAGTAAAAATGATTAAAATTGATAGAGGTAATTTTGTGTTTTCGATACCGTCGAACAAAGCCACTGTTATATTTTCTCCTTGTGTATTACCTTAATTCCGTGCTTGAATATTATTATTATTATTATTATTATTATTATTATTATTATTATTATTATTTACTGTTTGCGCATGCTGTCCCTTCAGGTTCACCTTATCCTCAATTCTCCCTCACGTTGTGTATAGTTTATTTGGTATTCTTTAATAAATGTTCCTACTGTTCATTATTAGCAGGCTCTGGTTCAGTTCAATTGTGATATAAATTAATTAAAGGCAGAAGATTGGTAATGTTTTCAGGTAAGTAGTGAGAATTTTGTTACCGAAGAAGACATCCTGATGCCCCGTTATATACGCTAATACAAACCCAAGAATAGTTTTAGAGTCCATTGGTTGACACGACATCTTTCGGCCTATAACAGGCACTTTTTACTATCTCTATATGTACATAGTGTATAGAGAATGTATTGCACTCCACCAAAAAATTCGATACCGAGATTTCACAGGAAATATATGTTTTAGGGTCCCCTGTATCCAAAAAAAAAAAGTATTTTCAGAAAAAGGTCTGTGAACACGATAACACGATAACTCAAAAACGAAAAGTTGGTAAAATACCAAACTTGGTATTTAAGTTAAGTATTTTCCAGGGATGCAACACGAAGATTTTGAGAAAAATCCCCCCACCCCAAACTACCCTTTACATGGAACTTTTTTCGAAAATGTTGATTTCCTAAAAAATGGCTTTCAACGATTTTTATTAAAATATCTTATATTAAATTTATTTGCCTGACAAATAAAACGAATGTCTTGATTTTTCTGAGAATAGCTACTTTATTCTGGACCAATTTTAAGAAATTTTGCATAGCTGCTAAACCAAAGAGATGGGCAAAAACTTTCCACACAAAAAATGTTATATACATTGTTTTCGTGTTGATCGTTTTTCGATATTGCTTGTTTTTGGTTTTAGCTTTAAAAAAACATACTTTTCTCATACATGTATTTGTCAACTCCTGTCCATACAAACTTCAGTAAAATAGCAACCAGCTTTTTTGAGCATCACTTTAACCTATGGTGCTCCCTTATTTCGCCTCTACTTACAAGGAAGCAAGTAATAAGACTATTTTTGCTAATTTTTTCTCGATTAGAATGAAGTACAGAGAAGCTTAAGATTTTTAACAATAATTTGTTGCAGAGATGTAGAGAAAGTCATGTGAATGGAACACATAAGATTTTTTTGTACTTCTGATCCCAGGATAGGAGGAGATGAGAGTAATTATAGCGGGTAGCCGGAACCGGATGGCGGGAGGGAGCTAGGAGCGCTAGGAGCCCATGCCTCAGGTCTGACCAAACGCCATGAATTTACAGATAACATCCAACGCCATCCCGGCTCCGAGAGCAGAATTTCCAAACGGCAGCCACCTCCACTGCAGTTCTTGCAGACACTTGCAACTCTGAAAGAGACTGGTTGGATGAATTAGAGATGAAATGAAGGTACAAGAAGTTCGGAGGAATGTGGAATTCGCCTACCGACCCGGGAAACCACCCGAAAAACCCATGGGAAACCGACCACAGCCCCAGACGAAACGCCTGAACCACCTAGCTCGGTACACGATGCTTCCTTTCTAAGTCATGGTCTCTCTCTCTAAGCTGTTGTTAGATAATGTAATTATAGGTAGCGAACAAAATACATATTCAAAAACCCAATTCAGTAGTGTGGCTTTAATGTATTTGCCTCACATTCAAGAGGTAGCGACTTCGAATCTGTGTTACCCGGAAAATGTTTTTACTGGGGTTTCCCTTAGCCTAAGAAGTCGAATGTCGAGTAACTTTAAGTTCCATAGAGATCTTTGTACCGATTTCATTCAACCTGGTTAAAGGGCATTACATAAGGTACAAGTAAATACATATTTTGGACTTTAAGGGGTCGTCATACCAAACATTACTCACCATGCACTCTATGAAACATACGCAGCTAATTAAAATATAGAAGTTAGATAAAATAACCATTTTAGTGCCATTATCGTTTTTATTGTGAACTCTATTTCATGAATGGAAGTAATTTATGAATATAAGGGAATATTATCATTCCTCATTTGCAGACTAACAAATTAAACATTTTGAAAATTACATAAAGTCTATATAAAAAAAACTTCAGGGTTAAATTATAAAAATTTGTTGAGTATTTCAGGGGAGAATTTTCCCTTCATATAATTGGCTTATATGTTAATGATTTTCTTATAACCCAGAGGAAATACAACAAAATCTATTGTGCTCCAACCACATGAATTTCTCTACCTTCTATACAAACAAAGTTTATCTTTTTTTTTTTTTTGCTTCATGCTAATCGAGATAAACATTAGCAGAATGCTCTTTTTACTTAGCTCCTTATAAGTAGAACAGAAATAAGGATAACTTCGCTAAAGCAATAGTCAACTATTTTAAAAGCTGTCGCAATGTCATCTCCATTGAAATTCGCTTCTTTGCATAGCCAGGAGTAAAACAAAAGTAACACACACGACTTTCTGTTTGTATTTAAAATTGAAAGCAATAAAAAGGGGAAACTCGGAAATGCCTTGTTTCACAACAGCAACAAAAAGTCTGATGTGTTCCATTCACATGACTTTCTCTATATCACTGCAACAAATTATTCTACTTACTTCATCTAATCGTTAAAAAATTAGCAGAAATAGTCTTATTACTTGCTTCCTTATTAGTAGAAGCGAAAAAAGGGAGAAACTTAGGTTAAACTGATAGTCAAAAGCTGGCTGCTATGTGACTGAAGTTCCTTTGTTTGTATGGACACGAGTTGACAAATTCCTGTATGAAAAAAGTTTTTTATAGCCAAAAACAAAAACAAGTAATATCTCAAAAACAATCAACTCCACGAAAAAAATGTATATAACATAAAGTGTGTGTTTTAAAGTGCTCTACATTTGTTGTGTGGTAAGTTTTTGACCATCTCTTACGGTTTAGCAGTTATGCAAGGTTCCGTAAAATTCACCCAGGACAAAGTAATCTTCAGAGGCTATTCCTAGAAAATTCAAAATATATATTTTATTTGCCAGGTAAATATCTTTAATATACGATATTTTAATCAAAATCGTTACAGCCATTTTTTAGAAAATCAAAAATTTCGAAAAAAGTTCCATGTAAAGGGTAGTTTGGGGTGGGGGAATTTTTCTCAAAATCTTCGTGTCGCATCCCTGGAAAATACTAAACTTAAATACCAAATTTGGTATCTTAGCGACTTTTCGTTTTTGAGTTATCGTGTTCACTGACACACGGGTACACGGACACACTGACACAGAACACACGGACACACACACGGACCTTTTTCTGAAAATACTTTTTTTGGATACAGGGGACCCTAAAACATATATTTCCAGTGAAATCTCGGTATCGAATTTTTTGGTGGTGTGCAATACCTTCTGTATACACTAAGTACATAGTACGTGTAGAGAAAGTAATATATAGGACATAAGTTTGTGTATTGACTATATTTACATCTGTTGTATAATAAGTTCTTATCTATCATTTACGGTTTACCAGTTGTGTAAATGTATTTTGGAATGAAATGTATTTCCAGAAAATTCCAAATATGTATATGTTTTATTTGTCATATAAAAATCTTTATTATAGGGCATTTTAATTAAAATTGCTAGTCATTTTTGATAAAATAGCAATTTTGTAAATTTTCCAAGCAAACGGCTGTTTGGGGTGGGGATGTTCTTGAAAATCTTCGTTTGCATCCCTATGAGGCAATAAAGCTAAATACCAAGTTAGGTATTTTACGGACGTTTCGTTTTAGAGTTATGCTGCACACACACACACACACACACACACACACACACACACACATATACACGGGCCCGCGCTTGTCCTTTATCTAAAAAGGCCTTTTGTGTATTCACAAGTCCTCAAAACATGTATTTTCTGTGAAATCTCACAATCAAATTTTAAGGTGGAATACAATATCTTTTCTGTCTACTATGAAAAGATTAAAACTGCGTTGGCATCTAACACTTCATTATAAGCACCTGGAGAATTAGAATCAAATACGAGGGTCGGCTCACACAGATATGGCGTCACTACGTCAGTTAGACGACATCATCGTACAGTTCAGCTCTAGACCAGTTTGTATCCTTAGTTACAGGTCAATAGTTTGTTTAGTTTTCGAATGACAGCATTTTAAACAAGACCACTTTAGAGTTTTCACGAAAATGGAGGGTTTGTAAAAACGAGAGATGGTTAAATACTTCCATTTGAAAGGCTTAACGCCTAAAAAAATCAAGAAGGATATGGACAATACATTGATAGACTCTTCCCCTTCATATTCAATGATTAAAAGGTGGGTTACAGAGTTTAAAATGGGACGTACGAGCCCTAGTGCTGAGCCTTGCTCTGGACGCCCTGTAGAAGTGACGTCTCCTGAGATCATTGAAAGAATTCATCGTTTAGTACTGGAAGACCGCAGATTAAAGTTGTTTGAGATAGCATAAACTCTAAATATATCAAAATAACGTGCAGGTAGTATTTTAAATAATGTGCAAGATGGGTGACGCGTTTGTTCACACCTGATCAAAAGTTGCAAACAAAACTGTTTCTGTTAAGAATGTGCAGCTCTACCGTAAAAATCTGATGTGTTACATTCACATGACTTTCTCTATATCTCTGCAACAAATTACTCTACTTATCTCATCCAATATAAAACAAATAGCAGAAATAGTCTTATTACATGCTACCTTGTTAGTAGAAGCGAAATAAGGGAGTACCATAGGTTAAAGTGATAGTCAAAAGCTGGCTGCTATGGCACTGAAGTTCCTTTGTTTGTATAGACAGAAGTTGACAGATTCCTGTATGAGAAAACTACAAGTTTTTCAAAGCTCAAACCAAGAAAAAGAAATATCTCAAAAACGATCAACTCCACGAAAAAAATATATATAACATAAATTGTGTGTTTTAACGTGCTCTACATTTTTTGTGGGTTAAGTTTTTGTCTATCTCTTATGGTTTAGTAGTTATGAAAAATTCATCCAGAGTAAAGTAGTCTTCAGAGGCTATTCCCAGAAAATTCAAAATATACATTTTATTTGTCAAAAAAATGACTTTAATATACAATATTTTACTCAAATTCGTTAGAGCCATTTTTTAGAAAATCAAAATTTTTGAAAAAATTTCCATGTAAAGGGTAGTTTGGGGTGGGAGGATTTTTCTCAAAATCTTCGTGTCGCATCCCTGGAAGATACTAAACTTAAATACCAAGTTTGGTATTTTATCGACTTTTCGTTTTTGAGTTATCGTGTTCACAGACACACGGACACACACACATACACACACACACACACACATGGACCTTTTTCTGAAAATACTTTTTTTGGATACAGGGTACCCTAAAACATATATTTCCGGTGAAATCTCGGTATCGAATTTTTTTGGTGGAGTGCAATACATTCTCTATACACTATGTACATAGTGAGTATAGAGAAAGTAAATACACTATGTACATAATGAGTATAGAGAAAGTAAAAAAATCTGATGTGTACCATTCACATGACTTTCTCTATATCCCTGCAACAAATCATTCTCAAAAAGCTTATACTTCTATTAACTTCATGCTAATCAGTAAAACAGCAGAAATAGCCATAATACTTGCTTCCTTGTAAGTAGAAGTGAAATAAGGGAGTACCCTAGGTTAAATTGATAATCAAAAGGTGGTTGCTATGTCGCTGAAGTTCCTTTGTTTGTATGGACAGCAGTTGACAAATTCCTGTATGAGAAATGTATAAGTTTTTCATAGCAGAAGCCAAAAATAAGGAATGTCACAAAAACGACTAACTCCACGAAAAAAATGTATATAACATAAATTGTGTGTTTTAACGTGCTCTATATTTTTTGTGTTTTAAGTTTTTTTCCATCTCCTACGGTTTAGCAATTACTCAAAATTTAGTAAAATTCATCCAGATTAAACTACTCATCAGAGGCTATTCCCAGAAAATTCAAGATATACATTTTATTTGTCAGGTAAATGTCTCTGATATACGAAATTTTAATCAAAATCGTTAGAGCCATTTTTGAGAAAATCAAAATTTTCGAAAAAAGTTCCATGTAGAGGGTAGTTTGAGGTGGTGGGATTTTTCTAAAAATCTTCGTGTCGCATCCCTGGAAGATACTAAACTTAAATACCAAGTTTGTTATTTTACCGACTTTTCGTTTTTGAGTTATCGTGTTCACAGACACACGGACACACGGACACACACACACGCGCGGACCTTTTTCCGAAAATGTTTTTTTTTTTTTTTTTTTTTGATAAAGGGGACCCTAAAACATATATTTCCGGTGAAATCTCGGTATCGAATTTTTTGGTGGAGTGTAATAGATTCCCTATACACTATATACATAGTGCCTATAGAGAAAGTAATATGCGAATTAAAGTTGGAATTGCTTAAACATTTACCCTTTTCCCAAATCTCAAAAAAGTTCTTGGAGGACGAAGATTTCACTGCAGAAAAGAGGTCATTGATGTGGTAAACTGCTATTTTGAGGACCTTGATAAATCGTACTACAGAGATGGTTTAATTAAATTAGAACACCGATATGACAAATGTGTTAGCCTTTCTGGAGATTAAGTTAAGAAATAAAGCAAAAAAAAAAAAATTAAATATTGTTTTCATTGAGAGGCCAGGGACTTATCAGCCGACCCTCGTATATGAATTTGATTCCACAGCCCCCTTGTTACATTGTTAACACAGGAACTTTCCACAACTTTCCTGCTGGTCTTTCGCATCACAAACAACCGTATATTGGTGGGGCAGGAGATCGTGGGTTTGAGTTCCGCCTTAGGCATGCGTGTTTAAGATATGTTTCTGTGCTTGACTTCTATCTCAGTCATTCTCTCTCCTCTGATGGCCCGTAAGGCTATATCTGTAGGCCAATATGTGTTTTAGAAAGGAAAGAAAGAAAAATCAAATGTGTACCATTCACATGACTTTCTCTATATCCCTGCAACAAATTATTCTTAAAAAACTTATGCTTCTATTTAATTCATGCTAATCTAGAAAAATTAGCAGAGATAGTCTTATTACATTCTTCCTTGTAAGTAGAAAGGAAATAAGGGAGTAGCATAGGTTAAAGCGATAGTCGAAAGCTGGTTAATATGTGGCTGAAGTTCCTTTGTTTGTATGGACATGAGTTGACAAATTCCTATATCAGAAAAGTTAAGATTTTCGACCCTGAAAACAAAACAAGGGATATCTCAAAAACGATCAACTCCAAGAAAAAAATGTATACAACATAAATTGTGTGTTTTAATGTGCTCTACATTATTTGTGTGGTAAGCTTTTGTCTATTTCTTACGGTTTAGCAGTTATACAACATTCCGGAAAACTTACTTAGTATAAAGTAGTCTTTAGAGGCTATTCCCAGAAAATTCAAGATATACATTTTATTTGTTGGGTAAATATCTTTAATATACGATACTTTAATCAAAATCGTTAGAGCCATTTTTTAGAAAATCAAAATTTTCGAAAAAAAGTTCCATGTAAAGGGTAGTTTGGGGTGGGGGGATTTTTCTCAAAATCTTCGTGTCGCATCCCTGGAAGATACTAAACTTAAATACCAAGTTTGGTATTTTACCTACTTTTCATTTTTGAGTTATCGTGTTCACAGACGCACGGACACACTGACACACGGACACACAAACACACACACACGGACTTTTTAGTGAAAATGCTTTTTTTGGATATTGGGGACCCTAAAACATATATTTCCGGTGAAACCTCGGTATCGAATTTTTGGGTGGAGTGCAATACCTTCTTTATACACTATGTACATAGTGCGTATAGAGAAAGTAAAAAGTTGTGAATGTTGAAAGTATTTTATAAATTATATTTTGATTTAAAACGAATACAGAATTTTTCTAATTTAGTTTAAGGCTAAATATGGTGATTCACATACTTTTCTGCCTAATAAGTTTCAAAATAATATAAGAGTGAGATCTGTAGCTTAAATTAAAGAATAATTTGTAATTTAAACATATTTTTTTTTTAAATTTTAGTTCGGAGAAATAGTGAAATAAAAATTCAAGAATGTGCTCAGAGTAACTGTGTAGAGTGGTACAAATTCCTAATTTAAATCCACTTGTGTTAACAAGGAAAAAAAATCCCCATTTCCAACAAGTAAATGTAACTTTATCAGCAAATATATAGAGACAACTTCTCCTTAGATTTTACTACGAACTTCCTGATACCGAGTCGATGGTGTATCATTTAGACCTGCCGTGGACGTACAAGCCGAGAGAGCGGTTCCATTCTAAATTGATCATAGTTACAGAGCAACACTATGAAGGTGCTTTTTTTTTTACTTTCTCTATACGTACTATGTACATAGTGTATAGAGAAGGTATTGCACTCCACTCAAAAATTCGATACCGAGATTTCACCGGAAATACATGTTTTAGGGTCCCCTGTATCCAAAAAAAAAGTATTTTCAGAAAAAGGTCCGTGTGCTTGTTAACACGATAACTCGAAAACGAAAAGTTGGTAAAATACCAAACTTGGTATTTAGGTTTAGTATCTTCCAGGGATGCGACACGAAGATTTTGAGAAAAATCCACCCACCCCAAACTACCCTTTACATGGAACTTTTTTCCAAAATTTTGATTTTCTTAAAAATGGCTCTAACGATTTTGATTAAAATATAATATATTAAAGATATTTACCTCAGAAATAAAATGTATATTTTTAATTTTCTGGAAATAGCCTCTGAAGATTACTTTATTTTGGACGAATTTTACGGAATTTTGCATAACTGCTAAACCGTAAAACTTAGATAAAAACTTACTACACAAGAAATGTAGAGCACTTTAAAACATACAATTTATGTTATATACATTTTTTGCGTGGAGTTGATCGTTTTTGAGATATTCATTGTTTTTGGTTTCAGCTATGAAAAACTTATACTTTTCTCAAACAGGAATTTGTCAACTGCTGTCCATATAAACAAAAGCAATCAGCTTTTGACTATTACTTTAACCTATAGTACTCCCTTATTTCGCTTCTATTTACAAGGAAACAAGTAATAACATAATTTCTGCTGATTTGTTCTCGAGTAGCATGAAGTAAATAGAGGCATAAGCTATTTAACAATAATTTGTTGCAGAGATGTAGAGAAAGTCATGTGAATGGTACACATCAGATGTTTTTGGTAGTGTTTAACGCCCGCTTTAACTAATTATGGCACCGCAGGTGAACTATGAGGGTGAAATGTGACTGTTTTAAAGGGGTTTCACAAGTTCTTGCTAAAATATGAGCAAAAATTCTATAATTCATTTAATTGTTTTTTTTTTTTTTCACACAAGCCGTATTTAAGAGTTGGACAGTGAGAGACTAAAAAGTCTTATGTATTCCATTCACATGACTTTCTCTACATCTCTGTAACAAATTGTTGTTAATGAGCTAATTCTTTCATCCACTTCAAGCTAATCGAGATAAACATTAGCAGAAACGGTCCTATTACTCAGCTCCCTATAAGCAGAAGGGAAATAAGGGAATACATTACGCTAAACCGACAGTCAAATGTTTCAAAATGTGGTTGTCATGGGATTAAAATCCGTTTCTTTGCGTGGCCACAAGCTACCATGCAAGAAAAGTTAAAAGTGTTTTAAAAAGGAATATCTCAAAAACGATCAATCCCATGAAAAAATCTATATCATATATTTTCTGCACTTTAACAATATCTACCAGTTATGCCAAATTCAGAAAAAAATTATTCAGAATAAAGAAATCTTCAGAGGCTATTCCAGAAAATTCAAGATGTGCATTTTATTTGTCATGTAAATATCTTAAATATAAGAGATTTTACTCAAAACCGTCAGAGCAATTTTTGAGAAGATCAAAATTATCGAAAATGTTACCATGTGAAGGATGGTTTGGGGTGGGGGGATTTTCTTGAAAATCTTCGTGTGTCGTCTTTAATACATACTGAACTTAAATATCTAATTTGATACTTAACAGAGTTTTATTTTTGAGCTATGCTGCCCATAGACACACACACACACACACACACACGCATGGATATTTTTCTAAAAGTCTGATGTGTTCCATTCCCATGACTTTTTCTGCATCTCTGAAACAAATTATTGTTAAAAGTTTTAAGCTTCTATCTACTTCATGCTAATGAGATAAATATTAGCAGAAATACTTTCTTGTAAGGATTTAGACTAGTAGACTAAAACGAAATAAAAGCTGGTTGCCATGTGGTTGAAATCCGTTTCTATACATTGCCATGGATTTCACAAATTCCCGTTAGTGAAAATTTTTAAGTATTTTAAAATTGAAACAAATATCAATAAATACCTCAAAAACGGTCACCTCTACGAGAAAAAAAAAGTATATGGTATAAATTGTGTTTAATGAGACTTACATTTTTTGTGTAATAAGTTTTTGTCTATAACTTCGGAGTTATTGTTTTTAACATACGGAATTTAATCAACACCATTAAAGGAATTTTTGAGCAAATCAACATTTTCGAAAAAAATTTCCATGTAAAGGGTTGTTTGGGATGGAGGGATTTTCCTCAAAATCTTCGTGTCGCATCCCTGAAAGATACTAAACCTATATACCAAGTTTGGTGTTTTACCGACATTTCGTTTTGAGTTATCGTGTTCACAGACACACGGACATAGGGACACGGTCACACATTCACACACACGGCACTTCTATTTACTTCATGCTAATCTATTAAAATTAACAGAAATAGTCTTATTACATTCTTCCTTGTAAGTAGAAAGGAAACAAGGGAGTAGCATAGGTTAAAGTGATGGTCAAAAGCTGGTTGCTATGTGACTGAAATTCCTTTGTTTGTATGGACATGAGTTGACAAATTCCTGTATGAGAAAAGTTAGGATTTTCTACCCTGGAAACAAAAACAAGGAATATCTAAAAAACGATCAACTCCAAGAAAAAATTGTATACAACATAAATTGTGTGTTTTAATGTGCTCTACATTTTTTGTGTGGTAAGTTTTTGTCTATCTCTTACGGTTTAGCAGTTATACAAAATTCCGGAAAATTCACTCAGAATAAAGTAGTCTTCAGAGGCTATTCCCGGAAAATTCAAGAGATACACTTTATTTGTCAGGTAAATATCTTTAATATACGACATTTTAATCAAAATCGTTAGAACCATTTTTTAGAAAATCAAAGTTTTCGAAAAAAGTTCCATGTAAAGGGTAGTTTGGTGTGGGGGGATTTCTCTCAAAATCTTCGTGTCCACTCACTTTTCTACTCTTACAAAAGATTATTCTTCTATCTACTTCTTAATAAAGATATACCTTCGTAGTTATCTGAGCTAAGAGGGTATTTGGGTGAAAGAGGGCAAGGTTTATTGGAAACATTAGAGGTTGCAACAGTATTTTGTTAGTTTAATTAATATTTTTGCACAGGGTTTATACAGGAAATATCTGCTTCAGCAGCCAAGACTGAGCAGCTTGCAGAATACAAAACTCTAAGGTGAAGAAGTTGCTATTAAGCTCGCCAAGGTTGCTTGCTTTGTCAATGCTAGTAACACAATTGCCTTTGTAGAGCAAGATTTTTGTCGCATTAGAGACATAAGTAAAAGGGTAAATTTTAGAGAGAGGTTTGTCCCCTAAAAGTCAGCGGCTCGGGACTTCTTCATTATAAAGAGCGGTCAGGTGAGTTGAACACAAAGAACTTACAAAGTTAGTCACGTGACAACTTTATTTTCGCGCTTCTTTTCAGCCAGGAATCAGGTTGTTATTATTATTGTTGCTGTTGCTGCTTATTCTTTGTGATAGACGCGTGATGCTGAACGAGGCACTCTATAGGTTGTACGTTGTGCGTACGTATGTGCTTTTATTACGCGAGATATTGTAGTTATCGCACGAGTTGCTTTGTCGCGTAATAGGAAAGTACGCAGTGATTAACGAAGACCGTGGAAAATAAGAACTTAGTAAACAACAGAAAATAGCACTAGTTATTAATAGGATTAGGGCCTCATCAAGTAACAAAGGAGAATAAAAGCATTAATTCAGTGGAATCTTAAGTGAAGTACTCCTATTTTTGAGTCTACCCCGTGTCACATACCCCAGTCATTCTTCCTCCTCCTCAGTGAGAGTCAAACTTGTGGTTCTACATGGACGAGCATAGCCGGTGCATCAAAGGATTTCTCAGAGGTATGTACAACGGACAGCGACAAGGTAACAGCACCTTCGCGGAAAACCATTAAATTATACCTCCGCCAAAAGTCACTCCGCGAATCTATCACAAACTCCTATAAAGCTTCTTTCACAATTGTTGTTTGTTGCTATATGCGTTCCTGAGTAACAAAAATGATTTGCTATTCGTGAATTATTTATTCTGTTATTATTATTATTATTATTATTTGTTTAGTATTTAACGCCCACTTTTACTACATGTGGCACCGTAGACGATGACACTGGTCATACATGGAATGAAGATGGAGCACCGGTGGAATGTGATTGCGGAGGAATCCGGAGAACCCGGAGAAAACCCGCCCCAGCGCGGCTTTGTCCACCAAAAAATCCCACATGCGGTAGCTTGGGATTAAACCCAAGAGTGGGTGAGAGGCGAGTGGTATGCTATGTGGACAGTTATGTTTTCTTTCAACTACATTTGCTCAATTTGCTGATCAACGAATATATATATCGTATTCGTATGTAAAGTGATTCGTTATATATATACAGGCTATTAATGTACTTACACCGAAATAATTTGCGAGATTGTGCACGTGACTGATATAAGTAATTTGAGATCGGCGATGCATGGTCCCCGGATAAACATAACGCAACTACATAGCGTTAAACGTGTGGGTATCAGGTGCTGAAAAGTCGGTGTTAAAACAAAGCCGGTTAAAAAAAAAATGGCTTAGAATGTCTTTAAAACTGCTGCCCGGTATAGAAATATCGATTTTTAGCAGCTCGTTACTAGCGTTCTCAAGATTTAAAGTCGCAAAAATCTGTAAAATCTCGAACTAATCACTTGACAGTGCGACACTGAGCATTCATTAATTACGTTCTTGGGTTATGTAGCCTACTCCGGAGGCTTTTTTACTTTCTCTATACGCACTATGTACATAGCGTATAGAGAAGGTATTGCACTCCACCAAAAAATTCGATACCGAGATTTCAAGGGAAATATATGTTTTAGGGTCCCCAATATCCAAAAAAAGCATTTTCACAAAAAGGTCCGTGTGTGTGTGTGTGTGTGTGTGTGTGTCCGTGTGTCCGTGTGTCTGCGAACACGATAACTCAAAAACGAAAAGTCGGTAAAATACCAAATTTGGTATTTAAGTTTAGTATATTCCGAAGATTTTGAGAAAAATCCATCCACCCCAAACTACCCTTTACATGGAACTTTTTTCGAAAATTTTGATTTTCTCAAAAATAGCTCTAACGATTTTGATTGAAATTTCGTATATTAAAGATATTTACCTCACAAATAAAATGTATATCTTGAATTTTCTGGGAAGAGCCTCTGAAGAGCAGTTTATTCTGGATGAATTTTTCCGAATTTTGAATAACTAATAAACCGTAAGAAATGTACAAAAACTTACTACACAAAAAATGTAGAGCACATTAAAACACACAATTTATGTTATATAACTTTTTTTCGTAGAGTTCGTGGTTTTTGATACATTCTTATTTTTCGTTTCTGCTATGAAAAACGTATACTTTTCTCATACAGGAACTTGTCAACTCCTATCCATATAAACAAAGGAACTTCATTGACATAGCAACCAGCTTTTGACTATCACTTTAACCTATGTTAGTCCCTTATTTCGCTTCTACTTACAAGGAAGTAAGTAATAAGATTATTTCTGATATTTTTGTTTCTGATTAGCAGAAAGTAAATAGAAGTATAAGCTTTTTAAGAAAAATTTGTTGCAGGGATATAGAAAAAGTCATGCGAATGGTACAAATCAGATTTTTTTATTATTATTTTTTTTCATTCCAGACGAAGTGCCGCGTAACGTGGCGCACTTGCACTTCAGAGACTTATAGCTGTTACTTCGAAATTTCAATAAATAAGTCTCCTATCTCAAATTACTTATTTAAGTAATCTATATATTCTGTGAAAATATTTCGGTATAGTTCAATAACATCCTGTATATATAAATGGTTATATAGATTTCTAAAGCGTAGAGAAAGTCGAGTGTTTCAATATTCCTAAGAAATTACCTTTATTCCTCGCAGTATATTTGCTCTATAACGCTCTAATGTTTCCAAGGCCTCCAAAGGTTAAAAGGATAGATAAATCTCGTAGCCGCGGTGTTTCTGCAGAGAATTCTCATACATATTACGTCTTATCGTACTAAAGGTCGTATATGCACCACGAATTAGCGCTGTGCAAAAATTAAACAGTGAAAATCTGCAGCGGAAGCAAGCTGGCGAAAATAATTTGGAGAGGCGAGCAATAACATTAGTTGAAGGGGAAATTTCCTGCAAGACGCTATTGTCAGCAGCGGATGCAAGAGGTAAGCTTCCAGTAGGTGTCCGTCCAGACTTGCTCCTAGATCAAGAAACAAGATTGTGTTAATTAACCGGAAGCCAGCTGCGGTCTTCAACAGTGCTCCAAGCAACCTTACCCACGTACGCAGTCAAACAAATCAAGTCAGTCAATCTGGAGGTGCGTGCGTGCCGTACCATTCATAGGAAAGGAAGAGATAATACAAGATTTGGATAGTAATATGCAATGCCATAGCCGGGATTTGAACCTGGTTAGTCTAACCACTGAGCTACATGGTAGCATGCCGGCACGACATTAGATTTCTTAACTGACCGAATGTTTCCCAACGAACTACAATGTGAATTCAAAATAATTATTATTATATTTATTCTTATACTAATATAATAAATATATGAGATCACTTCACAGAAAATCACCTCCTAAAAAAAAAAAAAAAAAAAAAATTACTTTCTCTACACGTACTATATACCTACATAGTGTATAGAGAAGATGCTGCATTCCACCCAAAAATTCGATACCGAGATTTCACCGGAAATATATGTTTTAGGGTCTCCTTTATCTAAAAAAAGCATTTTCGGAAAAAGGTCCGTGTGTGTGTATGTGAGTGTGTGTGTGTATGTGTGTCCGTGTGTCTGTGAACACAATAACTCAAAAACGAAAAGTCGGTAAAATACCAAACTTGGTATTTAAGTTTAGTATCTTCCAGGGATGCGACACGAAGATTTTGAGAAACATCCCCCCACCCCCAAGTACCCTTTACATGGAACTTTTTTCGTAAATTTTGATTTTCTCAAAAATGGCTCTAACGATTTGGATTAAAATTTCGTTTATTAAAGATATTTACCTGACAAATAAAATGTACATCTTGAATTTTCTGGGAATAGCCTCCAAAGAGTAGTTTATTCGGGTGAATTTTACTGAATTTTGAATAAATGCTAAACCGTAATAGGTGGACAAAAACTTACCACATAATAAATATAGAGCACTTTAAAACACACAATTTATGTTATACACATTTTTTTCGTGGAGTTGATTGTTTTTTTTTTTTTTAGACATTCTTTGTTTTTTTGTTTCAGCTGTGAAAAACATACTTTTTCATACAGGAATTTGTGAACTCCTGTTTATACAAACAAAGGAACTTCAGTCACATAGCAACCAGCTTTGGACTATCACTTTAACCTATGGTACTCCCTTATTTCGCTTCTACTTACAATGAAGCAAGTAATAAGACTATTTCTGCTAATTTTTCTTGATTAGCACGAAGTAAATAGAAGCATAAGCTTTCAACAATAATTTGTAGCAGAGAAATAGAGAAAGTCATGTGAATGGAACACATCAGATTTTTTCCATTGCATTGACTAAACGATGGGCCGGAGCATTATCGTGATAAAACAAGGTTCTTTGTTTTGCCAAATGAGGTATTTTTCTTTTCATTTGACCACTTATACGTTGCAGTAAGCGCGCTTAGTAGTCATCAGTGTTATTTTTACTCTTTTCCAAGTAATCAATAAAAATAATTCCCTGTGCATCCCAGAAAACACTCTCCATAACCTTGTTAGCTGACAAAATTGACTTTGTCTTTTTTGGAGCTGGTTCACCTGGCGCAATAATATTAATAGAAAGTGTAAGAATAAACTTTTGTAAGAATACATAGGATAATAACTTATTTTTTTAAATGTTATTGCTGGCTGATCACATTTATGCTATACAGGCCATAGATAACAAGAAAACAAAAACATTAAATACATTAATATATTGGCTCCTCTAACAAAAACTAATAGATTATGAGCACAGAAATGATAAAACTTTACAAATAAATGTTACAATTGAATACATTAAAAAAATGAAACTACATGATTATGGAATTATGAATAAATATTAACTCTGTATCACTGGTTAAGAAATGTTGTGGTAGTTTCCTTTTCAGTCTTTTGTGTGGAGTTTTGATATGCAGGTTAAATGCTTGAGCACCCGTAACGTTGCTTAATTTGTTGAAGAATGTCTTGGAGAGGTGTTTCATATACTGTTCTATTTGAAGGATATTAAGTTGGTGTTGAAGCTGAGTATTTCTCACAAAGCTGGTGCATTTGTAGCTCTGCGGAGAAACTTATTTTGTACAACTTGCAGTTTATGAATATTGGTTTTATTTGTTGTGGACCATATAGGAGCTACATAAGTGAGAAGAGGTCGAATTAAAGATTTGTAAAGCAGAATGGAGCAATGCAGGCCAATCTTGGAGCGCTTATTAATTAATGGATAACGTTTGATGAACCTTGAGTTAGCAAGTGTTGTAATATGATCATTCCATGTCATTTTTGTGTCCAGTAGAACACCAAGATATTTAACTGAGGTTTGAGTTGGCAGCCAGGTTAGCTATTTATTCTGTAAATGTAAATAATCAAAGTTTTGTAAAGGCCTTAGAGAAAATATTTTTGCTTCTGTCTTGTTGCTGTTAAGTGAAATGCGCCAAACTGTAATCCATTCAGCTAATAGTAAAAGTGATGCTTGCAGTTGTCTTGTTGCTGTATTTAGTTTGGAGAGTGAATAAAAGAGGACAGTGTCGTCTGCGTACATGGCGATGGTAGCTGGTCGTAAATCAGGTATATCGTGTTAAACAGTAGCGGTGCGAGAACTGATCCTTGTGGTACTCCTGCGGCGATTGTTCCTATAGTTGATTTGAAGGCATCAATGTGGACTAGAAATTGCCGTCCTGTTAAAAAGCTCTTTATTATCTGTATAAGATAATCTGGTATTCCTACTCTATATAATTTTACTGGTAGGCCTTCGTGCCACACACTATCGTAGGCTTTAGCAACGTCAAGAAAGACTGCAGCAGTAAACTTTTTCTTTTCAAATCCTGTTGCAATAGCATTTATGACCTTTAATAACTGATGTGCAGAGGAATGTTTATGCCCAAAACCAAATTGGAATTCTGCAATTATGTGATTAGAGGATAAAAATGTTGAAAGACTTTTTGAATCATTTTTTCAAACAGTTTAGACAGAGTTGGTAGCAGACTATTTGGTCGGTAGCTGGATGGTTGATACTTCGGTTTATTAGGTTTATGAAAAACGATAATCTCTGCAACTTTCTATGTTTGTGGAAAATAACCAAGCCTCAATGATGCGTTGTAAATGGTAACTAGATACGCTAATGCTTTATTAGTTAGCTTTTTTAATGCTATAGTTGGTATTAAGTCATGTCCAGGTGACTTTTTGAGTGGAAGTTGATGTATAAAGCGTATCAATTCTTTTGTAGAGGCAGGGATAATTCTGTCAGGTACCTTTGGCTTCTTTATATGCTGTTGAAGTTCATCTGTAATCTCTTTGGTAGTCTGTTCATTGTCACTATTAATTGGCTTAAACATATTTTCATAAAACGAAGCTAGCAGGTTGCATTTTGATTGTGTGTCGATGACAATATGGTTATTTTCACGTAATGAAGCAATTAGATTTGGTTCTCGAAGTATTCGTTTGGTCTCTGGCCAAAGAGTATTATCGCAGTTGGAGAGAGATGATAAGTAATTTTGGTATGTTTGAAGACGAAATTGATCTAACTCGTGTTTAACCATACGTATTAAATTATTCAGTCTCCTTTTCTGCCAAGGTTGCCGTTCTTTTTGCCATCTTCGACGGATATGATGCTTTTATTGAATTAATTGCAGAATATGAGATGGCAAGTAGAAATTTGGTTTTCATCTGTTAAAAGTTATCGTTGATTCATTTACAGATAGGCAGATTTTTCAGGAAATGCCTTAACAGCACTATCAATATCGTTGACTGTTTCAGGATGACATGCAGATTGAAGTTTCAAATCTAGTGCTGCTTGAAATTTATTCCATTGCACATAACCGTTAATAAGTCTGGGCGTGTGCACTGAAATGCTGGTTCTTAAATGAAAGGTAACTAGAACTGGGCAGTGATGGGAATCAAGTGCTGTAAGTAGGCAGTTGGATATTTTTGTCAATTTCAATATCAAGTATATCTGGAGGAATATTTGCATTATATGAGTAGAAGGTTGGCTCATCTGGAGCTAAAATGTGTAGATTATTATTGCTGGTGCACTCGTAGAGGCAACGACCATTTGGGTTTGTGGTTCTGCAACCCCAAGAAACATGTTTGCAGTTGAAATCACCTAGAAGCAAAGTTGAAGCAGTCGCTGGAAACAGTAAGGAAAGGCAGGTTACATTGA
Organism: Hymenopus coronatus; assembly: GCA_030762935.1. Classification (NCBI taxonomy): domain Eukaryota; kingdom Metazoa; phylum Arthropoda; class Insecta; order Mantodea; family Hymenopodidae; genus Hymenopus; species Hymenopus coronatus. The sequence goes on from CM060893.1 coordinate 36,485,752, forward strand.
GCAGATAAGACGGCGGTTTATAGGCGCAGTATAACACAAGATCACTTCCACGACAATTTACTTGAACGCCAACAGTTTCTAGTTCCTTTAAAGTTGGTATTAGTGACTACTATTACTTTTTATTATTATACCTACTCCTCCGGAGGTAGTTGAGGCATTTGTATTGTTCCTGTGGATTTTATATCCTGGTATTTTAAAATATTCATTTGGTAGAAAATGAGTTTCAATGACACAAGCTATATCAATATTGTGAATTGTTAAGAAGGAAATAAATGATGCTCGTTTAGAGTGAAGACTTTTGTATTCCAGTTAACTATTGTTAACTGATGAATTGATAAATGTTTAAGAGTTGCTTTTGTGAGAAGATAGCCAATATATTATAAATTGTTAAACTGCTGGCAAGTGCTGTGTTACAAAAGAAAGAATGTGGGAAAATTCAAGAAATACGTTTTATCTTTAACATACGTTATTTTAATCAAATTAGTTTGAGCCATTTTTAATAAAATCAAAATTTTCGCTATTTTTTCCATGTAAAAGGTAGTCTGGAGTGGGGGAATTTATCTCAAAATCTTTGTGTCGCATTCCTCGAAGATACTAAACTTAAATACCAAGTTTGGTATTTTACCGACTTTTCATTTTTGAGTTATCGTGTTTACAGACACACGGCCACACGGATACACACAAGAACGTTTTTCTTAAAATGTTTTTTGGATACAGGGTAACGTAAAACAAATATTTCCAGTGAAATCTAAGTATAAAATCTTTGGGTGGATTGCAATACCTTCTCTATACACTATGTACATAGTACGGGTAGAGAAAGTAAAAATAAAAATTAAGGGAAATCATAAACGACGATTGCACTCCACCCAAAAATTCGATACCGAGATTTCACCGGAAATATATGTTTTAGGGTCCCCTGCATCAAAAAAAAAAAAAAAAAAAAAAAAACATTTTCACAAAAAGGTCCGTGTATGTGTGCCCGTGTGCCTATGAACACGATAACTCAAAAACGAAAAGTCGGTAAAATACCGAAACTTGGCGTTTAAGTTTAGTATCTTCCAGGGATGCGAAACGAAGATTTTTAGAAAAATTCCCCCACCGCTAACTACCCTTTACATGGAAGTTTTTCGAAAATTTTGATTTCTGCAAAAATGGCTCTAACGATTTTGATTAATATATCGTGTATTAAAGATATTTACCTGACAAATAAAACGGATTTTTTCAATTTTCTGGAAATAGCCTATGAGGACTACTTTATTCTGATTGAATTTTACGGAATTTTGGGTAACTACTAAACCGTATGACTTAGATAAAAACTTACTACACAAGAAATGTAGAGCACGTTAGAACATACAACATATGTAATATATTTTTTTTCGTGGAATTGATCGCTTCTGAGATATTCCTTGTTATTGGTTTCAGCTGTGATAGCTTATATACTATGATAACTTACAAGGAAGCAAGTAATAAACTATTTCTGCTAATTTTTTCTCGATTAGCATGAAGTAAATAGAAGTATAAGCTTTGTGATAAAAATTTGTTTCAGAGATGTTGAGAAAGTCATGTGAATGTAACACATCAGATTTTTTACTTTTCGTGCATAGCGTGTTTCCCTTATTATGAGTAGACTAGTCATTATAATTCAATTTCTTGATAATGAAGTGGTTGTGGCCTGGTTCATTGACCAAAACAGGCTTTCATGTAATTAGCAATGCTTCTATGCACGTAAACTTTCTTTTCCCTAAAATTGTTGAAGCAGTAACAATTATACAGGCAACAGTTTACTCCGGATCGATGCGAGCGCTTCTCGCGGCAGGCACGGAATCTTAGAGACAGATCACATTAGGTTTGACTCCGCATACTATCTTCAGTGACTTTAAACATTCCAGCATTAAAAGTCTGTCGTGTGCTATTCACATGATTTTCTCTACATCTCTGCAACAAATTATTATTAATAAGTTTATGCTTCTATTTACTTCATGCTAATCCAGAAAACATTAGCAGAAAAAGTCTTATTGCTTGCTTCCTTGTAAGTAGAAGCGAAATAAGGGAGTACCATAGGTTAGAGTGAAGTCAAAAGCTGGTTGCAATGTCACTGAAGTTCCTTTGTTTGTATGGACAGCGGTTGACAAATTCCTGTATAAGAAAAGTTTAAGATTTTCAAAACAGAAACCAAAAACAAGGAATGACTCAAAAATGATGAGCTCCACAAAAAATTGTGTAAAACATAAATTGTGTGTTTTAACGTGCTCTACTTTTTTCGTGAAGTAAGTTTATGCCACCTCTTACGGTTTAGCAGTTATGCAAAATTCTGTAAAATTCATCCAGAATAAAGTAGTCTTCAGAGGCTATTCGCAGAAAATTCAAGATATACATTTTATTTCTCAGGTAAATATATTTAATATACGACATTTTAATCAAAATTGTTGTAACCATTTTTAAACAATCATAATTTTCGAAAAAAGTTCCACGTGTCGCATCCCTGGAGGATACCAAACTAAAATACTAACTTATGTACTTTACAGACTTTTCATTTTTGAGCTATCGTGTTCACAGACTTATTCTAAATATCTGATGTGTTCGATTCATATGACTTTCTCTACATCTCTGCAACAAATGAGTTTTAAAAAGCTTATACTTCTATTTACTTCATGCTAATCGACAAAAAATTAGCAGAAATAGTCTTATTACTTGCTTCCTTGTAAGTAGAAGGGAAATAAGGGAGTACCATAGGTTAAAGTGATAGTCAAAAGCTGGTTGCTATGTGACTGAAGTTCCTTTGTTAGTATGGACAGCAGTTGACAAATTCCTGTATGAGAAAAGTTAAGCTTTTCGAACCTGAGGACAAAACAAGGAGTATCTCAAAAACGACTAACTCCACGAAAAAAATGTACACAACGTGTATTGTGTGTTTTAATACGCTCCACATTTTTTGTGTTACAAGTTTTTGTCTATCTCTTACGGTTTAGCAGCTATGCAAACTTCCGTAAAATTCACTCAGAATAAAGTAGTCTTCAGAGGCTATCCCCAGAAAATTCAAAATATACATTTCATTTGCCAGGTAAATATCTGAAACATACGATATTTTAATAAAAATTGTTAGAGCCATTTTTTTTAGAAAATCAACATTTTCGAAAAAAGTTCTATGTAAAGGGTAGTTTGGGGTGGGGGGATTTTTCTCAAAATTTTCCTGTTGCATCCCTGGAAGTTATCAAAATTAAATACCAACTTTAGTATTTTACAGACTTTTCATTCTTGAACTATCGTGTTCACAGACACACACACGGAACTTATTCTAAAAATCTATGGTGTTCCTTTCCCATGAGTTTCTCTATCTCTCTGTAACAAATTATTGTTAATAAGCTTATCTTTTATTTATTTGATGTTAATCGAGGAAAATTATCAGAAATAGTCTTATTCCTTGTTTTATTGTAAATACAAGCGAAATAAGGGAGTACCATAGGTTAAAGTGAAAGCCAAAAGCTGGTTGCTATGTCACTGAAGTTCCTTTGTTTGTGTGGACAGGAGTTGACAAATTCCTGTATGAGAAAAATATGTTTTTCAGAGCTGAAACCAAGTAAAAGAAATATCTCAAAAACGATCAACTCCACACAAAAAAAAAAAAATGTATGTAACATAAATTGTGTTTTAACGTGCTCTACATTTTTTGTGTGTTGAGTTTTTGTCCATCTCTTACGGTTTAGTAGTTATGCAAAATTCATCCAGAATAAAGTAGTCTTCAGAGGCTATTCCCAGAAAATTTAAAATATACATTTTATTTATCAGGTAAATAGTTATAATATATGATATTTTAATCAAAATCGTTAGAGCCATTTTTTGGAAAATCAAAATTTTCGAAAAAAGTTCAATGTAAAGGTTAATTTAGGGTGGGTTTTTTTTTCTCAAAATCTTCGTGTCGCATCCCTGGAAGATACTAAACTTAAATACCAAGTTTGGTATTTTACCGACTTTTCGTTTTTGAGTTATCGTGTTCACAGACACACGGACACACTGTCACACTGACACACTGACACAAGGACACACACACACGGACCTTTTTGTGAAAATGCTTTTTTTAGATAAAGGGGACCCTAAAACATGTTTCCGGTAAAATCTCGGTATCGAATTTTTGGGTGGAGTGCAATACCTTCTCTATACACTATGTACATAGTACGTATAGAGAAAGTAAAAATCTAATGTGTACCATTCACATGACTTTCTCCATATCCCTGCAACTAATAATTCTTAAAAAGCTTATACTTCTATTTACTTTATGCTAATCAGAAAAAAATTAGCAGAAATAGTCTTATTACTCGCATCCTTGTAAGTAGAAGCGAAATAAGGGACAACCGTAGGTTAAAGTGATAGTCAAAAGCTGGTTGCTATGTGACTGAAGTTCCTTTGTTTGTATGGACAGGTGTCGACAAATTCCTGTATGAGAGACGTATGTTTTTCAAAGCTGAAACCAAAAACAATGAATATCTCAAAAACGAAGAACTGCAAGAAAAAAATTATGTAACATGAATTCTATGTTTATAACGTGCTCTACATTTTTTATCTCTTAAGTTTTCGTCCATCTCTTGCCGTTTAGCAGATATGCAAAATTACGTAAATTTTATCCAGATTAAAGTAGCCTTCAGAGACTATTCCCATAAAATTCGAGATATACATTTTATTTTCCAGGTAAATATCTTTAATATACGGTATTTTAATCAAAATCGTTGGAGCCTTTTTTACGAAAATCAAAATTTTCGAAATTTTGTCCATGTAAAGGTAGTTTGGTTGGATGGATTTTTATGAAAATCTTTATGTCGCATCCTTAGACGATACCAAACTTAGATACCTAGTTTGGTATTTAGCGGTCTTTTTGTTTTTGAGCTATGCTGCTCACAGGCACACACACATACACACAGATAGACAGACAGACAGACCCCCAGGGATATTTTTCTAAAAAATAGTATATAGTGCGTATAGAGAAAGTAAAGAAGCATCTTTAGAAAAAGGTACTGTATGGGGGGGGGAGTTCAACTAAAAAAAAAAAAAAAACAATCGGTTAAATACCAAACTTGTAACCATGATTCTTTCGACGTGAACATTTACAATGAAAACCCCCCCCCATACTGTTCACCACCGTTTACATGAATAGATTTTCACGATTTTGATTCTCTCAAAACCGTCACTAGAGATTTTGATTCAAATATCGTATATTAATTTTATTTGCATGGAAAATAAATTGCAAAATTTTAATTTTCTTGGAATATCCTCTAATATTTCTTCATTCTGATTCCTGTTGCATAACTAGTAATTTGTAAGAGATAGACAAAATCTTATTACACAAAAAATGCATATTTCGTTAATACACACAATTGTGTCATATGCATCATTTTTGAGTTAACCATTTCCAAGAAATACCAAGATGCTGGTTACAATTTTAAAATGCTTAACCTTCTCTCAAAAGGAACATTGATATTCATGTTTCTTTTTTTTTTTTTTTTTTTTTTTTTTTTTTTACTCATAGCCTTGCAACGAGAGCCAAATTCGAATCACCTTTGAAAAGATTTGACTCGCTCTTTAGCCTTTTCCTTTTACTTGCACCTATGGAAGTAAGTAATAAGACTATTTCTGCTAAAGTTTATCTCAATTAAAATGAAGTACACAGAATAATCCGGGTTTTTAAGAATAGTTTGTTACTGAATAGTTAGAGAAAGTCATATGAATGGAACACATTTATAGTAGCTAAGAGAAATTGTCTATCCAACGCAAACATTCGATATCCTCACCAGAAACACATTGCCTAATGTCATTTTGGGAGAAGGTGCGTGTGTTTGAACGAATGTGTATGTATGTATGCATGCCTATATGTATGCATGTCTGTATGTATATATGCATGTAGGTACATATGTATGTATGCATATATGTAGGTACATATGTATGTGTGCGTATATGTAAGTACATATGTATGTATCCATATATGTATGTAAGTTCATATGTATGTATATATGTATGTATCCATATATGTATGTAAGTACAGATGTGTGTATGCATATATGTAAGTACATATGTACGTAACCATATATGTATGTAAGTACATATGTATGTATATATGTAAGTACATATGTATGTAAGTATATATGTTTGTCTGCATATATGTAAGTACATATGTATGTATCCATATATGTATGTAAGTATATATGTTTGTATGCATATATGTAAGTACATATGTATGTATATATGTATGTATCCATATATGTATGTAAGCACATATGTTTGTATGCATATATGTAAGTACATATGTATGTATTTATGTATGTAAGTATATATGTTTGTATCCATATATGTAAGTACATATGTATGTATGTATATATGTATGTAAGTATATATGTTTGTATGCATATATGTAAGTACATGTGTATGTATGCATATATGTATGTAAGTACATATGTTTGTATGCATATATGTGAGTAAGTACATATGTATGTATGCATATATGTAAGTAAGTACATATGTTTGTATGCATATGTGTAAGTACATGTGTATGTATGCATATATGTATGTAAGTACATATGTATGTATGCATATATGTATGTAAGTATATATGTATGCATATATGTAAATACATATGTATGTACATATGTATGTATCCATATATGTATGTAAGTATATATGTTTGTATGCATATATGTAAGTACTTATGTATGTATCCATATATATATGTAAGTACATATGTATGTATATATGTATGTACATATGTATGTATGCATATATGTAAGTACATATGTATGAATCCATATATGCATGTAAATATATATGTTTGTATGCATATATGTAAGTATATATGTATGTATCCATATATGTATGTAAGTATATATGTTTGTATGCATATATGTAAGTACATATGTATGCATATATGTAAGTACATATGTATGTATATATGTAAGTACATATGTACATTTCCATATATGTATGTAAGTATATATGTTTGTATGCATATATGTAAGTACATATATATGTATCCATATATGCATGTAAATATATATGTTTGTATGCATATATGTAAGTACATATGTATGTATCCACATATGTATGTAAGTATATATGTTTGTATGCATATATGTAAGTACAAATTGTATGTATCCATATATGTATGTAAGTATATATGTTTGTATGCATATATGTAAGTACATATGTATGTATCCATATATGTATGTAAGTACATATGTATGTATATATGTATGTATCCATTTATGTATGTAAGTATATATGTATGCATATATGTAAGTACATATGTATGTACATATGTATGTATCCATATATGTATGTAACTATATATGTTTGTATGCATATATGTAAGTACATATGTATGTATCCATATATGTATGTAAGCACATATGTATGTATATATGTATGTACATATGTATGTATCAATATATGTATGTAAGTACATATGTATGTATGCATATATGTAAGTACATATGTATGAATCCATATATGCATGTAAGTATATATGTTTGTATGCATATATGTAAGTATATATGTATGTATCCATATATGTATGTAAGTATATATGTTTGTATGCATATATGTAAGTACATATGTATGTATATATGTATGTAAGTACATATGTATGTATCCATATATGTATGTAAGTATATATGTTTGTATGCATATATGTAAGTACATATGTATGTATCCATATATGTATGTAAGTATATATGTTTGTATGCATATATGTAAGTACATATGTATGTATCCATATATGTATGTAAGTACAGATGTATGTATGCATATATGTAAGTACCTATGTATGTATCCATATATGTATGTAAGTATATATGTTTGTATGCATATATGTAAGTATATATGTATGTATCCATATATGTATGTAAGTATATATGTTTGTATGCATATATGTAAGTACATATTTATGTATATATGTATGTAAATATGTATGTTTGTATCCATATATGTATGTAAGTATATATGTTTGTATGCATATATGTAAGTATATATGTATGTATATATGTATGTAAGTATATATGTTTGTATCCATATATGTAAGTACATATGTATGTATATATGTATGTAAGTATATATGTTTGTATGCATATATGTAAGTACATGTGTATGTAAGCACATATGTATTTATGCATATATGTATGTACATATGTATGTATGCATATATGTATGTAAGTATATGTTTGTATGCATATATGTAAGTAAGTACATAGGTATGTATGCATATATGTAAGTAAGTACATATGTTTGTATGCATATATGTATGTAAGTACATATGTATGTATGCATATATCTATGTAAGTACATGTGTATGTATGCATATATGTATGTAAGTACATGTGTATGTATGCATATATGTATGTATGTAAGTACATATGTATGTAAATACATATGTATGTGTGTATGTATGTATTTATGTTTACATTAATTCACATGTCCATTACAGTGAAATAATGTTACACATTGAATATCATTACAATACACCTTCTAGTTCACCTTGTTACGGTGGTTAAGAATAATAATATATGCCATACTGTTAATAGGACAAAGAAAGTACAAACACATACAATTTATTGTGCATTTTATTGACACCATGAATATTAATATTTACTTTATAACTTGTTTGCAATGCATCAAGGTCACTTGCATTAAAATCACAAACATTAACCGTTACTTGTAATACAGCTGAATGATACTTGAGCGGCCATTTACTCTTCTTTCACGTGACTTGATTGCTCTTTGTTAGTTGAATTACGACCCTCATCCATAAGATGTGTTATTGTAAGATCACCATACTCCAGGGACATAATACAATTAATTCACATTAAATTACCTGATAGTTGGTTAACTATGTACACAGCGTTTAGAGAAGGTATTGCACTTTATCCAAAAATTCAATACCAAGATTTTATCGGAAATATATGTTTTAGGTTCCCATGTATCCAAAAAAACATCTTCAGAAAAAGGTCCGTGTATACGTGTGTCTGTGAACACGATAACTCAAAAACGAATAGTAGCTAAAATACCAAACTTGGTATTTAAGTTCAGTATCTTCCAGGGATGCGACACGAAGATTTTGAGTATAATCCCCCCACCCTAAACTACCCTTTACATGGAAGTTTTTCGAAATGTTTTATTTTCTAAAAAATGGCTCTAGCAATGTTGATTAAAATATCGTATATCAAAGATATTTACCTGGCAAATAAAATGTATATCTTGAATTTTCTGGGAATAGCCTTTGAAGACTACTTTATTCTGGATGAATTTTACGCAGCTTTGCATAACTGCTAAACCGTAAGAGATAGACAAAAACTTACGACACAAAAAATATAGAGCACATTAAAACACACAATTTATGTTATATACATTTTTTCGTGGAGTTGATCGTTTTCAGGACATTCCTTATTATTGGTTTCAGCTTTAAAAAACTTATACTTTTCTTATGCAGGAATTTGTCAACGACTGTACATACTAACAAAGTAACTTCAGTCACATAGCAACCAGCTTTTGACTGTCACTTTAGCCTATGGTACTCCTTTATTTCGCTTCTACTTACAAGGAAGCAAGTAATAAGACTATTTCTGCTATTTTTTTTTTTTCTCGATTATCATGAAGTAAATGGAAGCATAAGCTTTTTAAAAATAGTTTATTGCAGAGATGTAGAGAAAGTCATGTGAATAGAACACATCAGACTTTTTTGTTAGTGTTTAACACCCGCTTTTACTCCTTGTGGCACCGCAGGCAACGACTTGGTGATTTATGAATGAAGATGGAGCGAGATAGCGGGGGAAGCCGGGGAAAAACGAAACTGCGCCGCTTTGTCCACCACAAATATCACATGCGGTCGCTTGGGATCGAACCCGGGCCGTCTAGGTGAGAAAAATAGAAATGGGCGTGAAAGACCGCTTAATTTTGCTAAGAGGCCTCTCAATCAGTCTTGAGGTTCTTTTACGTGCCGTAAATCTACACTCGGCTTTACTTCCCTTGCTAAGGATTTTTACGCCCATCGTCCACCGCCGGGTTTGAACCCGCAACCTTGGATGTGTGAAGTTAGCATGGTAACCATTACACCACGGAGGGCGGCTATCTAGGTGAGAGGCGAGCTTGCAAGTCCCCATTGAGATATAACGTCTCAAAATAATTTGTAGTTTACCGGTAAAAACGAGCGTCAGATCGAGAATTTAGCCGTGCCGGCATGTTGCCATGATAGCTCTATGGTCAAAGTAAGTTGACGGAATCCGTGGCTCATATCACGGTTATGGCCTTGAATTTTTAGTCTGAAAAGAAATTTAGTGTTATTTATGGACACTTTATCTTCTGTTGTTCTCATCATTTAATTCTACTGTAGAAATACTATAATAATATTACAGTAGGATATAGAAGAGTAACAAAATTTCTATTTGCCAATTTCATTTACTAGCATGAAACAAATGTAGAAATATTTTAGGTTTTGCAAAAACGGAATTTATACATCGTGCACAGCTTTTGATTAATAGGCACAATAAAAATACTTAATTATTTTTTAAATCCAAAATGCTTAAAGATATCTGCATGAAACTCAAATCCTATAGATAATTGCCTGACAGCAGTATGTAAAAAAAAATCTGTTATGTTCCATTCATATGACTTTCTCTACATCTCTGCAACAAATTTTTGTTAAATAGTTAATGTTTCTATTTACTTCATGCTAAGTGAGAAAAAATTAGCAGAAATAGACTTATTACTTGCTTCCCTGTAAGTAGAAGCGAAATAAGGGAGTAGCATAGGTTAAAGTGATAGTCCAAAGCTGGTTGCTATGTGACTGATGTTCCTTTGTTTGTATGGAGAGGAGTTGACAAATTCCTGTATGAGAAAAGTATAAGTTTTTTAAGACTGAAACAAAAAACAAGGAATGTCTAAAAAAAAGAACGATCAACTCCACTAAAAAATGGATATAAACATAATTTTTTTACTTTAAGCTGCTGTACAATTTTGTGTAGTAAGTTTTTATGTAACTCTAACTCAAAAATAAAAATTCGGGAAAATACCAAACTTGGTATTTAAGTTTAGTAACTTCCAGAGATGCGACACGAAGATTTTGAGAAAAATACCTCCACCCCAAATTACCCTCTACATGAAACTTTTTTCGAAAATTTTGTTTTTCTCAAAAATGGCTCTAATGATTTTTTTAAAATATCGTATATTAAAGATATTTACCTCACAAAATGTATATCTTGAATTTTCTGGGAATAGCCTCTGAAGACTACTTTACTCTGGATGAATTTTACGGAATTTTATGTAACTGGTAAACCGTAAGAGATAGACAAAAACTTACCCCACAAAAAATGTAGAGCACATTAAAACAGACAATTTATATTGTATACATATTTTTCATGGAGTTGATCGTTTTTGTCAACTCCTGTCCATACAAACAAAGGAACTTCAGTCACATAGCAACTTGCTTTTGATTGGCACTTTAACCTATGGTACTCCCTTATTTCGCTTCTACTTATAAGGAAGCAAGTAATAAGACTATTGCTGCTATTTTATTGATTTTTAGCAATAATTTGTTGCAGAGGTGTAGAGAAAGTCATGTGAATGGAACACATCAGGTTTTTCTTGTCATCAAACACATATTTTTCTTAATTTGGAACGAAACTGGAATAAATTTCACAGTTTATATTGTTAAAGCTAACAAAAATATAAATTATAAGGCTAATATTTGTCTGCGAAACAGCTGAACATCAGGTTGTACAGAACACACGCGTCTTTATCTCGTGCTGCCACCATGCTACTTCTGGAATGTAGGTACTGCAGTACAGTTTATAGCAGGAAACACCAAATACAGTTGATTTTAGTGCTGTTAGACCTGCAAACATAAAACAAGAGAAACTCGTGAACTTCTGTGAATAAAATAGCCTCCATTCAATTAGTTCATTAAGTTATTTAATTATACTTTACAATTCTTACATAGGTAGAGTCAGACTGAATAATGCAATGCCACATACGGGATTTGAACCACGGATCATCCTACCTCTAGCCGGTTGCTCTACCACCGAGCTACCATAGCATTCACTTTTTCAGTCTCACTCTACCTATCCAACTCCTGTCCTACACACGGCTTGTGTGAAAAAAACAATTTGATAATTATAGAGAACTTGGGCCCCTCTAGAAATTAAACAAATTGTACTTTGACTGTAAGTTTGGTTTATAATTGTTACGTTTTCACCAATTTTTTTTTATCGGAAAAGCTGCGTAATTAAGTTAAACGCTAATTTATTACGTGCGCGTAGCGAACCTTTTTTGTAAATATTTATGAAGTATGCTGCCTAGAAGGAGTGGAATATAAATAAAGAAGTCTTGTAGTACTTTTGCAATGTAAATATATAATAATGCTACACACTAAAGTGCCTAAAACCTGAGTTTCATTGTCGGCGGCAGGCGAACAGTGTTGTGGAATGCAACACCGGCATATGTCGCTAGGCGCTGTGCTGATGTATGACAAGAATGTTTCACGCAGATACGGCTGTTCAGTGAATTTTATTATGCGGAACCTCGGCCACTCTAAAATCGAATAAAACTAAGTGCGATTGATTGACTTTGTATTTATGATGGCAATTTCAAAGCCTGTGGATTTCAAATTTAGCGCGAGGTTAGGTTCCAATCCGTTTAGGTTAGTGTGTGTATATAAATTTATGTTTCTAATTTTATATCGTTGTAGTACCTCATTATCGATATTTCCAACAACTCCTAACAGCGCAATGGATACAACATTAGATTTTTAAACCATCTCCCCACCCATAATACCTCTCTAACCACACCGGTCCCGTTAGAGTGCAAAACTGGCATAAGTCGCAGCGGAGAGACTTAGCGGCCCAACTTGTAAATAATTACCAACAATTTATTCAATACCAATTGACCATAATAGCTGGCTATACTATGAATCCTGGGACTTAAAGTTCTTACAACATTGTAAGTCGCTATTGGGGTTGTCATCTCAAAATAATTTGAGAGCACCTTGTGGTTTACCGGGAAATTCAACGCTATGCCAAGGTAGCTCATTGGCAGAGCAACCGTCTAGTGACTGGGAGACCCATAGTTCTAATCCCGGCTATGGCATTGAATTTTTCAGTCTGATTGTACCTATCCAACTCCTGTCCTACAAACGGCTTGTGTGAAAAAACAATTTATCCAATTCTTACTGAGGAAGTCATATCTGGTTTGCTCAATGATGTTACCAAAATTATGACACCAAATTCTGCACAGAAATACAAACTTACCCTTTTCAGACAATGCAGTACTTATTCCCAGTCACGAGAAAGGTTAATCATGCGAATATCTTACATATTAATAAAACACTACAAATATACAGAAGTAGGCTAAGTGCTGTGTGTAGAAACGATAAAATAGTTCGTGATCCAACTGCCTCAATACATCAAGTATCAGTATTTCGTCATCAGGGTGTACGAGATATCCATAAGTATAGACATATATTAAATAGTTCCTCTAAAAAGCAATTTCATGTTTTTTTTCTTTCTTTTTAGGTTCTGGTCGGGTCCTGCAATCTCTTTGCAGTGAGGGACAACTTTTGTTATATATATTACTTTTGGGATAATATTCGATGAATTCCCCGCCTTGATTATTAATAAATAAATAATAATAATAATGATAATACTTGTAAGAACAAAAAGACAAAGTATTGGGATTTCGAAAAGTCGTTATGTGATACAAATAAGTTGTCTGTATTACATAAAATATGGACATATCATTGGGTGTGAAAATTTTATTTAAAATTGAGAACTTGCATAATCACTGATATTATAATATTATTGGTTACTTCATCACTAGTGTTCTCAACAGTACATAATATACTTCATGTTTTATTTACACCAATGGAAATATACGTTTTAGGGTCCCCCAGTATCCAAAAAAAAAAAACATTTTCAGAAAAATGTCCGTGTGTGTGTGTGTGTGTGTGTGTGTGTGTGTGTGTGTGAACACGATAACTCAATAACGAAAAGTCATTAAAATACCAAAGTGAGTATTTAAGTTTAGCATCTTCCAGGGATTCGACACGAAGATTTTAAGAAAAATTCCCCCACACCCAACTACCCGTTACATGGAACTTCTTTCGAAAATTATGATTTTCTCAAAAACGGCTCAAAAGATTTTGATTAAAATGTCGTATATTAAAGATACTTACCTGACAAATAATACATTTATCTTGAATTTTCTGGGAATAGCTCTTCAATAGCCTGGGTGAATTTTAGGAAATTTTGCATAACTCCTAAGCCGTAAGAGATGGTAAGAACTTACTACACAAAAATATAGAGCACATTAAAACTCACAATTTATATTATATACATTTTTTATTGGAGTTACCGTTTTTAAGATATTCCTTGTTTTTGGTTTCAGCTTTAAAAAAGCTTATACCCTTCTCATACAGGAATTTGTCAACTGCTGTTCATACAAACAAAGGAACATCAGTCACATAGCAACCAGCTTTCGACTATCACTTTAACATATAATACTCCCTTATTTCGCTTCTAATTACAAGGAGGCAAATAATAAAACTATTTCTGCTAATGTTTCTCGATTTGCAAGAATTAAATAGATGCATAAGGTTTTTAGCAATAATTTATTGCAGAGAATGGATCACATCAGATTTTCATACAAAATCTCACAGTATTCAATCAAATAAAAGAAATTGCAAAAGATATACACAGAAAATTCAAGATTTTAAGATGTTTCTTATGTCAATATATTGAGCATTTGAAATTTTAATTAAATCTTCAGAACCGTTAGTACAATAAAAAATCTGATGTGTTCCACCCACATGACTTTCTTTACATATCTCTAACAAATTATCGTTAGAAAGCTTATGATTCTATTTAATTTATGCTAATCGAAAAATAAAAAATAGCAGAAATAGACTTATTACTTGCTTCCTTGTAAGTTAGAAGCGAAATAAGGTAGTAACATAGGTTAAAGTGATAGTCAAAAGCTGGTTGCTATGAGACTGAAGTTTCTTTGTTTGTATGGACACGAGTTGTATCAAAACGATCAACTCCACGAAAAAAATGTATATAACATAAATTGTGTGTTTTAACGTGCTGTTTTGCATCATGCAAAATTCCATAAAATTCATCCAGAATAAAGTAGTCTTCAGAGGCTATTCCCAGAAAATTTAAGATATATATTTTATTTGTGAGGTAAATATCTTCAATATACGACATTTTAATCAAAATTGGTAGAGCCATTTTTAAGAATATAAAAATGTTTGAAAAAATTTGTATGTAAAGGGGTGTTGAGAGAGGGGATTTTCTTGAAAATCTTCGTGGCGCATCCTTGGAAGACACCAAACTTAAATACCAAGTTTGGCATTCAACGGTCTTTTCGTTTTTGAGCTATACTGCCCACAGACACACACACACACACACACACACACACACACACACACACACACACATACGCACAGACAGACAGACAGACACACACGGACGTTTTTTATAAAACTGCTTTCTTTGGATTCAGGGATCTCAAAACATTTATTTCCGGTGAAATCTCGGTATCGAATATCTGGGTGCAGAACAATATCTTCTGTATACACTATGTACATTCTACTTAAAGAGAAAGTAAAATTTTCCCACATATGGGAGTAAAACGTTGAAAATCTTCGTATTGGTTCTTGAAATATGATGACTAAATACCAAGTTTGATATTTACATTCTTTTCGTATTACTTTCTCAAGCCCCATGTGTACAACTTACATAGGGATGGAGAAGGTATTGTAATGCACCCAAAAATTTGATGTCGAGATTTCACCGGATATATATGTTTTGGGGTCTCCTAAGCATTTTTATAAAGATCTTATGTGTTCCATTCACATGACTTACTCTACTTCTGTGTAACACGTTATTGTTAATAAGCTTATTCTTCTATTTACTTAATGCCAATCGAGAAAAATTAGCAGAAATAGTCTTATTTCTTGCTTCCTTTTAAGTAGATGCGAAACAAGGGAGTATCATAGTTTAAAGTGAAGTCAAAAGCTGGTTGCTCGGTGGCAGAAGTTCCTTTGTTTGTATGGACACGATTTGGCAAAATTCCTCTATGAGAAATGTACAAGTTTTTCATATCTGAAACCAAAAACAAGGAATATCTCAAAAACGATCAACTCCTCGAAAAAAATCTGTATAACATAAATTGTGTGTTTTAATGTGCTCTACGTTATTTGTGGCGTAGTTTTTGTCCATTTCTTACGGTTTAGCAGTTATGTAAAATTTATCAGAATAAAGTAGGCATCAAAGGCTATTCACAGAAAATTCAAGATATACATACAATTTGGCAGGTAAATATCTTTAATATACGATATTTTAATCAAAATCCTAGGGGTCATTTTTGAGAAAACCAAAATTTCCGTAAAAGGTTCCATGTAATTGGGGGTGGGGGTATTTTCTTGAAAATCTTCGTGTTGCATCCTTGGAGGACTCCAAACTTAAATAACAAGATTGGTATTTAACGGTCCTTTCTTTTTTGAGCAATGCTGTCCACGGAGACACAGACATACACACTCACACACACACCACACACACTCACACACACACCACACACACCACACACACTCACATACACACACCACACACTCACACACACACCACACACACTCACACACACCACACACACCACACACACACCACACACACTCACACACACACCACACACTCACACACACACCACACACACTCACACACACACCACACACACCACACACACTCACATACACACACCACACACTCACACACACACCACACACACTCACACACACCACACACACACCACACACTCACACACACACCACACACACACCACACACACCACACACACACACACCACACACACACCACACACACACCACACACTCACACACACACCACACACACTCACACCACACACACACCACACACACCACACACACCACACACTCACACACACACCACACACACCACACACACACACACCACACACACACCACACACACACCACACACTCACACACACACCACACACACTCACACACACTCACACACACACCACACACACCACACACACTCACATACACACACCACACACTCACACACACACCACACACACTCACACACACCACACACACCACACACACACCACACACACACCACACACACACCACACACACACCACACACACACCACACACACACCACACACACCACACACACACCACACACACACCACACACTCACTCACACACCACACACACACACACCACACACACACCACACACACCACACACACCACACACTCACACACACACCACACACACACCACACACACCACACACACACACCACACACACACCACACACACACCACACACTCACACACACACCACACACACTCACACACACTCACACACACACCACACACACCACACACACTCACATACACACACCACACACTCACACACACACCACACACACTCACACACACCACACACACCACACACACACCACACACACTCACACACACACCACACACTCACACACACACCACACACACTCACACACACACCACACACACCACACACACTCACATACACACACCACACACTCACACACACACCACACACACTCACACACACCACACACTCACACACACACCACACACACACCACACACACTCACACACACACCACACACACCACACACACTCACATACACACACCACACACTCACACACACACCACACACACTCACACACACCACACACTCACACACACACTCACACACACACCACACACTCACACACACACCACACACACTCACACACACACCACACACACCACACACACTCACATACACACACCACACACTCACACACACACCACACACACTCACACACACCACACACACCACACACACACCACACACACTCACACACACACCACACACTCACACACACACCACACACACTCACACACACACCACACACACCACACACACTCACATACACACACCACACACTCACACACACACCACACACACACACCACACACACTCACACACACTCACATACACTCACATACACACCAACACACACTCACACACACTCACATACACTCACATACACACCAACACACACTCACACACACACTCACACACACTCACATACACACCAACACACACTCACACACACTCACACACACTCACATACACACCAACACACACTCACACACACTCACATACACACCAACACACACTCACACACACTCACACACACTCACATACACACCAACACACACTCACACACACTCACATACACACCAACACACACTCACATAGACACTCACACACACTCACACACACTCACATGCACACCAACACACACTCACACACACACACTCACACACTCTCACATACATTCGCATACACACCAACACACACTCACATACACACCAACACACACTCACACATACACACTCACACACACTCACATACACACTCATATACACACCAACACACACTCACACACACTCACATACACACCAACACACACTCACATACACACCAACACACATTCACATACACACTTACATACACACCAACACACACTCACACACACTCACATACACACCAACACACACACGTACACACACTCACATACACACCCACTCACACACACGTACACACACTCACACATACACTCACACACACAATCACACACACCACACACACACTCACACACACCACACATACACTCACACACACTCAAAAACACACACTCACACACACCACACACACACTCGCACACATTCACACACACTCACACACCCACACACACTCACACACCCACACACACTCACACACACTCACACAAACTCACACATACCACACACACACCACATACACACTCATACACACTCACACACACACTCACACTCACACATACTCACACACAGTCAAACACACTCACACTCAGTCACACACACACACACAATCACACACAGTCACACACACTCACAGTCACACACAGTCACACACACAGTCTCACACACACTCACACATACACTCACACACACTTACACACAGTCACACACACTCACACACACTCACACACACTCACACTCACACACACACTAACACACACACTCACACATAGTCACACACACACTCACACACACTCACTCACGCACGAACACTAGGGTAGGCCTTTCTCTAAGATTGGTGTCTGGAATTCCCAGAACCTGTACATTATTGCGAGCGGGGAAAGGAAATGTTTCTGTTTAAAATTCTTGTTGGTTTAACGCGCAGATCACTTACCCGCATTGCGACACGAGCGCTGCTCTCAGAGGCTAGTTGAAACACAGGAGATGGCTTTGACCAACTTCGGTGACTCGGACGGCAATAGAACCGTGCCATTCCCAGACTGCACCTCAGCTATTCTGCTACAATGTCATTCGGTTTTAGAAATCAAATCTTACCGCATTTAAATCCTAAATAGAGAATTTAAACACCAGAGCTCGCAATGAAAATATTAATACCTTGGTTTCAGACTTTAGAAACAGCAGATATTTTTACACTAATTATAAATAACTATTTTATAAGAAATCTGGGCTCATTACTTTGATGGTTACATTGTTTTAGCTTCCCTAACAAAAGGAGGATAATTAATTTTCCTCTCCTATTAGTATAAATATTCATATCTACCGTAACACATCAAATATTAAAAGAAAAGAAGTCATTGAACATCAAATCAGTTCCTTTTCCTTACAGTTTTTGTTTGACATTTCACGCAAACATAATACAAATAAAATATTCCGTTCTTTAGCTTACTAGCTAAATTTAAGGAATTACAGAGTACCAAAACCAAATCAAAGCCTATATTAATTTACCATTTTCCTCATTGCCCAAAGCCGTTTTGTTTGTTTTTGATTTTATACAAAATCCTGAATTTTATGTGATGCATCATTAACTTTCGACAGCGCAATTCCTCTATTTAATCTTAATAGTTTTTACTTTCTGTACACATACTATGTACATGCACCGAAAATATATGTTTTAGGCTCCCCTGTATCCAAAAAAGTATTTTCAGTAAAACGTCTGCTAGGTGTGTGTCCATAAAAAATGGCATGTTATTTATGGACGCACTTTAATTGCTGTGGTTCTCAACGTCCCATTCTATATTGGGTGTGAAAGGCCGCTTAATTTTGCTCAGAGGCCTCTTTGTCAGGCTTGAGCTTTTTTTACGTGCCGTAAATCCAGGACACGGGACCAACGGCTTTACTTCCCTTCCGAAGGAAGCCATACTAGGGATTTTTACACCCGATAAAATCATCGTCCTCCGCCGGGTTTGAACCCGCGACCTTGGGTATATGGTGTCTGTCCGTGTGTCCGTGTGCCTATGAACACGGTAACTCAAAAACTAAAAGTCGGTAAAATACCAAACTTAGTATTTAAGTTTAGTATCTTCCAGGGATGCGACACGAAGCTTTTGAGAAAAACCTCCCCACCCCAAATTACCCTTTACATGGAACTTTTTTCGAAAGTTTTGATTTTCTAAAATATGTTCTAACGAATTTGATTAAAATAGCGTATGTTAAAGATATTTTACCTGAAAAATAAAATGTATATTTTGAATTTTCTAGGAATAGCCTCTGAAGACTACTTTATTCTGAGTAAATTTATGGAATTTTGCATAACTGCTAAACCATAAGAGATAGACAAATACTTACCGGACAAAAAAATGTAGAGCACATTAAAATACATAATTTATGTTGTATACTTTTTTCTTTCGTCGAGTTGATCGTTTTTGAGATATTCCTTGTTTTTGTTTTCAGGTTCCAAAAACTTTACTTTTCTCATACAGGAATTTGTCACTCCTGACCATACAAACAAAGGAACATCAGTCACACAGCAACCAGCTTTTGGCTTTCACTTTAACCTATGGTACTCCCTTATTTCCCTTGTACTTACAAGGAAGCAAGTAATGAGACTATTTCTGCTAATGATTTGTCGATTAGCATGAGGTAAATAGAAGCATTAGCTTTTAAAAACTAATTTGTTGCAGAGAAGTAGAGAAAGTCATGGAAATGGAATATATGAGATTTTTTCGGGATTTTCCCTGGGTCACCAGGCTAATTTTGGGTAGATTTTTTTTTATCTCCTAAGTTTCCTGTCATTTCATTCAAGTTTTATCCCGTTGGTGTCTTTCAGGGTTGTATGTATCGGCGAAGTAGGAACTCTCTCTGCCGAGAGTCCCCCGCCTGCCTGTCCGATTGTAGGGAACCTGTCATTGCTTTGCGTCGTCCCTAGTTCCGGCCACCCGATGAACGCTCTCACCTTATCCTGCCTTCTCTCGTGGGGTGTAAGTATCCATTTTGTTTCTTCCGAGTCGCCCTTCCGTACGAAGCCTTACCTGAAGCAAATCCCAATAAAACTTGGCAAAACTTATATGAGCCACTCGACTTCAAAAATCCTCTGATGTCCGTGTTTTTACTCCATATGTGGAAGTTGCCATTATTTGACAAAACTTTGGCCTATTAAACTTTACGGCAACCAAAATCATTCCTTTTAACCCCATACTTTTAGAACTGAACAGTGCAATACCGAGTAACAGCTATAAAAATCTGATGTGTTCCATTCACATGACTTTCTCTAGATCTCTACAACAAACTATTGCTAAAAAGCTTAGGTTTCTATTTACTTCATGCTAATTGAGAAAACATTAGCAGAAATAGTCTTCTTACTTGCTTTCTTGTAAGTAGAAGCGAAATAAGGGAGTACCATAGGTTAAAATGATAGTCAAAAGCTGGTCGCTATGTGTCTGATGTTCCTTTGTTTGTATGGACAGGAGTTGACAAATTCCTGTTTGAGAAAAGTATAACGTTTTCAAAGCTGAAACTAAAAACCAGGGATATCTTAAAACCGACAACTCCACGAAAAAAAAAAAAATGTATCTAACATAAATTGTGTGTTTTAATGTGCTCCACAATTTCTGTATTATAAACCTTTGTCCATCTCTTACGGTTTAGCAGTTATTCAAATGTCCGTAAAATTCATCCAGAATAAAGTAGTCTTCCAAGGCTATTCCCAGAACAAGATATAGATTTTATTTGAGAAGTAAATGTCTTAAATATACGATATTTTAATCCAAATCTTTAGAGCCAATTTTAAGAAAGTGGGGGAATTTTCTTGAAAATCTTCGTGTCGCATCCTTGGAAAATACCAAACTTAAATACCAAGTTTGGTTTTTAATCGTCTTTTCATTTTTGAGTTATGCTGCCCACAGACACTCACACACTGACAGATAGACACACGCACACGGACATTTTTCTAAAAAGGCTTTTTTTCGATTCAGGGGTCTGGAAACATATATTTCCGGTGAAATATGATATTGAATTTTTGGGTGCAATACAATACCTTCTCTATACACTATGTACATAGTACGTATAGAGAAAGTAAAAATCTTTTAGGGAATTGTGTAATCATTTAACAAGATCAGGCTGAGGTAAATGAAAATAAATTAATTCCACATTTGAGTTTACAACGCTGGGCAGTCAGCTTGATTACGTATATTTTAAAGCTCTAAATATTCCATTCTTTAATATGTTACGAAGTTACACAGATCATTGAGCATCTCTGCTTCAAAATAGGGAAGAGAAATAAAACTGCAGAAAAGTAAACACATAGGTCTGGAAATTAACCGGTTACGATATAATTTCTTGTTTTTACTTTCCCTTCACGTATAATGTACATAGTGTATAGAGAGGGTATTGCACTCCGCCAAAAAATTCGATACCGAGATTTCACTGGAAATATATGTTTTAGGGTCCCCTGCATAAAAAAAAATCAGAAAAAGGTCCCTGTGTGTGTCCGTGTGTCAGTGTGTCTGTGAACACAATAAAAACGAAAAGTCGCTACAATACCAAACTTATTATTTATGTTTAGTATCTTCCAGGGATGCGACACGAAGATTTTGAGAAAAATCCCCCCACCCTAAACTACCCTTTACATGGAACTTTTTTCGAAATTTTTGATTTCCTAAAAACTGGCTCCAAAGATTTTGATTAAAATATTGTATATTAAAGATATTTACCTGACAAATAAAATGTATAGCTTGAATTTTCTGGGAATAGCCTCTGAAGACTATTTTATTCTGAGTGAATTTTGCAGAATTTTGCATAACTGCTAAACCGTAAGAGATGGACAAAACTTACCACACAAAAAATGTAGAGCACGTTAAAACACACAATTTATGTTATATACATTTTTTTCATGGAGTGTATTGTTATTCCTTGATTTTGATTTCACCTTTAAAAAACATACTTTTCTCATACAGGAATTTGTCAAATATTTCTGTTAATTTTTCTTGATTAGCAAGAAGTAAATAGAAGCATAAGTTTTTTAACAATATTTTGTTGCAGAGATGTAGAGAAGGTCATGTGAATAGAACACATCAGATTTTTCTCTATAGAGGCCCAGTAGAATACAAAATACAAATTAAGAGCAATCACTGACAGGTTCAGTTAATAAATCACGAAACAATCACAAAAGTCAATCTCGGAAATTGCTAATGCCACACAAAAAATTATTTAAATCAAAGTGTGTAGCAGTGATTTATACACTTTTTATGGTTTACCAGCTGTACAAAATTATATAAAATTCTTTCTAGACGAAGAACATTTCTTAGTAGATTATTATAAGAAAATTCCAAATCAGCAAATGCACTTTATTGAGCTCTTAAATAAATTAAATATATGGTATTTTAATTAAAATTGTAAGGACCAGTTTTGCAAAAATCACAAAGGTGACAGATATTTTCATGGTAGCTTGTAATCTTCATATAACATGTTTGGAAGGTGCTGAGCTTCAATATATGGTACTTAACGGACTTTTCGTTTTTGAGTAGTAGGGGTACAGGTAGCCAACAAACGGTGAAATCTTAACATGGAATTGTGTTAAGTAATATTTCCTCCAGTTGCTGGAGATATGTAGCATAAAAATCTGATGTGCTCCATTCACATGACTTTCTCTACATCTCTGCAACAAATTATTGTTAAAAAGCTTATACTTCTATTTATTTCATGCTAATCGAGAAAAAAGTAGCAGAAATAGCCTTAGTACTGCTTCCTTGTAAGTAGAAGCGAAATAAGGGAGTAGCATAGGTTAAAGTGATAGTCAAAAGCTGGTTGCTATGTGACTGAAGTTCCTTTGTTTGAATGGACAGGAAAATTATATTTTTAAAGCTGAAACCAAAAACAAGAAGTATCTCAAAAACGATCAACTCCACGAAAAAAATGTATACAAGGTAAATTGTGTGTTTTAAAGCAGTTTAGTTGTGCAAAATTCCGTAAAAATCATCCAGAGGCTATTCCCAAAAAATTCAAGATATACATTTTATTTGTCAGGTAAATATCTTTAATATACAAAATTTTATTCAATATCGTTAAAGCCATTTTTGAGCAAATAAAAATTTTCGAAAAAAGTTCCATGTAAAGGTAGTTTGGTGTGGGGGAATATTTCTCAAAATCTTTGTGTTGCATATCTGGAAGATACTGAACTTAAATACCAAGTTTGGTATTTTACACTTTTTTGGATACTGGGAGCACTAAAACATATATTTCCGGTGAAATCTTGTTATCGCAGTTTTGGGTGGAGTGAAATACTTTCTCTATACACTATGCACATAGTACGTGTGGAGAAAGTATAAAGCATAAACTCTGTGAAAATAATTTCTCCGTAGATCAAACTATCTAAGGCGTTACCCATTGGGCGGTCAATCTGGGCGCAAGGAATTGCGGGTTCGAATCTCACCGTGGGCATAAATGTTCGTGATGTGTTTGAGTGTTTGTGTTCTGTCTTGGTCATTCTCTCTCCCCTGATGGTTAACTGGGTCACGTCTCAAGGCCAATATCTAAATGAGCTTCTTGTCCTTTAATTCGTTTAGCCCACCTCCGTAGTGAGGATAGCATGTCTACTCAAATTCAAGAGGTCCCTAATTCGAATCTCGGTTAGTGTAAATTACCTAGATAAAGTGTTTGCCCTAGTTTTCCCTTATGCTGAAAGAATAATGTCGAGTAACTTATAGTTCTATGAAACCTGGCTTTATTTGGACCTCATTTTCTTCGTCCGAAATGAATCTATCTGGTTAAAGGACTATAAAAACACACACATAAGTTTAATTGTATAAGCACTTGGGAAATAAAGCAAAAAAGAAGCAGAAAGTTGTCTCTTTTCACTTTCTCTAGCCCCGTATGTACAATGTACATAGCATACAGAAGTATTGTATTCCACCCAAAATTTCGATACCGAGATTCCACCGTAAATATATGTTTTAGGGTCCCCTGTTTCCAAAAATAGCATTTTCACAAGAAGGTCCGTGTGTGTGTGTGTGTCTGTGTGTGTGTGTGTGTGTGTCCGTGTGTCTATGAACACGATAACTAAAAAACGAATAGTAGCTAAAATACCAAACCTGGTATTTAAGTTTAGTATCCTCCAGAGATGCGACACGAAGATTTTGAGAAAAATGCCCCCACCCCCAACTTTACATGGAACTTTTTTCGAAAATTTCGATTTTCTCAAAAATGGCTCTAACGATTTTGATTAAAATATCATATATGAAAGACATTTACCTTACAAATAAAATGTATATCTCGAATTTTCTGGGAATAGCCTCTGAAGAGTAGTTTATTCTGGGTAAATTTTACGGAGTTTTGAATAACTGCCAAACCGTAAGAGATGGACAAGAACTTACCACACAAAAAATGTAGAGCACGTTAAAACACACAATTTATGTTATATCTTTTCTCATAATGGAACTTGTCAACTCCTATCCATATAAACAAAGGAACTTCATTGACATAGCAACCAGCTTTTGACAACCACTTTAACCAATGGTACTCCCTTATTTCGCTTCTACTTACAAGGAAGCGAGTAATTAGACTATTTCTGCTAATTTTTTCTGATTAGCATAAGGTAAATAGAAGTATAAGCTTTTTAAGAATAATTTGTTGCAGGGATATACAGAAAGTCATGTGAAGTTACACATAAGATTTTTACTTTCTCTAGCCCCGTATGTACAATGTAAATAGGCATAGAGAAGTATTATATTGCATTCCACCCAAAAATTCGATACCGAGATTTCACCGGAAATATATGTTTTAGGGTACCCTGTATCCAAATATCGCTTTTCACAAAAAGGTCCGTGTGTGTGTGTGTCCATGTGTTAGTGTTTCCGTGTGTCTGTGAACACGATAACTCAAAAACGAATAGTAGCTAAAATACCAAACCTGGTATTTAAGTTTAGTATCTTCCAGAGAGGCGACACGAAGACTTTGAGAAAAATCCCCCCACCACCAACTACCTTTTACATGGAAATTTTTTCGAAAAATTTGATTTTCTTAAAAATGGCTCTAACGTATTTGATTAAAATATCGTATATTAAAGATATTTACCTGACAAATAAAATGCACATCTTGAATTTTCTGGGAATAGCTTCTGAAGACTTGTTTATTCTGGATGAATTTTGCTTAATTTGCCATAACTAGTAAACAATAAGAGATAGACAAAAACTTAACTACAAAAAATGTAGGTTTTTTTTTAAAATACACAACTTATGTCATATACATTTTTCTCGTGGAGCTTAGCGTTTTCGAGGTACTCATTGTTATTAGTTTCAGTTGTGAAGTACTTATACTTTTCTCAGACGGGAGTGTCCGTTTTTCTTTTGTTCTACTCCTGGGCAAGAAAAGAAGCGATTTGTTATGACAATCGCCTAACGACACCTTTTAAAACATTTGACTATTGGTGTAGCGTAGTGTATCCCCTTATTTGCAAACCCGGCGGAGGACGATGGATTTTTTTCGGGTGTAAAAATCCTAAGCATGGTTTCCTTCGGCAGGGAAGTAAAGCCCTTGGTCCCGTGTCGTAGATTTACGGCATGTAAAAGAACTTCAAGCCTGACTGAGAGGCCTCTGAGCAAAATTAAGCGGTCTTTCACGCCCAGTATAGAATGGGACGATGAGAACCACAGCAGTTAAAGAGCAGTTAAATAACACGCCATTCACATTTTCCTTATTTTCTTCCTACTTATACGGAACTAAATAATAAGAACATTGTGCTAATGAGTACCACGATTAGCAAGGTGCAGAAAAAGAAAAATCTTATGTAACAAGTTTGTAGAACAGCTAGAGAAAGTCATGTGAGTGTAACACATCAGATTTTTACTTTCTCTAGCCCCGTATGTACAATGTACATAGGGATAGAAAAGTATGGTATTCCACCCAAAAATTCGATACCCCTGTATCCAAAAAAAGCATTTTCACAAAAAGGTCCGTGTGTGTGTGTGTGTGTGTGTGTGTGTGTGTGTGTGTGTGTGTCTGTGTGCCAGTGTGTCCGTGAACACGATAACTCAAAAACGATAAGTCGGTAAAGCTCCAAACTTGGTATTTAAGTTTAGTATCTTCCAGGGATGCGACATGAGGATTTTGAGAAAAGTCGCCCCAACCCAAACTACCCTTTACATGGAACTTTATTCGAACATTTTTATTTTCTAAAAAATCGCTCCAACGATTTTGATTAAAATATTGTGTATTAAAGATATTTACCTGACAAATAAATTGTATATTTTGAATTTTCTGGGAATAGCCTCTGAAGACTACGTTGTTCTGAGTGAATTTTACAGAATATTGCATAACTGCTGAACCATCAGAAATGGACAAAAACTTACCACACAAAAAATGTAGAGCACATTAAAACACACAATTTATGTTATATACATTTTTTTCATGGAGTTTATTATTCCTTGATTTTGATTTCACCTTTAAATAACATACTTTACTCATACAGGAATTTGTCAACTCCTGTCCATACAGACAAAGGAACTTCAGTCACATAGCAACCAGCTTTTGATTATCACTTTAACCTATGGTACTCCCTTATTTCGCTTCTACATATAAGGAAGCAGGTAATAAGACTATTTCTGTTAATTTTTCTTGATTAGCAAGAAGTAAATAGAAGCATAAGTTTTTTAACAATATTTTGTTGCAGAGATGTAGAGAAGGTCATGTGAATGGAACACAAAAGATTTTTCTGTATAGAGGCCCACTAGAATACAAAGTACAAATTAAGAACAATCAGTGACAGGTTCAGTTAATAAATCACGAAACAATCACAACAGTCAATCTCGGAAATTGCTAATGCCACACAAAAAAAAGTATTTAATTCAAAGTGTGTTGCAGTGATTTATACACTTTTTATGGTTTACCAGCTGTACAAAATTATATAAAATTCTTTCTAGACGAAGTAGATTTCTTAGTAGATTATTATAAGAAAATTCAACCTCAGTAATGCACTTTATTGAGTTCTCAAATAACTTAAATATATGGCATTTTAATTAAAATCGTATGGGCCAGTTTTGCAAAAATCACAAAGGTGACAGATATTTTCATGGTAGCTTGTAATCTTCATATAACATGTTTGGAAGGTGCTGAGCTTCAATATACGGACTTTTCGTTTTTAAGTAGTAGGGGTACAGGTGGCCAACAAGCGGTGTGTTAAGTAATATTTCCTCCAGTTGCTGGAGATATGTAGCATAAAAATCTGATGTGTTCCATTCATATGACTTTCTCTATATCTCTGCAACAAATTATTGTTAAAAAGCTTATACTTCTATTTACTTCATGCTAATCGAGAAAAAATCAGCAAAAATAGTCTTAGTACTGCTTCCTTGTAAGTAGAAGCGAAATAAGGGAGTAGCATAGGTTAAAGTGATAGTCAAAAGCTGGTTGCTATATGACTGAAGTTCCTTTGTTTGTATGGACAGGAAAAGTATGTTTTTAAAGCTGAAACCAAAAACAAGAAGTATCTCAAAAACTATCAACTCCACGAAGAAAATGTATATAAGATAAATTGTGTGTTTTAAGGTGCTCTACATTTTTTGTGCTGTAAGTTTTTGTCGATTTGTTACGGTTTAGCAGTTATGCAGAATTCCGTAAAATTGATCCAGAATAAAATCATCTTCAGAGGCTATTCCTAAAAAATTACAATGTTCGAAAAATGTTCAATGTAAAGAGTAGTTTGGGGTGGGGGATATTTCTTAAAAATCTTCATCCAAAAATAGTAGTCTAAACGGGCTATTCCCAGAAAATTCAAGGTATACATTTTATTTGTCAGGTAAATATCTTTAATATTTGGGATTTTAATTAAAAATCGTTAGAGCCATTTTTGATAAAATCAAAATTTTCGAAAAAAGTTCCATGTAAAGGGTAGCTGGGGATGGGGGGCATTTTCTTGAAAATCTTCGTGTCACATCCTTGGAAGATACCAAACTTAAATACCAAGTTTGGTATTTAAGTCTTTTCGTTTTTAAGGTATGCTCTCCACAGACACAGCCACACGGACCTTTTTGTAAATATGCTTTTTATGGATTCAGGGAGACCCAAACATGTATTTCCGGTGAAATCTCGGTATCGAATTTTTGGATGGAATGCAAAAAAATGAGACTTCCTGAATCCAAAAAAAAAAAAGAGCATTTTTAGAAAAATGTCCGTGTGTGAGTCTATCTGTGTGTGTGTGTGTGTGTGTGTGTGTGTGCGTGTGTGCCTGTGGGCAGCATAGCTCAAAAACGAAGAATGTGTTAAAAACCAAACTTGGTATTTAGGTTTGGTATCTTCCAAGGATGCGACTCGAAGATTTTCAGGAAAATCCCCCCACTCCCAACTACCCTTTACATGGAACGTTTTTCGAAAAGTTGGTTTTCTAAAAAATGGCTCTAACGATTTTGATTAAAATATCGTATATTAAATATTTAACTGATAAATAAAGTATATATCTTGAATTTTCTGGGAATAGTCTCTGAAGACTACTTTATTCTGGATGAATTTAGCATAAGTACTAAACCGTAAGAGATGGACAAAAACTTAACACACAAAAAATGTAGAGCACGTTAAAACACACAATGGATGTTGAATACATTTTTTTCGTGGAGTTGATCAGTTTTTAGATATCCCTTGAGTTTGGTTTCAGCTTTGAAAAGCTTATACTTTTCTCATACAGGAATTTTCCAACACGTGTTCATACAAACAAAGGAACATCAGTCACATAGCAACGAGCTTTTGGGTTTCACTTTAACTTATGGTACTCTACTTACAATAATGCAAGAAATAAGTCTATTTCTGCTAATTTTTGTCGATTAGCATGAAATAAATAAAAGAATAAGTTTTTGAACAATAATTTGTTACAGAGATATAGAGAAAGTCATGTGAATGGTACACATCAGGTTTTTTTTCTATCTACTGCATATTAATCGAGATAAACATTAGCAGAAAGGTTATTACTCATTTCTTTGCAGGTAATAATAATAATAAATACAGAAGGGTAAAGCGAGGTTAAAATCTGTTAAAAGCTATTTGTTGATTTGAAAACAGCTCTTAAATGACACCAAAAGAAGTAAATGAATAGTGAGTTAGCACGTCAAAATATTGAAATTGGTTAATATTACTAAATAAATCTGAGTGCCATAGTTTTGTGTTTTAAAACTATTTTTTTCCAATTTCTCTATACGTGCTATGTTCATAGTGTATAGAAAAGGTATTGCACTCCACCGAGTTTTCCCCGGAAATATATATTTTAGGGTCTCCAGTATCCAAAAAAGTATTTTCAGAAAAAGGTCCGTGTGTGTGTCCGTGTATTTAAGTTTAGTATCTTCCAGGGATGCGGCACGAAGATTTTGAGAAAAATCCCCGCACCCCCAATTACCCTTTACATAGAACTTAATTCGAAAATTTTGATTTTCTAGAAAATGGCTCTAACGATTTTGATTAAAATATCGTATATTAAAGATATTTACCTCACAAATAAAATGTATATTTTGAGTTTTCTGGGAATAGCCTCTGAAGACTACTTTATTCTGGGTCAATTTTACGGAATTTTGCATACGTGCTAAACCGTAAGAGATGGACAAAAACTTACCACACAACAAATGTAGAGCATCTTAAAACACACAATTTATGCTATATACATTTTTTTCGTGGAGTTCATTGTTTTTGAGATATTCTTTGTTTTTGGTTTCAGCTATAAAAACTTATTCTTTTCTCATACAGGACTTTGTGAACTCCTGTCCATACAAACAAAGAAACTTCAGTCGCAGGGCAACCAACTTTTGGCTATCACTTTAACCTATGGTACCCCCTTATTTCGCTTCTACTAACAAGGAAGCAAGTAATAAGATTCTTTCTGGTAATTTTTGCTCCATTAGATGAAGTAAATAGAATCATTTGTTGCAGTGATATAGAGAAAGTCATGTGAATTGAACAAATAAGATTTTTACAGTTGATCTTTTATATATATCTTATGGTTTAGCATGAAGCTCTAGTAGTATCCGAAAGCGACCAAATAATCCTCCACGATGCAGTCGGTCACTGTCCTGGCCGCTTGACGAAGTAATCCATAGTACCATCAGATGGTTTCCTCTATCGGAAGCAGCAAACAATTTGTTCAGAAAGTACTCATGTTATACTGTTGCAGTCTGTCAAGGGATCGCCTAGTAGCTTGTGAGAC
The DNA here is from genome assembly GCA_030762935.1 of Hymenopus coronatus. NCBI lineage: Eukaryota > Metazoa > Arthropoda > Insecta > Mantodea > Hymenopodidae > Hymenopus > Hymenopus coronatus. The sequence goes on from CM060893.1 coordinate 36,517,335, forward strand.
GCGACTCGATGAACTGATTTGGCGGTAACAACTCTTAGCGTCTTTCAGCAGCTGCAACCAATAGCACCATTGCTGAAGCTTTTGGATTGTTAGATTGAGTGCCGATCCAGACCAGACCAGAGCAATTGGCAGGCTGAGGGCAGCCCGAGGTGTGATAGACGTGTCCCTGTTCTCGGAGAGAACTTCACCACGTTCTTACGGGATTGTGGGTTTTTGCAGGATGGCGGGTGAGTGTTGGGGTTGTGGAGTGACGGGAGGAGGCAAGTGTGGCCCCTCGACGTTTGCCTATCATGGTGCAACGGCACTTGTGCACAGCTGGTGTGAGTTTGTTAAAAAAATGTTTATTTTGAGGTTTTAATTTTGATATCCAAGCAACTCTTGAAGGATTGTAAAGAGTTAGCCGTAGCAGCTGTTGTAGGTGCGCCTTCGTTACTGGGAATGTCCGCAAGCCATGCGGGGAAGCCGGTATCACCTGAAGCGGTTTGTGGGATTGTAATCCCCAAGAGACCTAACGAGGGCGCTCCGATGGAATGGTAACCCTTCGTTGAATTTTGTGGCCCGACGCCTAATCTCGTCCTCCAGGTGTGGTAGACCAGAGGCTTCGTGCAGGAGTCTCGTTGGAAAGCCACGAGGCACAGAATAGATAGCTCGGAGACATCTATTCTGTACCCGCTGAAGCAGCAGCAGACTGGAGTCTGCCGCCATGTCCCAGATCTCACAGGCGCAGATTAGCAAGGGGACTGTGAGAGCCCTCAAAAGGCGCAACTTAAGGGAAACCGGCATCGTGGACTTCAGCATCGGGTACAAGGAGGCCATAGCCCCGTGGCCCCGACACCTCAGTTCCCTGATGTGCTCCCCAAAAGTGACGCCCCTGTCAAGCTACACCCCCAAGTAGGTTATAGTGTTCGTCCATTGTATCCTTCGGTTGAGGTACGTGAATGTAGGGAAGTTTGCAGGGAAAGCGGCGCTTGGCGAAGAGAATAGCGTGGCTTTTCTCCGGATTGATGGACAACCGCCAACGCTCACACCACTCTTGGATGAGTGCCGATGCCCTCCTGAAGTACTTTTATACTCTTCCAACAGGATGTCCCTCGTTTTGCTTCAAGGAAGGACCAGCTGCCCTTTGGTTCAGCCGGTTACCTCACCTTCGCTGTGAGTATAGCTTGTAGTCTCGGAGTTGATTGGGCTGCTGTACCTCTCGGGAACTCTCGTCCTGGACCTTCGCCTGTAGTAATTGTTTAAATGTTTTTATAAATTTAAATCTGTAACGTTGGTCACGCTTACAGTTGGCGAAACTGGAATTTCTGTTTAGCGCCGAACTAATTGTTGAGACAGTTTTAAGCTTCTTCATTTTATAACCCGGTTGCATTATACATCAAGTGATTGCTAGCTATATAGTCGGTGAGTATAAGAATCTCCATCCCCTTGCTTGGTTAGTAGGATCTTTTAGGAGAGAATAAATTTAAAAGTAATTTTATATTTAAAATTTTTATTTGTGTACCAAGGCACGTGATTTGAAGTGTTTTTTTTTTTTTTTTTTTACAGAAAACTGTGACCAATATCTGCTTTATGGTATGTACTTTCATAAACTATTGATGATAGTTAATACAATACATTATTTTATACAAATACTATAATATGGATCTCGATTTCTGAGATGAACTCTTAGCATCTGCAGCTACGTCTTCACTATTCAGAGACTGTGTACCCGAACTTTATAAATTGTTTCTTCTGTTCTAAAGTTGAAGATCATTGTTTTTAGTATTGTAATCTGCACATCACCATGGCAACTTCCTTGTTCCCACTTTTCGTGATATACAATATACATTTTTATACAATCTTAGTAATTAAAATTAATACAGCATCCGGTATCTCAATCTCTTTTGTTCTCCTTCTTCTTCTCCCGTATTATATGTTTATTTAAGTTTCATACATGCTTAATCTACTTTCCTAAACAACAATTCCTAGCTATTTTATACATAATAATGAGTTATATTTATTACATAACCTTGGCTATGCTACTTTCGTTAAACACGCCATTTTGAGCGATGACGCCACGCTGCAATTTCTTCACATACATTTCGTTAGCTTTTAAAATTCCAAACAATTTTATTTTATTAATTTTTACTTTCTCTATAGGCACTATGTACATAGTGTATAGAGAATGTATTGCACTCCACCAAAAAATTCGATACCGAGATTTCACAGGTAATATATGATTTACGGTCCCCTGTATCCAAAAAAAGTATTTTCAGAAAAAGATCCGTGTGTGTGTGTCCGTGTGTCCGTGTGTCTGTGAATGCCAAACTTGGTATTTAAGTTTAGTATCTTCCAGGGATGCGACACGAAGGTTTTGAGACAAATCCCCCCACCCCAAACTACCCTTTACATGGAACTTTTTTCGAAAATTTCGATGTTCTCAAAAATGGCTCTAACAATTTTGATTAAAATATCATATATTAAAGATATTTACCTGACAAATAAAAAGTATTACTTGAATTTTCTGGGAATAGCCTCTGAAGAGTAGTTTATTCTGAATGAATTTTACGGAATTTTGAATAACTTGTAAACCATTAGAGATGGACAAAAACTTACTTAACAAAAAATGTACAGCACGTTAAAACACACAATTTATGTTATACACATTTTCTTCGTGGAGTTGGTCGTTTTTGAGACATTCCTTGTTTTTGGTTTCTGCTATGAAAACTTTTACATTGCTCATACAGGAATTTGTCAACTGCGGTCCATACAAACAAAGGAACTTCAGTGACATAGGAACCAGCTTTTGATTATCACTTTAGCCTATGGTACTCCCTTATTTCACCTCCACTTACAAGGAAGCAAGTAATATGGCTATTTCTGCTAATGTTTTACTGATTAGCATGACGTTACTAGAAGTATAAGCTTTTTAAGAATAATTTGCTGCAGGGATATGGAGAAAGTCATGTGAATGGTACACATCAGATTTTTACTTTCTCTATACGCACTATGTACATAGTGTATAGAGAATATATTGCACTCCACCCAAAAATTCGATACCGAGATTTCACCGGAAATATATGTTTTAGGGTCCCCTTTATCTAAAAACAGTATTTTCGGAAAAAGGTCCGTGTGTGTGTGTGTCCGTGTGTCCGTGTGTCTGTGAACACGATAACTCAAAAACGAATAGTAGCTAAAATACCAAACTTGGTATTTAAGTTTAGTACCTTCCAGGGATGCGACACGAAGATTTTGAGAAAAATCCCGCCACCCCAAACTACCCTTTACATGGATTTTTTTTCGAAAATTTTGATTTTCTTAAAAATGGCTCTAACGAGTTTTATTAAAATTTCGTATATTAAAGATATTTACCTGACAAATAATATGTATATCTTGAATTTTCTGGGAATAGCCTCTGAAGAGTAGTTTATTCTGGATGAATTTTACGGACTTTTGAATAACTGCTAAACCGTAAGAGATGGACAAAAACTTAATACACAAAAAATGTAGAGCACCTTAAAACACAGAATTTATGCTATATACATTTTTTCGTGGAGTTAGTCGTTTTTGAGACATTCCTTATTTTTGTTTTCTGCTATGAAAAACATTCTTTTCTCATATAGGAACTTGTCTTCTATCTATTCAAACAAAGGAACTTCATTGACATAGTAACCAGCTTTTGACTATCACTTTAACCAATGGTACTCCCTTATTTCAATTCTACTTACGAGGAAGCAAGTAATAAGACTGTTTCTGCTAATTTTTTTCTGATGAGCATAAAGTAAATAGAAGTATAAGCTTTTTAAGAATAATTTGTTGCAGGGATATGGAGAAAGTCATGTGAATGGTACACATCAAATTTTTAATACTGTTTTAGGGTAGTATAGTTTATTTTCAGTTGCCTAGATTGCTTCAATGTAAATTATGCGTAATGAACCATGAAAGTCTTGCCACATTGAACTCTCCTCTCTAATATTTGGGCCCAATATGACATTAAAATTAATTTTTTTGTGCAATATCTTACCAGATTAGTTGCTTCATGACTTTATTTCTCTTAGAAAAGACCCAAAGGCGACCAGCTGTTCCCTTCCTTAGGCCTACACTGTCCTAACCATCAACAGGTACAGTCGAAATCGCACGGGCAGCTATTCCATGCTTTCTCCTTATTCCTCTGGAAGTGGTCTTGGTGACATGGTATATTGCTCGTCAGTGCGCTTTGAACAGTCCTTCACCAGATATCCCGCCTGAGCACACCTCCACCTTAGATCACTTGGATATCTTCTTTGCCTCTGTGGGGGGATTTTCTACCTCGTCGTAACAGATACTGGTTGTTTATGAGGTAGTGGTGGCTCTGACCTTGATGTTGTCATCCCAGCTTCTTGAGCATCTGGCGCGATTGAAACTAGGCGTCATGCTCTCCGATGACAAAAAAGAAGCGGCTACTTGATATACGCAGCCACGAATTGCCCTGTTACCAGACTAAAATCCTGCAGCGCTACCCCTATGTACTTGAATGCACTGAGAACACGGTCGTTTGTGTCGTCCATGCGTTTGTCGGGGTGCATAGTTCTTTATTCCGGTCAGCTTTTGCACTACCTTCGACGATAACTCTCCTTTATTCCCATGACCTTACTATTATCTGTGCGTTTTTACTTTCTCTATACGTACTATGTACATAGTGTATAGAGAAGGTATTGCACTCCTCCCAAAAATTCGATGACCAAATTTCACCGGAAATATATGTTTCAGGGCCCCCTTTTATTAAAAAAAGCATTTTCGGAAAAAAGGTACCCGTGTGTGTCCGTGTGTCTGTGAACACGATAACTCAAAAACGAAAAGTCGGTAAAATATCAAACTTGGTATTTAAATTTAGTATCTTACAGGGATACAACACGAAGATTTTGAGAAAAATCCCCCCACCCCAACTACCCTTTACATGGAACTTTTTTCAAACATTTTGATTTTTTCAAAAATAGCTCTAACAATTTTGAATAAAATATGGTATATTAAAGCTATTTACCTGACAAATAAAATGTATATTTCGAATTTTCTGGGAATAGCCTCTGAAGAGTACTTTATTCTAGATGAATTTTACTGAATTTTGAATAACTGCTAAACCGTAAGAGATGGGCAAAAACTTACTACACGAAAAATGCAGAGCACGTTAAAACAGACAATTTATGTTATATATATTTTTTTCGTGGACTTCGTCGTTTTTGAGACATTCCTTATTTTTAGTTTCTTCTATGAAAACTTTTACATTGCTCATACAGGAATTTGTCAACTGCGGTCCATACAAACAAAGGAACTTCATTCAGATAGCAACCAGCTTTTGATTATCATTTTAACCTGTGGTACTCCCTTATTCGCTTCTACCTACAAGGAAGCAAGTAATATGGCTATTTCTGCTAATTTTTTACTGGTTAGCATGAAGTAAATAGAAGTATAAGCTTTTTAAGAATAATTTGTTGCAGAGATGTAGAGAAAGTCATGTGAATGGTACACATAAGATTTTTCTAGAGTTTAACGCCCGCTTTTACTATAGGAATATGTTATCAGAGAAACATACATGGATACGGATCATTCTTTTGTGAATTCTGTTTTTCAGATTTAAGGGGTGAAATATCGATAGTATTGACTTCTTGAGAGAAGAAGAGCACTTAAAAGAATTTTAGAATGCTGCCAGTCAAGAAGAATTAAGAAGAAAAAGAAGTAGCAGGCTAAATAAAGGTAAGTGCGGAAAATAGTGGAAGAAGAAGCAGTTTTGAAATGAGCACTTTGTTATAATTGTGAGCTGGGTCTACACTAGAACTAGAAATCCACAGAGGAAGAACGGCCGAGCTGTTTCCAGGTTAGACTGAGCTATGTAGTCGCTGATCAAAGTGTGTCTGTGGTGGGTTGATGATTATAAAAACAGAGGAAGAGATTGTGGATCTTAGACGACTTAGTCTGGTATCGCATGTCAGGGTAACTGGAGTGTTTCTGACAAACCGCAAACCATTAGCTGGAAACAGGAGAGAGTAGTCTCGCTCCCGTGCGCTCGTGAAACCCAACACACCTGACTCTCCTCCACACTCCTGCCAATCTAAGTCTTCACGATATCTCTTGAGGAACAGTTCTTTACACCACAATTAAACTGTTGCAGGACATGTATTCCAATTTAAACAAATCTGATGTCATCCTTTACATGCCTTTCTCTACATCTCTGCAACAAATTATTGTTAAAAAGCTTATGCTTCTATTTACTTCATGCTAATCGAGAAAAAATTAGCAGACATAGTCTTATTACTTGCTTCCAAGTAAAAGCTAAATATCAGTACCATAGGTCAAAGTGATAGTCAAACCCTGGTTGCTATGTGACTGAAGTTCCTTTGTTTGTATGTATGGACAGGAGTTGAAACACTCCTGTGTGAGAAAAGTATGTTTTTTAAAGCTGAAACCAATAACAAGGAATATCTAAAAAACAATCAACTCCACGAAAAAAATGCATATAACGTAAAATGTGAGTTTTAAAGTGCTCTACATTTTTTGTGTGGTAAGTTTTAATCCATCTCTTACGGTTCAGCAGTTATGCAAAATTCCGTAAATTTCATCCAGAATAAAGTAGTCTTCAGAGGCTATTCCCAGAAAATTCAAGATATACATTTCGTTTGCCAGGTATATATCTTTAATATATGATATTTTAATAAAAATCGTTAGAAAGAAGTTCCATTAAAGGGTACTTTGGGGTGTGGGGATTTTTCTCAAAATCTTCGTGTCGCATCCTTGGAAGATACTAAACTTAAATACCAAGTTTGGTGTTTTACCGCCTTTTCGTTTTTGAGTTATTGTGTTCACAGGCACATGGACACACACAAGGACCTTTTTCTGAAAATACTTTTTTAGGATACAGGGGACCCTAAAACATATATTTCCGGTGAAATCTCGTTATCGAATTTTTAGTGGAGTGCAATACTTTCTCTATACACTATGTACATAGTATGTGTAGTGAAATTAAAAAAAGTTTTAGGGAGAAGTTCGGTTGGCTTATGAACAACATAATTGAAAAGAAGAGGGAAAATTCTGGTGTATTCCATTGATTTGAATTTCTCTACATGCTCAGCAAAAACTATCTCACAAAAGACCACTCTTCTATCTAAATCACGCTAAATATTATTGCTTACTTCTATAAGTAGAAGCAACTTAAGGGAATACATTAGGCTAAAGCAAGAGTAAAATATTTCTAGAGATGACATTGAATTTTTCTTCTCTTTGCATGGCCAGAGCAAAACAAAAGAGATATGAAACGAATGACGACTTCCCATTTGAGAAAAATATAGGTAAGTATTTCAAAATTGAAAACAATATCTGAAAAGGGTTTACTCCACACAAAAAATGCTTCATGGGCATTAACGAGATCTATAATTCTTGTATACATAGTAAGATTTTTGTCCATGTCTAGCGGTTTACCGGTTTTGCAAACTTCCTGCACATTCTCTCAGATCTCAAGATGTACATTGTATTTGCAGTATATTTATCTTTAATATAAATCATTTTAATTAAAATCGTTAAAGTCTTTTTCGAGAAATCGAGAATTTCGAAAAATGTTCCATTAAAGGGTAGTTTGATGTGTGAGGAATTTCCTAAAAAAATCTTCGTGTCGCATCCTTGGAAGACACTAAAATTAAATACTTAGTTTGGTACTTAACCTGCTTATGGTTTTTGAGTTATGTTGCTTGCGGACACACACACACACGAGCACGTGCAGGTACTTTTTTACTTTCTCTACGTGTAATATATACATAGTGTATAGAGAAGGTATTGCACTACACCCAAAAATTCGATACCGAGATTTCACCGGAAATATATATATATATTTTTAGGCTCACCTGTATCCAAAAAAAAAAGCATTTTCAGAAAAAGGTCCTTGTGTGCGTGTGTGTTTGTCCGTGGGTCCGTGTGTCTGTGAACACGAAAACTCAAAAACAAAAAGTCGGTAAAGTACCAAACTTGGTATTTAAGTTTAGTATCTTCCAGAGATGCGACACGAAGATTTTGAGAAAAGCCCCCCCCCCACCCCAAACTATTCTTTACATGGATTTTTTTTCGAAAATGTTGATTTTCTCAAAAATGGCTCTAACGATTTTGATCAAAATATTGTATACCAAAGATATTTACCTGACAAATAAAATGTATATATTGAATTTTCTGGGAATAGCCTCTGAAGACTACTTTATTCTGTAGGAATTTTACGGAATTTCACATAACTGCTAAAACGTAAGAGATGGAAAGAAACTTACAACACAAAAAATGTAGAGCACCTTAAAACACAATTTATCTTATACACATTTTTTTTTCATGGAGTTGATCGTTTTTTACATACTCATTGTTTTTGGTTTCAGCTTTAAAAAGCATACTTTTCTCATACAGGAATTTGTCAACTCCTGTCCGTACAAACAAAGAAACTTCAGTCACATAGCAACCAACATTTGACTATCACTTTAACCAATAGTACTCCTTTATTTCGCTTCTACTTACAAGGAAGCAAGTAATAAGACTATTTCTGCTGATTGTTTCTCGATTAGTATGAAGTAAATAGAAGCATAAGCTTTTTAACAATAGTTTGTTGCAGAGATGTAGAGAAAGTCATGTGAATGGAACACATCAGATTTTTTCTAAAATATGTTTTTATTCAAATAAACTCAAAACATGCATTTTCGGTGAAATCTATTATCGAATATTTGGTGAAATGCAACATTTCTCTACTCACTATGTACATTTTACCTACGTGGTAGAGAAAGTAAAATCGACAGGTTGACTTGTTACTTAAGTTATTCTATTCCAGAAAGTATCTTAGGAGATTGATTAAATTACTATAAGTTTATATCTGCACTCAAATAAAAACCACATCTTGAATTATCTGCGAATTGCTTTTGAAGTTCCCCATTTTAAATGAATTGTGAACGTTATTATATAACCGGTAAGCTGTGAGAGATCGAGAGGGATGAGAGAGAGGGGGGGGGAGAGGAAAGAGAGATATGTTATCTTAAACATATGGCATTTTAATAAAAATTGTTATACCCATTTGTGAGATAATTGAATTTAACGGAAAATGTTGCATGTGAAGGGTAGTTTGGGGTGGAGGAATTTTCTTGAAAATCTTCTTGCGCACCCTTGGAAGATACCAAACTTAAATACCAAACAGGCGCACACTCACACACATGCGCGCGGATATTTTACCAAAAATGCTATTTTTTATTCTGGGAGTCTCAAAACACGTATTTCTGGTGAAAACTCGATGTAGAATCTTTTGGGTAGAAATACAAAACCTTCTCTACTTACCATGTACATTGCACATATGTGCTAGAGAAAATAAAATCATATAAACGAATCATCTTAACGAATTTTACGTTTTTTGCAGTACAATTTTGTCCGTCTCTTACAGTTTAGCAGTTATGCAAAAGTAATCCAGAATTGAGGGCATCCACAAAATTCAGGATATGCATTTTATTAGTCATACACATGCACCTATTAAGATGTGGCATTTGAATCCCAAACGTTAGAGCCAATTTTAGAAAAATCAAAATGATCAAAATATGTTCCAAAGAAAGCGTAGTTTGGAGCGGATTGCATCCTTGGAAGATGCTGAAATTAAACATAAAGTTCGGTATTTACCAGACTTTTAGTTTTTGAGTTATGCTGTTCGTAATCACCCACACACAAGGATCTTTTTCTAAAAAGTTGATGTGTTCAATTCAGACAGCCTTCCCTATTATGCAACAAATTATTCTTACAACAGGTTATTCATTTCATACGAATGGACATTAATTAGACTACACTAAGCTAAAAAGAAGATAAAATTATTTAAGAGCCGGCCGCTGTTTGCTGTCTTTGAAATTCGGTTCTCTTTGCATGGCCAGGATCAAACAAATTTGATGTGTTTCATTCACATTGTTTCCTTACCAGTTCTGCAAACAAACTGTTCTTACAAAAATGTATTCTAAGGGAGTGCCTTCGGCTAAAGCGATAGACAAGTATTTTAAAGACTGTCGCTAAGCAATTCATTTCGGTTCTCTTTGCATGGGGAGGAAGAAAACAAAGACAGATGAATGACAGATCCGGTTTGAGAAAAATTGAACTTTTTTTTTTTTGTTTTTTTAAAAAAATTGAAACGAATAAGCCGAAAAATCTCGGAAATGGGTAGCTGCACAAAAAGTATATATAGCATAAATTGTGTGTTTTAAGATCTATAATTTTTAAGCGGTAAGTTTTGTCTCTCTCCCTCTTACAGTTATAAAAAGTCACACATACTCTTCAGAAGTTATTCCCCAAAAATTCAAAATATCGTCTGTTTTATTTTTCATGTAAATAACTAATATACAGTCGTTAGAGTAGTTTTTAAGAAAATAAACAGTTTCCAAAATATCTCCATTCAAAGAGTAGCTTGGAGTTCCTGAAAATCTTCGGGTCGAATTCATGAAATGGGCTTTCCTGTTTTGAGTTATCGTGTTCACGCACACACACATACGCACATACACACATACAAACACATACACACATACTCAAATATACACACATACTCAAACATACACATACACAAACATACACACATATACAAACATACGCACATACACAAACATACACACATAAACACATACAAACACATACACACATACAAACACATACACACACATACAAACACATACACACATACTCAAACATACACATATACAAACATACACACATACAAACACATACACACATACAAACACATACACACATACACAAACATACACACATACACATACACACATACAAACACATACAACATACACACATACACAAACATACACACATAAGCACATACACACATACAAACACATACACATACAAACATATACACAAACATACACATACAAACACATACACACATACTCAAACATACACACATACACAAACATACACACATACTCAAACATACACACATACACAAACATACACATACAAACACATACACACATACACAAACACACACATACACAAACATACACACATACACACATACACGTACATACACCCATACACACATATACATATACACACATACACAAACGTTCACATGTACACATACATACACCCATACACACATATACACATACACACATACACAAACGTTCATATGTACACATACATACACACATACATTTTTTTAAAATGTTTTTTATGAATACTGGTGACCCTAAAACGTATATTTTCCGCGTAATCTGGTATCTAATTTTTTGGGTAGCAAAAGCTTCTGTACCTGCGTAATATGTGCCGAGCCAGGTGTCTCAGGCGTTTTGTCTGAGACTGGCATTCGGGAAGTGTAGGGTTCGATTCCCGCGGCCTACCTCTCTAACCCATGGGTTTTGCGGGAGCTTTTCCGGGTCACTAGGCAAGTGATGGGGAGATTCCTTCATTTCCCAATATTACCTGTCGCCTCATTTCATCTCTATTCCAACTAATTGGTCTCTTTCATGGTTGTAAGTGTCGCCAAGGACTGCGGTGGTGGCGCCCTTCCGTGTTGGTGAATGTGCTCTACATCTCTTGGTGGCGGGATTGCGTTTGAAGTCGTCTATAGAACCAGGGAGTTCGATCACACCTGCGTTGAGATGAAGAACTGCTTGAAATACAGGGTTACTACAAAAGAAATAGACAACTTCAACTGCCTGTAAAACAAAAAATATTAGAGATAGCAACCTAATTATTTTGGAGGTATGTTGAGAAACTCTCAAAGTTTTGTTTGTTACTATTGGTAACGCTGTAGTGTTTTGTTTGTTGTTGCAGAAGCTGAAATGGCGGAATATCCTGTGGAAAAGGCATATTGCGTGCTGGAATTTGCTAGAACGCAATCAGCAACTGTTGTCCAACGACATTTTAGAACACGTTACCACAAAACGCCACCGACTAGACAGTCAATCTACGACTGGTATAGAAAATTCGAGACAACGGGATGTTTGTGCAAAGGGAAGAGCTCGGGAAGACCAAGAGTTTCGGAAGAAAACGTTGAACGTGTTCGTTCTGCCTACATAAGAAGCCCACAGAAATCGACATCTAGGGCAAGCATGCAATTACAAATTCCACAGCAAACTGTATGGAAAATCTTGCGGAAGCGACTGCACATGATGCCTTACAGATTACAAATGTTGCAGTTTCTGAGTGAAGAAGATAAGGTCATACGGCGTGACTTTTGCATCGACATGTTGCGACATGAAGAAGACGATGCTGGTTTTTGTGAGCGCATCATTTCATTTTTGTGGTAACGTGTTCTAAAATGTCGTTGGACAACAGTTGCTGATTGCGTTCTAGCAAATTCCAACACGCAATATGCCTTTTCCACAGGATTTTCCGCCATTTCAGCTTCTGCAAGAACAAACAAAACACTGCAGCGTTACCAATAGTAACAAACGAAACTTTGAAAGTTTCTCAACATATCTCCAAAATAATTAGGTTGCTATCTCTAATAGCTTTTGCTTTACAGGCAGTTGAAGTTGTCTATTTCTTTTGTAGTAACCCTATATATTAGGGAACTTCCTCGGTTACTCATATCCCGCCGTCCGGTTTCGGCTGCCCCTTGATATTACTCCCATTTCATCGTTTCCTCCTGACGTACAATAAGCCAATGGCTACAATGTGGAATCCTGTCCGACATCACACAAACACACACATACAAACACACACACACAAACACACACATAGACCCACACAAACAGACACACAAACACACACACAAACACAAACACACACAAACACAAACACACACATACACAAACACACACATACACCCACAAACACACATACACCCACAAACACACCCACACAAACACACATACAAACACACACACAAACACACACAAACACACACATACACCCACAAACACACACACAAACACACCCACACAAACACACATACAAACACACACAAACACACACAAACACACACACAAACACACACAAACACACACACAAACACACCCACACATAGACACTCACTCACTTACACAGCTACGAAGTAGAGAAACTAAAAGGAACTCGAATAATGAATTCCAATTTGGGAAAAGTATAAGTATTAGAAAATTTAAACCAATAATAAATAATATTCCGAAAACGATCAACTTCACAAAAAAAATTTTCGCCATAAATTGTATGTTTTATGTCCAATTGTGTGTCCGTCCGTCCGTCCGTGTGTACGATAACAAAACAATAAACACTGATGTTACATTCAGGTGATTTCCTTTTTAAATTTTGCATCGAACTATTCTTACATCTATAATTTCAAAATTTGTAAGCAAATGATAATGTGCAGCATCCTGTAAGGGTTAAACCTCAGTTTTACCTACTCTAGCACGTATGTACAGCGTACATAGTAGGTAGATATATAGGTATTCCATCCAAAAATTCGATATCGAGATTTCACCTATGTAGATGTTTTGAGACCCCTTGAATCCAAAAATAACATTTTTAGAAAAATGTCCGCATATGTGTCTGTGGGCAGCACAGCTAAAAATGAGAAATCCGTTGAACACTCAACTTGGTATTTTAGTTCATTATCTTTCAAGGATGCAACACAAAGATCTTCAAGAAAATCCACCCACCTCCAAAAGCTTTCTGCACAAAAAATATAGAACTCGTTAGAACAGACAGTAATTTATGTCATAATGCTTTTCTCTCTCTCTCTTGAGGTAAAGTTAAGCGTTTCCAACACATTCCTTGATATTAATTTCAATCGAGAAGTCAACTTTTGTGTCGTACCTCTTTTGTTTTACTCCCAGTTACACAAGGAGAACCGAATTTCAATTGTTTCACCTAGCGATTGCTTTTAAAATATTTTACTATCGCTTTAGCCTCGTGTATTCCCTTATTTCCCTTCTGCTTACACGGAAACAAGTCATAAGGCAATTTCTGCTAATGTTTTTCTACATTAACATGATGCAGATAAAAGAATCATTGTTTGTAGAACGGGTAGAGAAAGAAATGTGAATGAAGCACAGACTTTTTAAAAGAATGACAACTTCTCGGTAGGAAGCCCTTGTGACTTCAATTCACTGACTGTAACGAGAAAGCTGAAATGGCTTCCCCTCTATGACCAAAGAGAATTAAAACAAGTCGGGTGATAATTATGTGCGCACCTGAGCTTCAGTCGCTGCATTCCCTTTCAGAGTTTTCAAGGACTTGCGTTTTACCCGCTCTTTCATATGATAGAGTGTTGGACTTGTTTCTTCGAGCCCAACTCGTTCGAAAAGCAGTAACCAACAAACAGAATTGGGTCACATAACCTCTCAAAGGAAATTGACAGTTAGTCGTTCTGAATATACATATATCGTCTCGTTCGAGAGTTGATATCGTAGCATTGCTCTCGGGTGTATCACTTCATTGTGTTGCGGCAAATGAATGTATTATTGCCGGCGCAAAACTTCTGGGATCGTGTGCGTGCGTGTCTGGTAGACTTGTGGTCAGCCTAGGTTTTGTTGCTGTGTACCTACCCTAAAGGTTTAACCACAGGATTGAGGTGATGGTTGAGGTTTTAATTTTTGAGTTTCGAGTGTTGGTGGTAAGGAGGTAGCGATAGTAGGCTCCTCGAGCGGTTGCATTTTCAGGAGCAGCATCCTTTCCTCTGCTCCGCTGGTGTTTATTTTTTATTTAATTATGGTAGTGACATTTTGATAGACCTCTCCCAATGGGAGGGGGGAGTGCTTTGTTCAGCTTTTACGCTGTTGGCTGGTTTAAAGCCGTTGCTACCGGGGGTGCCCACAAGCCATGCGGGGAACGCGGAACCGCCTCTTTCGGCGTGCAGAGGGTAAGTACTTCCCCAGAGATCTGACAAGTGCGTTCTCATGGTCGCCCAATCTGGCGTAGAATTTTTGAGCCCGGCGCCTAGTAGCATATTCTAAATGTGGGAGGGCCGAAGCTTCATGAAGTAGCCTGAAAGGGAAACGTCCTCTATTCTGTATCCGCTGTAACCAGAGAAGCCAGGAGTCTGCTGCCATGCCCCACACTTCGCAGGCGTAGAGCATCAGGGGGACTACAAGCGCCTTGAAAAGACGTAACTTTAAGTGAACCGGCATCTGGGAGGCCAGCACAGGGTAAAGGAGGCTACCGCCCCCTTCGCTCTGTCCGACGTGTCCCTGACGACCAACACAGTTACCGAGCCTAGCTTATCGCAGTTTGTGATATGATACTTTGCTTACTTAAAGTCACAGCATGCAAACTTTGTACAATCTGTATCGACAGTCTTCCGCATATGTTTGTATATTCAAAGTGGACAGATGTGTGTTCCCCGAGTTCTTCAAAAGCCTGTAGAAAGTGAATGAAAGAGTAGCCAAGGCAAGTGATATTTTACTGAGTTCCGTTTCCAGGGTTCTCAAAGATAAGAAATAAAGAAAGAAAAATAAAACTTAATATATCACTTTTAAATTAAAAGATGTGGAACAGTTGTGTCACCAGCGAATTGCAGAAATTGGCAGGCCACAATGGGAAAATGTATGTCGACATGTTGAGAACATTGAAAATCATTAGAAAGAATTGTAGAAAATCAAAAAGAATTCTAATCCAGGATAATGGCGCAGAAAGTAGCGAAAACGTTGATGATGACAATGACGTGAACGAAGACGAAGGACTGTCAGGTGTGGAAGAATTGGAGGCAGACGATTGACATTGTTTATATAGTAGGCCAATTGTATAGATGTTTTGTAGATATGAATATACATATGAAAACACATGTTTATCAGTGCAGTGCCGTATGGTGCAGGTGACAGATATTTGACATTGACTGTGACAGGCGCTCTTCCAGCATGCATGAATCGACTGGTGAACTGCTTATCTGAAAGTACAACTCGCTTCCTAGCTCTCATTAAGGTTCTCACATGCCCTGATCTGTTGCACCAGCTATACTGCATCTCTTATGATGCAAATTATTTTACTAGCTACATAGACACTTTTATTGTGTTCTATTCTCTCCTTTCACTTAAGCAAAACATATAACAATGCGTTTGAAAATAAATGTAACAAAGATATTGAATTTAATCCCTAATTTCTGTGAGAGGAAAAAAACTTAATGTCAAGGTGTAAAACATTTAGTTACACACAGATTAAAATTATTGCGCATAATAGATACAATAAATTGAATCATAATTATTCTTTAAACTTGAGAAATTGCACAAAGTTCATATTGTAAACTATGAAACCCGTACCAACCTTTAGCGTACGCACATTACGGTTAATTAACCGAAAAGTTGTTAATTTTAACGACATACAAATAAATAAACCTGAGAATAAACTCGTTCATGAAAAGAGACGATACCTGAGAGCTTCTTAATGTTATAAATACAGTTTGGAATCACAAATCTCAGATAGTGTAAAAATTAAACCAGAAGTGGTTTATTATTATTAATTGTTAATGATTATGATTATTATTTGTATTAGTGAAGGTGGTGATGATGGTAGTGCTATAGTAGTGGTAGTGATGGTGGTGGTGGTGTTGTTGGTAGTGCTATAGTAGTGGTAGTGGTAGTGGTAGTGATGGTGGTGGTAGTGGTGGTGGTAGTGGTGGTGGTAGTGGTGGTGGTGCTATTGGTAGTGATGGTGGTGGTGTTTGCAGTGGTAGTGGTAGTGGTAGCGGTGGTGGTAGTGATGGAGGTAGTGGTAGTGGTGGTGCTGGTGGTAGTGATGGTGGCGGTGTTTGTAGTGGTGGTGGTATTGGTAGTGGTAGTGGTGATGATGGTGGTGGTAGTGGTAGTGGTAGTGGTGGTAGTGGTAGTGGTAGTTTTGGTGGTAGTGGTAGTGGTAGTAGCGGTGGTAGTGGTAGTGGTGGTAGTGGTAGTGGTAGTGGTGGTAGTGGTAGTGGTGATAGTGGTAGTGGTAAAGGTGGTAGTGGTACTGGTAGTGCTAGTAGTGGTGGTAGTGGTGGTAGTGGTAGTAGTGGTAGTAGTAGTAGTGGTGGTAGTGGTAGTGGTAGTAGTAGTGGTAATGGTAGTACTGGTGGTAGTGGTAGCGGTATTGGCAGTAGTGGTAGTGGTGGTGGTAGTGGTGGTGGTAGTGGTGGTGGTAGCGGTAGTGGTAGTGGTAGGGGTGGTACTGTTGGTAGTGGTGGTGGTAGTGGTAGTGGTGGTGGTTGTGGTAGTAGTGGTGGTGTGGTAGTGGTAGTTGTGGTAGTGGTTGTGGTAGTGGTAGTGGTAGTAGTGCTAGTGGTGGTAGTGGTAGAGGTAGTAGTCGTAGTGGTAGTGGTGGTATAGGTAGTGGTAATTGTAGTGGTAGTGGTGGTACTGGTAGTGGTGGTAGTGGTAGTGGTTGTGGTATTAGGAGTGGTGGTAGTGGTAGTGGTGGTAGTGGTAGTGGTAGAGGTAGTGGTGGTAGTAGTGAGTGGTAGAGGTAGTGGTGGTAGTAGTGGTGGTAGTGGTAGTGGTGGTGGTAGTGGTGGTGGTGCTGTTGGTAGTGGTGGTGGTAGTGGTAGTGTTGTTGGTATGGCGGTGGTTTTGTTGGTAGTGGTGATGGTGTTGTTGGTAGTGGTGGTGGTAGTGGTAGTGGTGGTGGTGGTAGTGGAAGTGCTGGTGGCGTTGGTAGTGGTGGTGGTGTTGTTTGTAGTGGCAGTGGTGGTGGTAGTGCTAGTGGTGGTGGTGGTAGTGCTAGTAGTGGTGGTGTTGTTGGTAGTGGTGGTGGTGGTGTTGTTGGTAGCGGTGGTGGTGGTGTTGGTGGTAGTGGTGGTGTTGTTGGTAGTGGTGGTGGTAGTGGTAGCCGTGGTGGTGCTGGTGGTAGTGATGGTGTTGGTGGTTGTAGTGGTAGTGGTGGTGGCGGCGGCGGAGGCGGTTTGGGTGGTGGTGGTGGTAGTGATGGTGATGGCGGTAGTGGTGGTGGTGATGCTGGTGATGGTGGTGGTGGTAGTGGTGGTGGTGGTGGTGTTGGTGGAGTTGGCAGTGGTGACGGTGGTGGTGGTGTAGGTGATGGTGGTGGTAGTGATGATGGTGGTGTTTGTAGAGCTAGTGGTGGTGTGGCGGCGGTGGCTGTAGTGGTAGTGGTAGTGGTGGTGGTGGTAGTGATGGTGGTGGTGGTACTGATGGTGGTGATGCTGGTGATGATGCTGGTGATGATGGTGGTGATGATGGTGGTGATGCTGGTGATGATGATGGTGGTGGTGACGATGATGGTGGTGATGCTGGTGATGATCATGGTGGTGGTGTTGATGGTGATGGTGGTGGTGATGAAAGTGGTGGTGTTGATGGTGATGGTGGTGGTGATGAAAGTGGTGGTGGTGGTGGTGGTGGTGATGATCATGGTGGTGGTGTTGATGGTGATGGTGGTGGTGATGAAAGTGGTGGTGTTGATGGTGATGGTGGTGGTGATGAAAGTGGTGGTGGTGGTGGTGATGCTGGTGATGGTGGTGGTCGTAGTGGTATTGATGCTGCTGATGATGATGGTGATGGTTGTGGTGGTGATGGTGGTGGTAATGGTGATGATGATGGTGGTGGTGATGGTGATGGTAATGGTGATGGTGATGGTGGTGGTGATGGTGATGGTGGTGGTGATGGTGGTGGTAATGGTAATGGTGATGGTGGTGGTAGTGGTGGTGGTGGTAATGGTGATGGTGGTGGTGATGGTGGTGGTAATGGTGATGGTGGTGGTGATGGTGGTGGTGGTAATGGTGATGGTGGTGGTGATGGTGGTGGTGATGGTGGTGGTGGTGGTAATGGTGATGGTGGTGTTGATGGTGGTGGTGGTGGTGATGGTGATGGTGGTGGTGATGGTGGTGATGGTGGTGGTGGTGGTGATGGTGGTGGTGGTGATGGTGGTGGTGGTGGTGATGGTGGTGGTGGTGATGGTGATGGTGGTGGTGGTGATGGTGGTGGTGGTGGTGGTGATGGTGATGATGGTGGTGGTGTTGATGGTGGTGGTGGTGGTGATGGTGGTGGTGGTGGTGATGGTGGTGGTGATGGTGGTGGTGATGGTGGTGGTGGTGATGGTGGTGCTGGTGATGGTGGTGATGGTGGTGATGGTGGTGGTGATGGTGGTGGTGGTGGTGATGGTGGTGGTGATGCTGCTGATGATGATGGTGATGGTTGTGGTGGTGATGGTGGTGGTAATGGTGATGATGGTGGTGGTGATGGTGATGGTAATGGTGATGGTGATGGTGGTGGTGATGGTGATGGTGGTGGTAATGGTAATGGTGATGGTGGTGGTAGTGGTGGTGGTGGTAATGGTGATGGTGGTGGTAATGGTGATGGTGGTGGTGATGGTGGTGGTGGTGGTGATGGTGGTGGTGATGGTGGTGGTGGTGGTAATGGTGATGGTGGTGGTGATGGTGGTGGTGGTGGTGGTGATGGTGATGGTGGTTGTGATGGTGGTGATGGTGGTGGTGGTGGTGGTGGTGATGGTGGTGGTGGTGGTGATGGTGGTGGTGGTGGTGATGGTGGTGGTGGTGGTGATGGTGATGGTGGTGGTGGTGATGGTGGTGATGGTGGTGGTGGTGGTGGTGATGGTGATGATGGTGGTGGTGGTGATGGTGGTGGTGGTGGTGATGGTGGTGGTGGTGGTGATGGTGGTGGTGGTGATGGTGGTGGTGATGGTGGTGGTGGTGATGGTGGTGCTGGTGATGGTGGTGATGGTGGTGGTGATGGTGGTGGTGGTGTTGGTTATGGTGGTGGTGATGGTGGTGATGGTGGTGGTGGTGATGGTGGTGGTGGTGGTGATGGTGGTGGTGATGGTGGTGGTGTTGGTGGTAATGGTGATGGTGGTGGTGATGGTGGTGGTGGTGGTGGTGATGGTGGTGGTGATGGTGGTGATGGTGGTGGTGGTGGTAATGGTGGTGATGGTGGTGATGGTGGTGATGGTGGTGGTGGTGATGGTGGTGATGGTGGTGATGGTGATGGTGGTAATGGTGATGGTGGTGGTGATGGTGGTGGTGATGGTGGTGGTGATGGTGGTGGTGATGGTGGTGGTGATGGTGGTGGTGATGGTGGTGGTGGTGATGGTGGTGGTGGTGGTAATGGTGATGGTGGTGGTGATGGTGGTGGTGGTGGTGATAGTGGTGGTGGTGTTGGTGGTGTGGTGGTGGTGGTGATGGTGGTGGTGGCGGTGATGGTGGTGATGGTAGTGATGGTGGTGGTGGTGATGGTGGTGGTGATGGTGATGGTGATGGTGGTGGTGGTCGTGGAGGTGATGGTGGTGGTGGTGATGGTGGTGGTGATGGTGGTGGTGATGGTGGTGGTGGTGGTGATGGTGGTGGTGGTGGTGATGGTGGTGGTGATGGTGGTGATGGTGGTGGTGATGGTGGTGGTGGTGGTGGTGATGGTGGTGGTGATGGTGGTGGTGATGGTGGTGGTGGTGGTGGTGGTGATGGTGGTGGTGGTGATGGTGGTGATGGTGGTGATGGTGGTGATGGTGGTAATGGTGGTGATGGTGGTGATGGTGGTGATGGTGGTGGTGGTAATGGTGATGGTGGTGGTGATGGTGGTGATGGTGGTGGTGATGGTGGTGGTGATGGTGATGGTGATGGTGATGGTGGTGGTGATGGTGATGGTAATGGTGGTGGTGATGGTGATGGTGATGGTGGTGGTGGTGGTGGTGGTGATGGTGAAGGTGGTGATGGTGATGGTGGTGGTGGTGATGGTGGTGGTGATTGTGGTTGTGGTGGTGGTGGTGGTGATGGTAGTATGTTGTTTTCTCGACACTAATTACGAAGTACCTAATACTCGCTTCTTCGGATTTATGCTCTGATGAACTTAATATTTAAGTTTAGGAAAACATTTTCATGTGTACCACTCGACTAAAGCTGGAATATGACACGAGCTCGGTGTGAGCTTAAGGCAACGAAGCTAATGAAGCAAACACCGAACCGTCCGTTGAGCTGATCACGCTAGGCGTCGAACAGCAAATGAGACTCATAGCAGACGGGGCGAGGCACCGCTGTGTTCTGGTTGATGTATATACCAGTTGGCGGTATATTCATTTGTGTTCCAAGATATTGATGGTACAAGTTTATGGCTAAAACTAGTTCGATAAACAGCTCAAGGATACTCATTTGAGTTTTTTCAAAATGTTCAGAGCATTGTAATTTTAAAATGCTTATATAATCAATATTTAACTTCGATTTTGTAATTGTGGCTATTTATGGTGATGCATCTGTAAAAGGTGGCCAAAATCTGATATAATATGAATTCTAAACTTTACGAAAATATATAGATTTTCCCACTTGGTATACTTTAACTACCAATTAACAGAAACCATAAATGGGCAAGCTCATGCTTACTATAGGCACCATATGTTCTCCTTTATTCCAAACTCAAAATGTTCCACACGATGCAATTTTTGACTAATATGTTTCCAACGTCTTATACTAGCTCTCAAAAACACATTAGAGAAAATTGTTATATTTCTCTTAGAAGTAATGTTCCAATTTTTACTTTCTCTACACGTACTATGTACATAATGTATAGAGAATTCCATACTGAGATTTCACCGGAAATATGTTTTAGGCCCCCCTGTATCCAAAAAAAAAAACATTTTCAGAAAAAGGTCCGTGTGTGTCTGTGAACGCGATAGCTCAAAAACGAAAAGTCCGCTAAACACCAAAATTGATATTTAAGTTTAGTATCTTCCAAGGATGCGACAAGATTTTGAAAAAATCCCTCCACTCCGAGTACCCTTTACATGGACTTTTTTTCGAAATGTTTGATTTTCTAAAATATGGCTCTAACGATTTAACTTAAAATATCGTATTTTACATTTAGTTTATTCAAGGGGACACATATGTGCAGAAAACAAATGTGCAATAAAAGCTTCAACAAGAGGTTTACATTTGTAGCAATAGGGCAATTTACTAACCAATATCCTTGTGCATCATTGCGAGTACTATTTGCAATTTCACACAATTTGATGTAAAAACAAGCAAAGGTTGCAGTTTACCGTTAGAGAACATGCTACTACCCCAGTGTTAGAGCGAGCACGACGAAAATAAAAGGCCACCTGACCTCTGAAGGCACATGGAGTAATGAGCTCTAGGTGTGACACTGTTCATTACTTTTATTTCCTTTCTGGCAATTTCGTTTAGTAATATTGCAATAATTTGTCACTCACCTATTGAACTGAATAATAATAATAATAATAATAATAATAATAATAATAATAATATAATCGCAATTGTAATAATGTTGATAAAAATAATAACAACCAAAATAATATTGATAAAATAACAATAACAATAAGATAAACAATAGTAATATTGATAATAATAACAACAGCAATAATATTGATTATAATATAACCACAATAATAATATTGATTATAATATAATAATAATAATAAAAATAATACTGATAATAATAACAATAGTAATATTAAAAATAATAATAATAATAACAACACAATTTACTAATAAAAATAATACTGATAATAATAACAATAGTAATATTAATAATAATAACAACACTATTTACTAATAAAAATAATACTGATAATAATAACAATAGTAATATTAATAATAATAACAACAATAATTATGATAATAATAACAATAGTAATAATAATAACAACAATAATAATATTGATAATAATAACAACAATAATAATATTGATAATAATAACAACAATAATAATATTGATAATAATAACAATAATAATATTGATAATAATAGCAATAATAATATTGATAATAATAACAACAATAATATTGATAATAATAACAACAATCATAATATTGATAATAATAACGATAATAATATTGATAATAATAACAATAATAATATTGATAATAATAACAACAATGATAATATTGATAATAATAACAATAATAATATTGATAATAACAAGAATAATAATACTGATAATAATAACAATAGTAATATTGATAATAATAACAACAATCATAATATTGATAATAATAACAATAGTAATATTAATAATAACAACAATAATAATATTGATAATAACAACAATAATAATATTGATATAATAACAACAATAATAATATTGATAATATTAATAATAACAATAATAATATTGGTAATATTAATAATAACAATAATAATATTGATAATATTAATATGATAACAGTATTGATAATAATATTGATGACGATGATAATAATTATAATAATATTGATAATAATAATAATAATAATAATAATAATAATAATAATAATAATAATAATGACGATGGTGGTGAGTAATGAAACTATTTTCCGGGCTTCTAGATCGTGGTCCATTGGGTCTTGGAAGTTCCCAACATTTCGCCAAGAGCTGAGCTTGGCATCTCCATAGGTGATCCGGTGGCTGGTCAGAGCTCGAATGAATTTTGCGTTTTTTATAGGGTGTGGCCCCCCCTCCACCACACCTGGTGTCGATCATCCTAAAGGGATCTACAGCACCTCCCCTATCGGGCCCTAACTATGCTACAGGGACGAGTAGGAAACTTCGGTACCACCGAAGCAAACCAAAGGTTAGAGGGTGATCACTATAGACCGGATTACATATAATTTCAAAAACAACATACAATCGGCAATTTGTGTTAATTGCTTCACCAGAAGAAAGTATGGTTCACAAATTCTTTTGCATTTGGCTACTATGGTAAACTATGGTACTCCTCCAAATGTAGTAATAAGATTGTGTCGTCGATCGCTCCAAATACTCTTATAAGCACAAAAGGTCTGTTTCTATATCAACTGACGTCACTGGACAGTATTTGAATTTGGGTGCTATATTATAGTTTCTGGTCCCATTAATAAAACTGTCAGTTTGACACAAGGGTTCAAAGCCTGGGTTATTGCTCAAACTGTTTGCAAACCTTCCTCAGGGTTACTTCCGGCGCTAGACGAATTTTATTGATTACCTGTACATCAAACCTCGAGTTTCGAGCTTTTTAATACTCACAGGTATATACGAAAAATCTGTTGTGTTCCATTCACATGACTTTCTCTACATCTCTGCAAAAAAAAATTGTTTAACGTCCTTTCACCTGGTTGGTCATATCTGACAATGGATGAAATTGGTGAAATGAAGCTCAAATGTTCTCGAGGCCCATGGAGCTTGAAGTTACTCGACATTCGTCTTCTCAGGCTAAGGGAAAACCCCGAAAAAAACTTTTCCGGATAACTCACTGTGAGCGAGATTCGCATTCACGACCTTCTGAATGTGAGGCAGACACGCTACCACCGCACTACAGAGGCGGGCCAACAAATTAATGTTAAAATGCTTATGCTTCTATTTACTTCATGCTAAGCGAGAAAAAAACTCCATAGATTAAAGTGACAATGAAAAAGCTGGTTGCTATGTGATTGAAGTTCCTTTCTTTGAATGGAGAGGAGTTGACAAATTCCTGTATGTTTTTCAAAGCTGAAACCAAAAACAAGGAATATCTCAGAAATGAGCAACTCCACGATAAAAATATATACAGCATAAATTGTGTGTTTTAATGTGTTCTACATTTATTGTGTGGTAAGTTTTTGTCCATTTCTTGCGGTTTAGCAGTTATGCAAAGTTCTGTAAAATTCACCTAGAATAAAGTAGTCTTTAAAGGCTATTCCCCAAAAATTTAAGATATACATTTTATTTGTCAGGTAAATATCTTTAATATACGATATTTTAATCAAAATCGTTAGAGCCATTAATGAGCTTATTTTTTATTTATTTCATGCTAGTCGAGAAATTTAGCAGAAATAACTTATTTCTTTCTTTATTGTAAGTAGAAACGAAATAAGGGAGTATCATAGGTTAAAGTGAAAGCCAAAAGCTGGTTGCTATGTGACTAATGTTCCTTTGTTTGTATTGACAGGAGTTGACAAATTCCTGTATGAGAAAAGTATAAGCTTTTCAAAGCTGAAAACAAGAAAAAGAAATATCTCAAAAATAATCAACTGCACGACAAAAATGTATATAACATAAATTGTGTATTTTAACGTGCTCTACATTTTTTGTGGGTTAAGTTTTTGTCTATCTCTTACGGTTTAGTAGTTATGAAAAATTCATCCAGAATAAAGTAGTCTTCAGAGGCTATTCCCAGAAAATTCAGAATATACATTTTATTTGTCAGGTAAATAACTTTAATATATGATATTTTAATCAAAATCGTTAGAGCCATTTTTAGAAAATCAAAATTTTCGAAAAAACTTCCATGTAAAGGGTAGTTTGGGGTGGGGGGATTTTTCTCAAAATCTTCGTGTCGCATCCCTGGAAGATACTATACTTAAATACCAAGTTTGCTGTTTTACCGACTTTTCGTTTTTGAGTTATCGTGTTCACGGACACACACGGACCTTTTTCTGAAAATACTTTTTCTGGATACAGAGGACCCTAAAACATGTATTTCCAGTGAAATCTCGGTATCAAATTTTTTGTTTAGTGCAATATCTTCTCTATACACTATGTACATAGTGAGTATAGAGAAAGTAAAAATGTGTGCTAATCAACAGCTACTTATACTGAATTCTGGAATCGTTAAATGCTTCCTTGCACTTAGAAATTGCCAAAACCTCTCCACTATCGGATGGCTTCCAAATGTTCATTGTAAAACAACGCTAGGTACCCCAGCAAATTCCCACTGGTGCGGGAGGTAAAGACACCATTTTGTAGTTTTTCTCTGTGGGCCTTGAGAAATATTTTCTTTCTTGATGAAATCAGTTTGTTTGCATCCCCAAACGTGGATCGTACTTCTTCAACGAGGTGATGTAATCCGTGAGCGAAGCACGTCTATTGAATCACACATTTTGTGTAAAATATTTGGAGGACTTTTCCTGGTTTGATCGTGCATTGGAGAGCAACACAAACATCCATTCATCTGCAGAAGACCCTTGAAATATAGCTCTAATGTCCTCTTTCACAAATCTGGCGTTCGTAGAATGATTTACATTCGGTGATTCTTTGCAGGTCACCAAATAGGAAAAATCTGAAGCGTTACACTGACATGAGTTTCTCTAGCCGTTCTACAAACTTCTTACATAAGATTATTCTTCTTTCTGCACCTTGTTAATCGAGGTATTGAGCACAATGTTCTTATTACTTAGTTCCTTATAAGTAGGAAGAAAACAAGGGAATACACTAGGCTAAATCGATAGTCAAATGTTTTAAAAGCTGTCGTTACGCGATTGTCATTACAAATCGCTTCTTTTCTTGGCCAGGAGTAGAACAAATGAAAAACTGACACTCCTGTCTGAAAAAAGTATAAGTACTTCACAACTGAAACTAATAACAATGAATAACTCGAAAGCGGTAAGCTCCACGAAAAAAATATATATATGACGTAGGTTGTGTATTTTAACAAGTAAGTTGTTGTCTATCTATTACGGTTTACTAGTTATGCCAAATTAAGCAAAATTCACCCAGAAGCTATTCCCAGAAAATTCAAGATATACATTTTATTTGTCAGGTAAATATCTTTAATATACGATATTTATATCAAAATCGTTAGAGCCATTTTTAAGAAATATAAAATTTTCGAAAAAAATTCCATGTAAAGGGTAGTTTGGGGTGGGGGAATTTTTCTCAAAATCTTCGTGTCGCATCCCTGGAAGATACTGAACTTAAATACCAATCTTGGTATTTTAGCTACTTTTCGTTTTTGAGTTATCGTGTTCACGGACACACAGACACACGGAAAGGCTTTTTTTTGGTTTCAGGGGGTCCTAAAGCAGGTATTTCCGGTGAAATCTCGACGTCGAATTTTTGGGTGCAATGCAATACTTCTCTATCGCTATCTATGTACATTGTACATACGGGGCTAGAGAAAGTAAAAAGCAGTCTCTTGTTTTAATGCACCAGGAATGTGAGGGCCAAAATTGTGGGTAGTTTCATCAGCTAAAATCCAAATAATGTGATCCTTGAGTTCAATGTGTATTTCTCCCAGAACATGTAGATAAATTATCGCCATTTCATTCTTCCTTAATGTTGATTCATCTGATAATGCTGGTTTAAGCAATATTTGCGCAGAAAACCGTTGAGGTTAGGTTTTGTAAGTTTGTGGAGCGGAAGATTACTTATAACGAATGCTTCACATAAATCCATATTAAAGCGTTATTTTGGGTTCCCTCTGGAGGTTGAATCTTTGCTGATGTTATTTGCTACTGTTAAAGGTTGTTGTCGTGGGCCTCTTTAGCATTCCTGCGACCTTAAGACTTGACTTGACATGTTATTTGAAACTTTTTGGTGCACAAAACGTTTTACTCGCAATATCCATAGGTTAAAGTGACAGTCAAAAGCTGGTTGCTACGTGATTGAAGTTCCTTTCTTTGAATTGACAGGAGTTGACAAAATTCCTGTATGTTTTTCAAAGCTGAAACCAAAAACAAGGGCTATCTCAAAAAATGAGCAACTCCGCGATAAAAAATATATATACAGCATAAATTGTGTGTATTAATGTGTTCTACATTTATTGTGTGGTAAGTTTTTGTCCATTTCTTGCGGTTTAGCAGTTATGCAAAGTTCCGTAAAATTCACCTAGAATAAAGTTGTCTTTAAAGGCTGTTCCCAGAAAATTCAAGATATACATTTTATTTGTCAGGTAGATATCTTTAATATACGATATTTTAATCAAAATCGTTAGAGCCATTTTTTAAAAAATCTGATGTGTTCCATTCACATGACTGTCTCTTTATCTCTGTAAATTATTATTGTTAATGAGCTCATTTTTTATTTATTTCATGCTAATCGAGAAATTTAGCAGAAATAACTTATTTCTTTCTTTATTGTAAGTAGAAGCGAAATAAGGGAGTACCATAGGTTAAAGTGAAAGCCAAAAGCTGGTTGCTATGTGACTGATGTTCCTTTGTTTGTATGGACACGAGTTGACACATTCCTGTATGAGAAGAGTACTCGCAAATTCGACAGTTTATCTTATTTCGGTCATAAGTAAATGTTCCTGGATGGTCATTCTATTCACGAAACGGCATGTTATTTTTGAGTGGACACTATGCGTTGAACTTTGAACAAATGAATAGAAAACTAAACTGCAACAGTGCACTTTCTTTGTTACCGAACCGAGCTATGACAGTCGA
This sequence comes from Hymenopus coronatus, assembly GCA_030762935.1. Lineage (NCBI taxonomy): Eukaryota > Metazoa > Arthropoda > Insecta > Mantodea > Hymenopodidae > Hymenopus > Hymenopus coronatus. Next base: position 36,545,302 of record CM060893.1, read on the forward strand.
GGAGATCAAGCGGGTGTGCGGTCAGCAGGCTGTTGACTCTGTGTACCTATGTCGCGGTCGCTATAAAATATCAGAAGCTTGAGCCCACCCTTTGAGATTTCTAAAATATTGTATGCAACTTCGCCAGTTTTTGGTTAAAATATGCAATAACCGGTGAAGAGGGGCTAAATATGCAAATGCATATAATCCGGTCTCTAGTGATTATTAAGAAAGACGCTTGCATACAAGGGAGTGGGGAGTAGGTGCTGGTCTTGAAGATGCCCAGACTTGGACCTACGCATGCTCATACTGGGTTTGAGGAATCATGTTATCTTATGTTATCTTATACTTTACCATTCGTCGAGGCTTCAACTAGAGAGGAAGTTGATTTAGTGCTGCGTTCCTCAGCTGGTTGCTGTTGGTCCTGAAACATAAAAATTCTTTGGAAGCATATATACATTTGAAAGGGTAATTTGAGTATAGTTGCGTATGTCACCATATGTATATAAAATTCTTTAACTTTTTTCTTCTTTTTACTTTCTCTATAGGCACTATGTACATAGTATATAGAGAATGTATTGCACTCCACCAAAAAATTCGATACCGACATTTCACCGGAAATATATGTTTTAGGGTCCTCTTTATCTAAAAAAAGCATTTTCGGAAAAAGGTCCGTGTGTGTGTCCGTGAACATAACTCAAAAACGAAAAGTAGGTAAAATACCAAACTTGGTATTTAAGTTTAGTATCTTCCAGGGATGCGACACGAACATTTTGAGAAAAATCCCCCCACCCCCAACTACCCTTTACATGGAACTTTTTTAGAAAATTTTGATTTTCTCAAAAATGGTTCTAACGATTTTGATTAAAATTTCGTATACTAAAGATATTTACATGACAAATACAATGTATATCCTGAATTTTCTGGGAATAACCTCTGGAGAGTAGTTTATGCTGGATGAATTTTATGGAATTTTGAATAAGTGCTAAACCGCAAGAGATGGACAAAAACTTACGACACAAAAAACGTAGAGTACGTTAAAACACACAATTTATATTATATACATTTTTTCGTGGAGTTCATCGTTTTTGAGACATTCCTTTTCTTTTTTTTTTTTTTTTTTTTTTGGTTTCTGCAATGAAAAACTTATAGTTTTCTCATACAGGAATTTGTCAACTGCTGTCCATACATACAAAGGAGCTTCAGTCACATAGCAACCAGCTTTTAACCTATGATACTCCCTTATTTCGCTTCTACTTACAAGGAAGCAAGTAATAAGAATATTTCTGCTAATTTTTTCTCGATTAGCATTAAGTAAATGAAGCATAAGGGTTTTAACAATAATTCGTTACATAGATGTACAGAAAGTCATGTGAATGGAACACATCAGCTTTTTATACATATTTTACGTTTTTGACATTGTTGCTTTTAGTACAATAGTACTTGAAAGGCAACCATTGTTGGCACTTTCCTGCGTGCATTCCTTTGCCATAAATGTAATATGTACATTAATTTATTTCAAAGATAATAAATATTATATCAAATGTAAATGAATTTCTCTATCCAGCTTTCTTTAATTTCGTATAGGTTTTACTAACCATTCTTGCCAAAATGCACATATGTACAATGCACATAGTGGATAGAAAATGTATTTTGCTCCACTAAAAAAATTGATATCGGTATTTCACTGCAAATTCATGCTTTGAGACTTATTGAATAAAGAAAAAACATTTTTAGAAACATGTCTTCGCGCGCGTGTGTGCGTGTGTGTTTGTGTGTGTCTCTAAGCAACATAGCTCAAAAACGAAAAGTCGGTTAAATACCAAACTTGGTATCTTACGAGGATGCAACACGTAGATATTCAGGAATATGTTCCCTTCACATGGAACACTTTTCGAAAATGTAGACTATCTCAAACACTAACGACAAATGAAATGTATATCTTGAATTTTCAGGGACTGGCCTCTGAAGACTACTCATTCTAGATAACTTTGTATAAGTTTGCATACTGTAAGAGAGAGAAATATCCTTACTGCATAAAATATTTATTTTCCGTAAAACACTGTACACATTTTTTATTTTAATTTGGTAGAGTTAACCTTTTCGATATATTCCGAGGTATTGGTTTCCATTTTAAGCCATTTTCTCAAACCGAAACACATTTTTTTACTTTCTCTATAGTGTATAGAGAAGGTATTGCACCCCACCAAAAGTTCGATACCGAAATTTCACCGGAAATATATGTTTTAGGGTCCCCTGTATCCAAAAAAAGTATTTTCAGAAAAAGGTCCGTCTGTGTGTGTCTGTGAACAGGATAAGTCAAAAACGAAAATTCGGTGAAATACCAAACTTGGTATTAAAGTTTAGTATCTTCCAGGGATGCGACACGAAGATTTTGTGAAAAATCCCCCCACCCCAAACTATCGTTTACATGGAACTTTTTTCGAAAATTTTGAATTTCTTAAAAATGGCTCTAACGATTTTGATTAAAATATCGTATATTAAAGATATTTACCTACAAATAAAATGTATATTTTGAATTTTCTGGGAATAGCCTCTGAAGACTACTTTATTCTGGGTCAATTTTACGGAAGTTTGCATAACTGCTAAACTGTAAGAGATGGACAAAGACTTACCAGGTAACAAATGTAGAACAGTTTAAAACACACAATTTATGTTACATACATATTTTTCGTGGAGTTGATTGTTTTTGAGATATTCCTTGTTTTTGGTTTGAGCTAAAAAAAAAACATGTTTCTCATACAGGACTTTGTGACTCTTGTCCATACAAAGGAACTTCAGTCACATAGCAACCTGCTTTTGACCATCACTTTAACCTATGGTACTCCCTTATTTCGTTTCTACTTACAAGGAAGCAAGTAATAAGACTATTTCTGCTAATTTTTTCTCGATAGCAGGAAGTAAATTAAAAAATAAGCTTTTTAACAATAATTTATTGCAGAGCTATAGAGAAAGTCCTGTGAATGGAACACATCAATTTTTTTTTAAGTTTAACGTTATAACGGACGATGAATGAAATTGGTGAAATGATGCTCAAATGATCTCGGGGTCCATGGAGCCTAAAGTTACCCGACATTCGTCTTCTCAGGATAAGGGTAACCGAAGAAAACCTTATCCGGGTAACTCACGCTAGGTGAGATTCGAACTCAGCCTTTTGAATGTGAGATAGACACGCTACCCAGGTCTCTCTTTTGTTTACTCCAGTAAGCAACGAGAACCGAATTTCGATTGTTTCACATATCAACCAGCTTACTTTAGGCTAGTGCATTCCCTTGTTTCTCTTCCACTTACAAAGAAGCAAGTATTAACACCAATACTAGTATGATGTAAAAGGATAATCTTTTGTAGAAAAGTTTGTTTGTGGTTCAGCTAGATGAACTCATGTAAACGGAACACAACGGAACGGATTTTTTGTTTCTGTTTCATGCTGAGATAAATATTTACGGAAATGGCTTTATAAGATATTTCATTGTAGGATGCAAGGGGATACACGGAGCGGAAGAGTGTATGAAATATCTATAAAAAAATCTGATGTGTTCCATTCACATTATTTTCTCTACGTCTCTGTAACAAATTATTGTTAAAAAGCTTATGCTTTTATTTACTTCATGCTAATGGAGAAAAATTAGCAGAAATAGTCTTAATACTTGCTTCCTTATCAGTGGGAAGCGCAATAAGGTAGTACCATAGGTTAAAGTGAAAGCCAAAAGCTGGTTGCTATGTGACTGAAGTTCCTTTGTTTGTATGGACACGAGTTGACAAATGGCTGTATGAGAAAATTATAAGTTTTTTTAAGCTGAAACCAAAAACAAGGAATATCTAAAAAACTATCAACTACATGAAAAAATGTATATATTATAAATTGTGTACTTTAAAGTGCTGTACATTTTTTGTGTGGTAAGTTTTTGTCCATCTCTTACGGTTAAGCAGTTACGCAAAATTCCATAAAGTTCAACCAGAATAAAGTAGTCTTGAGAGGCTATTCCCAGAAAAATCAAGATATACATTTTATTTGTGAAGTAAATATCGTTTGAGACATTTTTAAGAAAATCGTGTAGAGAAAATAAAAAACAAGCGACTTAGATTTCGGATTTGAAATTCCATAGTTTTTCCACGTTATCGAGGAAAAAAACTGAGATGTGACAACAAACAGTGGTGGATTATTAAGAACTTCAAATCAGTGCCAATGAAGTCTCCGAAATTTCCGATGCCACATAAAATTAATGGATAAATTATGTGTTTTACAGAAATCTGCATTTTAAAGTTTTTGTCTAGTTTTCTTAGTTTATCGGTTATAAGTAAGTTAGAAAATTAATTTTTATTGAAGGAGATTCCAGAGACTATTCTCAAAAAATTGAAGACATACGTTTTATTTATCAAGTAAATATAGGTATCAAATTCGTATATTGTATTTAATTTTGAGAAAAAAAATTTTGCGTAAAAGGTTGTTTTCGGTGTGAGGACTACCATATCTACCTAACTGGGAGATGCTGAATGTAAATACAGAGTTTGGTATTTCTCTTCTCTCTCTGTCTCCCTTTCTCTCATACATACCCACTCACAGGCACATTCGAACCTTTTTCTAAAAAAACATTTTCTTACTTTCTCTACACGTACATGTACATAGTGTATAAAGAAGGTATTGAACTCCACCCAAAAATTCGATACTGAGATTTCACCGGAAATATATGTTTTGGGGTCCCCAATATCCAAAAAGATCCGTTTGTATGTGTGTGTATCCGTGCGTCTGTGAAAAACCAAACTTGGTATTTAAGTTTAGTATCTTCCAGGGATGCGACACGAAGATTTTGAGAAACCCCCCCCTCCCCAAACTCACCTTTACATGGAAATTTATGCGAAAATATTCATTTTCGAAAAAATGGCTCTAGTGATTTTGATTAAAATATCACATATTAAGGATATTTACCTGACAAATAAAATGCATATCTTGAATTTTCTGGGAATAGCCTCTGCAGACTACTTTATTCTGGACGAAATTTACGGAATTTTGCATCACTGCTAAACCGTAACAGATGCAAAAAAGCTTACTATACAAAAAAAGTAGCGCACTTTAAAACACACAATTTATGTTATATGCATGTTTTTGATGGAGTTGATCGTTTTTGAGATTTTTCTTAATTTTGGTTTCAGCTTGAAAAGCTTATACTTTTCTCTCACAGGACTTAGTCAACTCCTGTCGATACAAAAAAAAAAAAAAAAGGAACTTTAGTCACACAGCAACCAGTTTTTGACTATCACTTTAACCTAAGGTACTCCCTTATTTCGCTTCTACTTACAAGGGAGCAAGTAATAAGACTATTTCTGGCAATGCTTATCGATTAGCATTAAGTAAATAGAACAATAAACTTTTTAACACTAATTTGTTGCAGAGATATAGAGAAAGTCATGTGAATGGAACACATCACCTTTTTTTCACTCAGAACATATATTTTCGGTATGGAATTTTTAGGCGGATAAAGTGTTTTCTCTACTTAGTATTAGTAGGTGAGGGAGAAAGTAAAAATCTGATGTGTTCCATTCACAAGACTTTCTCTACATCTCTGTAAATTGTTATTATTAATAAGCATATCTTTTATTTATTTCATGCTAATCGAGAAAAATTAGCAGAAATAGTCTTATTTCTTGCTTTATTGTAAGTAGAAACGAAATAAGGGAGTACCATTAGTTAAAGTGAAAGCCAAAAGCTGGATGCTATGTGACTGATGTTCCTTTGTTTGTATGGACAGGAGTTGACAAATTCCCGTTTTTCAAAGCTGAAACCAAGAAAAAGGAATATCTCAAAAACGATCAATTCCACGAAAAAAATGTATATAGCAATAATTGTGTGTTTTAACGTGCTCTACATTTTTTGTGAGGTAAGGTTTTGTCCATTACTTACGGTTTAGCAGTTATGCAAACTTCCTCAAGAATAAAGCAGTCTTCAGAGGCTATTCCCAGAAAATTCAAGATATACATTTTATTTGTCAGGTAAATATCTTTAATATACGATATTTTAATCAATATCGTTAAGGCCATTTTAGAGAAAATCAAAATTTTCGAAAAAAGTTCCATGTCTTTGGTAGTTGCGGGTGGGGAGATTTTCTTGCAAATCTTCGTGTCGCATCCTTGGAAGATAGTTTGGTATTTAAGGGTCTTTTCGTTTTTGAGCTATGCTGTCCACAGGCACACCCAAGGACCTCTTTCCAAAAATGCTTTTTTTTTTTTTGGATTCAGGGGGACCCAAAACGTGTTTATCCGGTGAAATCTCGGTATCGAATTTTTGGGTGCAATACAATACCTTCTCTATAAACTATGTACATAGCACGTGTAGAGAAAGTAAACCTGGAGGAGGAAATTGAGGGAAGAATTGTAGAATATGTAATTTCTGGACAATTTCAGATAAATGCCATCTTTAACATGTAACAGCTATCGACACTGTCTTTTGTAAGCGTTACGATTATAATAGCATGTTACAAGCAGTGATTGTGGATTTGTTATAAAGTATTACATTTGCCTAACTTAATTAAACCGCTATGTTTTAGTGATAAACACCGTGGCTAAAATGCTGATATACCTGCTTTAAAAATCTGATATGTTTCGTTCACTTGACTTTCTCTGCAACTCAACAAAAAATTATTGTTTATAAGCTAATGATTCTATTTACTTCAAGCTAATCTAGAAAAAATTAGCAGAAATATTCTTATTATTTGCTTCCTTGTAACTACAAATAAGGGAGTAGCGTAGGCTAAAGTGACAGTCAAAAAGTTTGGTATTTAATCAACTTTTCGTTTTTGAGTTACCGTGTTCACAGACACACGGACGCACGCACACGGACCTTTTTGTGAAAATGCTTTTTACTTTCTTCGTACTATGTACATAAAACATAGAGAAGATATTGTATTTCACCCAAAAATACCATATCGAGATTTCACCGGAAATATATGTTTTGAGACCTGAATCCAAATAAATCATTTTTAGAAAAATGTCCATGTATGTCAAGAAAATCCCCTCCCCCCACCATAAACTACCCTTTACATGGAAAAAAAAAATCTAAAATTTTGTTTTACTTAAAAATGGTTCTAACGATTTTGATTAAAATAGCACATATTAAAGCTATTTCTATCACAAATAAAACGTATACCTTGACTTTTCTGGGAATAGCCTCTGAAGACTACTTTATTCTGAGTGAATTTTATGGAATTTTGCATAGCTGCTAAGCTGTAAGAGATGGACAAAAATTTACCACACAAGAAATGTAGAGCATGTTTAAACACGCAATTCATGTTGTATACATTTTTTCGTGGAGTTGATTGTTTTTTAGGTATACCTTTTTTTTTTTTTTTGTTTCAGCTATAAAAACATACTTTTCTCATACAGGACTTTGAGAACTCGTGCCCATACAAAGGAACTTCAGTCACATAGCAACCAGCGAAATAAGGGAGTAGCATAGGTTAAAGTGATAGTCAAAAGCTGGTTGCTATGTGACTGAAGTTCCTTTGTTTGTATGGATACGAGTTCTCAAAATCCTGTATGAGAAAAATATGTTTTTATAGCTTAAACCAAAAACAAGGAATATCTCAAGAACAATCAAATCCACGAAAAAGTGTACACAGCATAAATTGTGTGCTTTAATGTGCTCTACATTTTTGTATGGTAAGTTTTTGTGTCTCTCTTACGGTTCAGCGCTTAGGCAAAATTCCGTAAAATCCATCCAGAATAAAGTAGTCCTCAGAGGCTATTCCCAAAAATTAAAGATGTACATTTTATGTGTAAGGTAAATATCTATAATATACGAAATTTTAATCAAAATGGTGAGAGTCATTTTTGAGAAAAAGAAAAATTTCGAAAAAAGTTCCATGTAAAGGGTAGTTGGGGGTGGGGGGATTTTTCTCAAAAGCTGCGTGTCGCATCCCTGGAAGATACTAAACTTAAATAACAAGTTTGTTATTTTTCCGACTTTTCGTTTTTGAGTTATCGTGGTCACAGGCACACGGACACACACACACACACGCGCGCGCGCGGACGTTTTTCTGAAAATGCTTTTTTTGGATACAGGTGTATTTCCGGTGAAATCATGGTATCGAATTTTTGGGTGGAATACAAAACTTCTCTATCCCTATGTACATTGTACATATGGGGCTAGAGAAAGTAAAAGGAAGAGATTAGGTGCATATTGGTGTGCATTAAGACTTTTCCGTGTGCAAGCATGCTGCTCCACAGCTGTTATGACGTCAGACGGAACGTCACCGCGTGGTTGTAACTGGTAGCATGTGTTGCATCAGCTGTTTTCCCCGCTCGTCTGACCAATCACACGACGCGTGAAAAGTCAATGCACAACGTAGCGCGTGCCCCACCTCTTCCGTCAACTGTAGCAAAGTGACAGTCGCCGGGCGCAGACGTCCCTCTGGCATGTTGAGCTGACCCAACATTTTGAACACAATCTTCCACTCATGCCGCCGAATTCTGACGATGCTTCCAGCGCGCTCTGGGTCTTTGGATATGGCTCCTTGTGTTGGCACCCTGGCTTCGAATTCGAGAACTCCGTTACTGGATATATACGTGGCTATTCCAGGAAGTTCTGGCAAGGAAACACCACGCACAGAGGGACAGAAAATAAGGTTAGTTACAAATTTTACTGTCAATTTATACACACGAAAACTTAAGTATTTTAAAATATTTAATAATAAGGTAATTATAGAGAACTTGGGCCCCTCTAGAAATTAAACAAATTGTGGTTTGACTGTAAGTTTGGTTTATACTTGTTACGTTTTCACCAATTTTTTTTTTTATCAGAAAAGCTCCGTAATTAAGTTAAACGCTAATTTATTACGTGCGCGTAGCGAACCTTTTTTGTAAATACTTATGAAGTATGCTGCCTAGAAGGAGTGGAATATAAATAAAGAAGTCTTGTAGTACTTTTGCAATGTAAATATATAATAATACTACACACTAAAGTGCCTAAAACCTGAGTTTCATTGTCGGCGACAGGCGAACAGTGTTGTGGAATGCAACACCGGCATATGTCGCTAGGCGCTGTGCTGATGTATGACAAGTATGTTTCACGCAGATACAGCTGTTCAGTGAATTTTATTATGCAGAACTTCGGCCACTCTAAAATCGAATGAAACTAAGTGCGATTGATTGACTTTGTATTTATGATGACAATTTCAAATTTAGCGCGAGGTTAGATTCCAATCCGTTTAGGTTAGTGTGTGTATATAAATTTATGTTTCTAATTTTATATCGTGGTAGTACCTCATTATCGATATTTCCAACAACTCCTAACAGCGCAATGGATACAACATTAGTTTTCTAAACCATCTCCCCACCCATAATCCCTCTCTAATCACACCGGTCCCGTTAGAGTGCAAAACTGGCATAAGTCGCAGCGGAGAGATGTAGTGGCCCAAGTTGTAAATAATTACCAATAATAATAATAATAATAATAATAATAATAATAATAATAATAATAATATACGATGGTTCCGCCACTTAGCATTACTTCTATACGTGGGCACTTTTGTAATTAGAGTTACATACTGGTCTCTTATAAACATTTAGGGCCCTAGGCTGCAAAGCGTAGCTCAACGTAGAGGGCCCTACGCCGCAAAGCATAGCTGAGGGATCTGTGAAGCTAAAACCCCAATGATCCCAAGAATAAGTCAAAATTTCGGCAATCTGGCAACTTTCACATCTGAACATCGTAGTGTGTTCAACACTTTCAAGTATGAATCGCCAGTAAAAGTTGCGTGTATGTGTGTGTGCGTGCGTATGCGCGCGCGCATGTCCGTATGTGTGGTGATACCATCGTATAGCTTTACAATAATAATAATAAATAAATAAATAAATTAGATACCACAACCTTATACCTTTAATATCTGGAAAAATATTCTGTTATAATGAGGATGATAGTAGTAGTGGTAGTTTTGGTAGTGGTGGTGGTGGTAGTAGTACAAATAATATATTTGTTAAAATAACATCTGAATTAGGTACTCGTATAACCTCAATTTCTTCATTAACGTTTTAATGTGGCCATTGCTTGCTCATACAGAATTCTTTTTTTTTTTTTCTTTCTAATTTTAAAGTTTCTTTTGTTTAAAGCAATGCTTCTGTGAAAGTCCTAAATCTGCCACTCCAAGCCTATTAACCCGAAGTTTAGACCAGGCCATGCAATGCATTCAATACATAAAAAATGCCACGTTCGTTTATGCTGAACAGTTTTTAAGAAGTTGTTTGATAATCTGTAAATAAACATGAGTCATTTTATGACGATGGTCCCTGTGGTGAACCACTGAACATTTTTGACTGAAAAGTTAATTTAAGATTTTTAAGAAAGATATAAACAGCGTGTGTTAGAAGTGTCTACTAATTTCTCATACACGTATGATGGAGTTTCTGTCAAAATGGACATCCTCGATATCACATTTTTTGTCTTATCAGTTGCAAAATTATGGTTGCTTGGATAAACATGATGCATAATATACGTAGCTTTAATAAGTAGCAATAAAATAATTCGTTTCAGTGGGCGTGTCTATTTTTAGACACAGCTGTTAAGGTTTTACAGATTCGAAAACCTGAAAGAACCTAGTTTTTTTTTATTAAACCTAATTCTTGGGGCAATGTAACCTAGCACGTAGGAAATAATCTTCAAATGTGAATATAAACATGGTAAGCGGCCATTGTATTCCAAAAGTTTATAAAACTGAAAGCCAATTCTCCTTATGAACACTATTGTAGCATATTTAATAAAAGTACTAGGAAAGACTGCTTATTTATTGAAAATTAGTTTTGAAAATGTACATAAAATTTGCTAAATAAATGTGGCACCTTAAGTGTTTAACACTTATAAAAGAGAGGGCATTAAATTGCTACGAGGTATTGAAATGTGCGACGTGTTCGTAGGCTTTCACGGCCTACTACTAGTAAAATATAACATACTTTCCTGGATTGTAGGCCATGGTCGAACAATAAAATTATTGAAACTGACGTTTCGTCCTTAACTGTGAAGGACATCCTCAGAAATGTTGAAATATTTTCATAAAATAAGACTTTTGTCTTACTTTGACTTCTTAAAAAACACAAAAAACAACAAAAAACAAAACATGATTACCTTCAAATCATTTTATGAAATGTTATATAAAATTGGAAAATAGCACACAAGAATGATTCGAAATGAAAATTTGTATAAATACTCTAATCTACACAAAAGCGTATTATTGGTTTCGCCGTTTTAGCGCAAATCCGGAATTGTATATACAGTACACCATTGCACTTAAACATTAGTTGGCCTCAAGAGCTTTTCAAACTATAAGCGATATTATTATTGTTATTATTATTGTTGTTATTATTGTTGTTATTATTGTTGTTATTATTGTTATTATTGCATTAAATGCGACTCTCTCTCTCTCTATCTCTCTATCTATCCAGCTCTTTTACGGTGCTTCTTCTTCTTTTTCTCACACTTTAATTCTATTTCTCTATCTCTTTATTTCCCTCTCTCTCTCTCTTTCCCTCACCATCGTTTCTCCTTTCTCGAAGTCCCTCCAGCTCACATCACCTCAAATCTCTTCTCTGTGTGCACCTTATATGTAACATGTTTTGGATATCAACAACCGTTTTTTTTTCTGGACTTTTATTTGTAATAAAAATTAAATATACATACCTAAAAACATTTAACTGTCCACAAAGTTGTGCCTCTTCCTTCAGTCAAGAGTGTGATCTGGAAACATACTGTTTCTCGTGATAACAAGTTTATGTGTGTTAATAACAGTAACAAAAGCTGCTTTAAGTTCTAAGGCAATGATAATGATAATAATTAATAATAATACATTCCTAATATTAATAATAAACGAGTTATTAATTTTGTGCCCCATTATTTCCCCCAGTTTAAAGTATCTTTGCTTTCGTGCATTTATTGCCGTCTGTATGTAATGGTTACCATGCTAACTTCATTTACCTAAAGTCGCGGGTTCAAACCCGGCGGAGGACAAAGGATTTTTTCGGGTGTAAGCATCGTAGATCTACGGCACGTAAAAGAACCTCAAGTCTGATAGAGAGATGTGGTGGAAGATTTGCCTCGCTCTGGTCGGCCAGAACTGAACTGAACATCACTAAAGTGAAGAAAATGGTGTCTGAAAATCGTCATTAGGTCTGAGAGAGGTTGCCGCTGAACTTTCTGTGTCTCACGAATCGATTCGTACCATTTTAATCGATTGTTTTGGCATGACACGCGTTGCAGCTCGGTTAGTTTCGAAAGACTTGAATCTTCTACAAAAACTCAATCGCGTAAGGGTTGCTGAAGACATGCTAGAACGAGCCAGGTGCGACGAAACGCATTGTAACTGGTGATGAGACGTGGGTTTACGAGTTTGACACTCAAACCAGTCAACAAGCTTCCGAATGGAAACTTGATCAAAACTGAAGGTCATGTTGACAGTTTTTTTCGATTATCGCGGTGTCGTGCACTCAGAGTTCTTGCCAGAAGGTCAGATGGTAAATAAAGACTATTATCTGAGCGTTATGCGGCTTTTGAGAGAACAAATACGGCGAAAAAGAACAGATTTGTGGAACGACAACTCATGGATTCTGCACCACGATAACGCAATAGCTCACAAGGCTATTATTGTGAACGAATTTCTGGCCATAAAAGTCAACAAATTTCATCGAACAACCACCGTATTCACCTGATCTGGTTTCTACTGATTTATTTCTCTTTCCAAAACTCAAGTTACCACTTCGAGGCACCCGTTTTCAGTCGATAGCAGACATAAAGGAAAATTCGCGGCGACAATTGACATCGATTCCTAAAAGTGCGTACAAAAAATGTTTTGATGATTGGATTATTTTTGGCATAAATGTCTAATTTCAGAAGGGGCCTACTTTGAGGACGATGAAATAAAATTGGATGAATAATTCATTTTTTGTGTTTTATTGGCAAATTCCCGGAACTTTCTTGACACAGTAGTATGTTAAGATGTGTTGCATTCAAATGCTTTTCTATACCTATTCGGTAACAAATTTCGGTATCGTGTGTTTGAATGTACATTCTACGTATGGGGTAGATATATGTCATGTGTTACATTCAAGTCTTTTCTCTACCTGTTCGTAACAAGTTTTCTAATAAAAGCTTATTCTTCTATCTGCTTTATGCTAATCATAATAAACAACAAATGAGATAGCAGAAACGCTCTTATTACTTACCTCCTTATCCATAAGTAGAAAGGTAATAATGGAATGCACTAGTCTAAAGCGACAGTAATTTTTACTTTCTCTACACGTACTATGTACATAGTGTATAGAGGAAGTATTGTATTCCATCCAAAAAGACGATACCGAGATTTCGCCAGAAATGCATGTTTTAGGTTCCCTGAATCCAAAAAATATCATTTTTAGAGAAAGATCCACGTGTGTGTGTGTGTGTGTGTGTGTGTGTGTGTGCGTTTGTACATGTATGTGAGTGTGTCTGTCTGTGGACAACATAGCTGAGAAACGATAAGACCGTTAAATACCAAATTCGGTATTTAGGTATAGTAGCTTTCAAGGATGCGACACCAAGATTTTGAAGAAAATTCCTCACTACTAACTGGCAAAAATTTCGAAAATTTTTATTTTCTTAAAAATGGCTCTAACGATTTTGATTAAAATCACGTATATTAAAGCTATTAGGACGCCGAATAAAATATATATCTTGAATTTTCTGGCAATAGCTTCTGAAGACCTCTTTATTCTGGATGAATTTTGCCGAATTTTGCATAACTGCTAAACCGTAAGATATGGACAAAAATTACCATACAAGAAATGTAGAGCACATTAAAACACCTAATTTATTTTATATACTTTTTTTTCGTGGAGTTGATCGTTTTTAAGATATTCCTTGTTATTAGCTTCAGTTTTGAAAGACTTATACTTTTCTCTTACAGGGATTTGTCAACTCCTCTCCATACAAACAAAGGAACGTCAGTGACATAGCAACCAGCTTTTGACTATCACTTTACTTTGGTACTCCCTTATTTCGCTTCTACTTACAAGGAAGCAAGAAATAAGACTATTTCTGCTAATGTTTTCTCGATTGGCATGAAGTAAATAAAAGCATTAGCTTTTTAACAATAATGTGTTGTAGAGATGTAGAGAAAGTCATGTGAATGGATCACATCAGATTTTTTTTTAAAAGCTGTCGCTATGCCATTCTCTTTGTGTAGCCAGGAATTAAAAACATAAGAGCTATGAAACGAAGGATGCCTTCCCAGGATTTTCTCGGAAATAGTTAACACTGCAATAAATAAATAAAAATAAATAAATAATAAAAATCTTCGTAAATTATGTGGTTTACATTTTTGTGCAGTAACGTTTTGTTTGTCTTAAGATTAACTAGTTCTGCAAAAGTCCTCCAGAATAAAAGGACTTAACCGGCGATTCCCAGGAAATTCAAGATATAATATATTTTATTCTGAAGTAAATATGTTTCATAATATGGTGTTTTAATCAAATTCGTTAGCCATTTTTGAGAAAACAAAATTATAGACATTTTTTCTCAGGTAAGGTTACTTGGGAGTAGGGGATATTCATGAAATCCTTCGACTCGCTTCCTTGGCGGATGCTGAAATCAAATATCAAGATTGGCCACGGTCATTTCGTTTTTGAGTTATATTGTAGGTACACGCACGTACACACATGCACACATACACATAAACACATGCATACGATTCTAGTTTTATTGATATATTTGTATTAAAGTATAGTTATTACTTTCTCTACACGTACTATGTACATAGTGCATACAGAAGGTAATGTTTTCTAACCCAAAAATTCCTTGTCGACATTTCACTGAAAATACAAGCTTTGGGTCCCCCTGAATCCTAAAAAAGCAATTTGGGAAAAAGGTACGTGTGTGTTGTGTTTGTGTCTGTGGAGAGCATAGCTCAAAAACGAAAAGACCGTTAAATACCAAAATTGGTATTTAAGTTAGGTATCTTCCAAGGATGCGACACGAAGATTTTCAAAAAAATCCCCCACCCCCAACTACCCTTTACATAGAACTTTTTTTCAAACATTTTGATTTTTTAAAAAATGGCTCAAACGATTTTGATTAAAATATCGTATATTAAAGACATTTACCCGACAAATAAAATGTATATCTTGAATTTTCTGGGAGTAGCCTCTGAAGACCACTTTAATGTGGATGAATTTTGCGAAATTTTTCATAACTGCTAAACCGTAAGAGATAAACAGAAACTTACCACACAAAAAATATTGAGCAAATTAGGATACACAAGTTGTGTTCTATACATTTTTTCAAGAAGTTGATCATTTTTTAGATATTCCTTGTTTTTGCTTTCAGCTTTGAAAAACTTACTCTTTTCTCATAGAAGAATTTGTCAGCTGCTGTCCATACAAACAAAGGAACTTCAGTCGCATAGCAACCAGCTTTTGGCTAATACTTTAAGCTATGATACTCCCTTATTTCGCTTGTGCTTACAGGGAAGCAAGTAATAAGACTATTTCTACTAATTTTTCTTGATTAGAATGAAGTAAATAGAAGCATAAGCTTTATAACAATAATCTGTTCAGTGATGTAGAGAAAGTCATGTGAATGAAGCACATCAGATTTTTTAATGCTAGTTTTCTAAGGATTTTATTTCCTGGCCTCTTGTGCCGAAAAACAGCTTTACTGTACATAATAATGCCATAGATGTTAGGTACCTGTCTCTTCGTACGTGAATATACGCACGCTTCAATAACTTAGATATGTTTTAGAAAGAACTTCATTTGTTCACCAAGTTTATCACACTGACTTTTATGTTCCAAACTTTGTTGAAAGTGTATCAGACTTTGAAGCAGCTGTAAAATTGAACTCGGGTAAACAAGTGTTAAAATACGCAACAGTTATGCTCACTAGATTCTTATACATAAACATCTCCAAATGTTTTTGCATTCAAAGACTGACTGAAATTTTCTTTACACATTTTGGCGACGTCCGTTCAGTAAATTTGAAAAACCATTAATGTTTCACTTTCGCAACTCATGACTTTAATGATGAAAGACGCCATTAACGTCATAGACACATCAGCTGATGGCATCTTGAGACCTTGAACCCTTATTGCTCATAACCTCTCAACACCGCTTGACAATAAGAACACTTCACTGGATTAAACGAGTAAACATATTTGCCGAAAGCTCTTTGGTTTTTTCTGACAAAGGCTTAACAAGCAAATGAATTAATCATAAAAAAAAACTTATGTGCTCCATTCACATGACTTTCTCTTCATCTCTGCAATAATGTTTTGTTAAAAAGCTTATACTTCTATTTACTTCATGCTAATTGAGAAACAATTAGCAGGAATAGTCTTTTTTACTTGCTTCCTTGTAAGTAGAAGCGAAATAAGGTTAAAGTGATAGCTGGTTGCTATGTGACTGAAGTTCCTTTGTTTGTATGGACAGCAGTTGACAAATTCCTGTATGAGAAAGTATGTTTTTTAATGCTGAAACCGAAAAAAAGGAGTATCGCAAAAACTATCAACTCCACGAAAAAATGTGTATAACATAAATTGTGTGTTTTAACGTGCTCTATAATTTTTGTGTGGTAAGTTTTTGTCCATCCCTTACGGTTTAGCAGTTACGCAAAATTCCGTAAAATTCATCCAGAATAAAGTAGTCTTCAGAGGCTATTCCCCAAAAAATTCAAGATATACATTTTATTTGTCAGGTAAATGTGTTTAATATACAATATATTAGTCAAAATCGTTAGAGCCATTTTTTAGAAAATCAAAATTTTCGAAATTTTTTCTATGTAAAGGGTAGTTTAGGGTGGGGGCATTTTCTTGAAAATCACCGTGTCGCATCTTTGGAAGATGCCAACCTTAAATATCAAGTTTGGTTTTTAATGGTCTATTCGCTTTTGAGCTATGCTGCCCACAGACACACACACATACACACACACGGACATTTTTCTAAAAATACTTTTTTTTGGATTAAGGGGGTGTCAAAACATATATTTCCGATGAAATCTAGGTATCGAATTTTTTAGTACAATACAATACCTTCTCTATACACTATATACATAGTACGTATAGAGAAAGTAATAAGCTTTCTAACAATAATTTGTTACAGAGATGTAGAGAAAGTTATGCGAATGAAACAGAGCAGATTTTTTAGGTTTTGTTTCAAACTAAGCAAGAAGATTTCAATATGTGTGAAACCATTCATGTGTTTATTAGTAGCAACTAATTCTTGTTATTTTTTCTTTTTTACATTCTCTACCCATACTATGTACATAGTGTATAGAGAAGGTATTGAATTGTACCCAAAAATTCGATACCGAGATTTCACTGGAAGTACATGTTTTGGGTCCCACTGAATGCAAAAAAGCATTTTCAGAAAAAGGTCCGTGTGTGTGAGCGTGTGTGTGTGTGTATGTGTGTGTGTGGGCAGGATAGCTCCAAAACGAAAAGACCGTTCAATACCAAACTTGGTATTTAAGTTTGCTATCTTCCAAGGATGCGACACGAAGATTTTCAAGAAAATTCCCCCACCCCTAACTACCTTTTACATGGAACCTTTTTCTAAAATTTTGTTTTTCTCAAAAATGGCTCTAACGACTTTGATTACAATGTGATATATTAAAGATGTTTACACTACAAATAAAATGTATATCTTGAGCTTTCTCGAAAAAACTCTGAAGACTACTTTATTCTGGATGATTTTTACGGAATTTTGCATAACTGCCAAACCATAAGAGATGGAGAAAAACTTACCACACAAAAAATGTAGAGCACTTTAAAACACACAATTTATGGTATATACATTTTTTTCGTGGAGCTGATAAGTTTTTTATACATTCCTTGATTTTGGTTTCAGCTTGGAAAAACATAATTTTCTCATTTAGGAATTTGTCAACTCGTGTCCATACAAACAGGAATTTCAGTCACATAGCAACCAGCTTTTGACTATCACTTTAACCTATGGTACTCCCTTATTTCGCTTGTACTTACAAGGAAGCAAGTAATAAGTTTATTTTTGCTAATTTTTTCTCGATTAGCATGACGCAAATAGAAGAATAAGCTTTTTAACAATAATTTGTTGCAGGGATGTAGAAAAAGCCATGTGAATGAAACACCAGATTTTTTTTTTTTTTCAATTTTAAACTAATTAACTTTGCTGTACACAGACCGTGCAAAGCAAACCGAGCATAAAGGGTTTCACATAGTGACCACTTTTTTAAAGGTTTGATTATCGTTTAGGCAAGTGTATCCATCTATTTCTCCTCTACTTACAAGGAAACAAGTAATAAGACCAATTCTGCTAGTGTTTATCCAAATTATCATGCTGAATATAAAAGAATAATCTCTTGTAAGAAGCATATGTTTGTGGAACACCTAGAGAAACTTACGTGAATGAAACACTCAAATTTTTACAAATTGTATTTCTGAAAACATAGCGTGTTATATGGTTTAACACGCGTTTTAAACATCAACAGCCATTTTTCAATCTCTAAACGTACTGTGTACGTAGTGTATAGAGAAGGTATCTGTTGCATTGCATCCAAAAAATTCCATGCCGAGATTTCACTGGAAATACAAGTTTTAGGGCCTCCTGTATAAAAAATCTGATGTGTACCATTCACATAACTTTCTCTATATCCCTGCAACAAATTATTCTTAAAAAGCTTATACTTCTATTTACTTTAATCAGAAAAAATTAGCAGAAATAGTCTCATTGCTTGCTTCCTTGTAAGTAGAAGCGAAATAAGGGATTGCCATAGGTTAAAGTGATAGTCAAAAGCTGGTTGCTATGTCAATGAAGTTCCTTTGTTTACATGGATCGGAGTTGACAACTTCCTGCATGAGAAAAATATGTTTTTCATAGCAGAAACCAAAAATAAGGAGTGTCTCAAAAACGACGAACTCCAGGAAAAAATTTTATATAATATAAATTGTGTGTTTTAACGTGATCTACATTGTTTGTGTAGTAAGTTTTTGTCCATCTCTTACGGTTTAGCAGTTATTCAAAATTCCGTAAAATTCATCCAGAATAAACTACTCTTCAGAGGCTATCCCTAGAAAATTCAAGACATACATTTTATTTGTGAGGTAAATGTGTTTAATATACGAACTTTTAAAAAAATCGTTAGAGCCATTTTTGAAAAAAAATCAAAATTTTTGAAAAAAAGTTTCATGTAAAGGGTAGTTGGGAGTGGGGGGATTTTTCTCAAAATCCTCGTGTCGCATCCCTGGAAGATACTAAACTTAAATACCAAGTTAAGTATTTTACCGACTTTTCATTTTTAAGTTATCGTGTTCACAGACACACGGACACACACACACACACACACACACGGATCTTTTTATGAAAATGCTTTTTTTGGATATTGGGGACCCTAAAACATATATTTCCGGTGAAATCTCGGTATCGAATTTTGGGTGGAGTGCAATACCTGCTCTATACACTATGTACATAATGCGTATAGAGAAAGTAAAACAGCATTTATGGAAAAAATTCCTTGCTTGTTTCCATGTGTTAATGAACGCATCAAATTTAAGTCGGGATTACTTGAAAATCATCCTATCAGTTCTTGAAAGCCTCATTTTGTTAATATAAGCCTTGAAATTTTTGTTGTAATGTGCTTCCTCCCTCGTTCTCTCAAATAGGGACATTTTTCTAAAAATACTTTCTTATGGATCAGGTACCTCAAGATGTGTATTGCCATTGTATATCGGGATAAAATGTTTAGAATGCGATACGCCTTGCACATCCCGTTAAAGTAATATAAGTAATTTTTTGTGGCTTCTATAATTTAGGCTTTAGATTACATTTTTACTTTCTCTAGCATTTATGTACATATGGACATCATAGCTCAAAAAGGAAAAGACCGTTAAAAATCAAACTTGGTATTTATGTTTAGTTTCTTCCAAAGACGCGACACGAATATTTTAAAAATAAATTCCACTACAAACTACTGTTTACGTGTATTTTTTTTTTACTCAAAAATTGCTAAAATATTTTGAATTAAAATACAGAACATTTAAGATATTTACATCACTAACAAAATGTATATTTTGAATTTTCTGGAAATAGACACTGAAGACCACTTTATACTGGATGAGTTTTGCAACGGTTTGCATAAGAGATAGACAAAAACTTAATAAAGAAAAATTTAGATCACGTTACAACACATAATGTATGTCATATACGTTTTTTTGTTTTTTCAGAACAGACCGTTTTTGAGATATATGTTGTTATTGGATCAGCTTTAAACTATCTAAAATTTCTCATACGGGACCTTGCAAAGCGAACCGATCCTCGATTGTTTCGCATAGTGACCAGCTTTTAAAACATGTGACTGTCGGTTTAGCATAATGTATTCCCTTATTTCCCTTCTACTTTTAATGAAGCAAGTAAGACAACCAATTCTAATTACGTTTATCTCCATTATCAAGATGTAGATAAAAGAATCATTTTTAGTAACAATAGTTTGAATTTGGAACGGCTAGAGAAAGTTATGTAAATGGAAACACATCACAGTTTTACTTTCTCTGCACGTACTATGTACATAGTGTACAGAGAAGGTATTGCACTCCACCCAAAAATTCGATACCGAGATTTCACCGGAAATATATGTTTTAGGGTCCCCTGTATCCAAAAAAAGCATTTTCACAAAAAGGTCCGTGTGTGTGTATGTCTGTTAACTCATAAACGAAAAGTGGATAAAATACCAAACTTGGTATCTTGCAGGGACACGTAGATTTTGAGAAAAACCTCCCACTCCAAACTACACTTTACATGGAAATCTTTAGAAAATTTTGATTTTCTTAAACAAAATGGCTCTAACGATTTTGACTAAAATCTCTTATAATTAATATATTTTCTTGACAATAAAAATGTATATTTTGAATTTTCTGGGAATAGCCTCTGAAGACTACTTTATTCTGGGTGAATTTTACGGAATTTTGCATAATTGCTTAACCGTAAGAGATGGACAAAAATTTACCACAGAAAAATGTAGAGCACGTTAAAACACACTTTTTGTAACATACATTTTTTCGTGGAGTTGATCGTTGTTTTAGACATTCCTTGTTTTTGGTTTCAGGTTTAAAAAACGTATACCTTTCTCATACAGGACTTTGTCAACTCGTGTCCATACAAACAAAGGAACATCAGTCACATAGCAACCAGCTTTTGACTATCACTTTAACCTATGGTACTCCCTTATTTGGCTTCTACTTATAAGGAAGCAAGTAATAAGACTATTTCTGCTAGTTTTTTCTCGGTTAGCATGAAGTAAATAGAAGCATAAGCTTTTTAACAATAATTTATTACAGAAATGTAGAGAAAGTCATGTGAATAGAACACATCAGATTGACAACAATGTAACTAACACAGTGTGCATGTGCATGTAAGATGTTGAGAGTAAGGAGGGCATTGCTGCCCCACAGAGAGGAGACTGTTGCCTTGACCTGTATATCGTAGTCTGTACTTGCCTTCGTGCCGACCTCGCTAACAGTATCACTTTGCTGAAGTTCGGGAAAATGTCAATATTTGTGGAGACACAAGGGCATTTACCCAACTTGGTCAAGAGCTATAACGGGCGCAACATGTGAAAATCTTAATGAGAGCTAGGAAGCGAGTTGTACTTTCAGATAAGCAGTTCACCAGTCGATTCATGCATGCTGGAAGAGTGCCTGTCACAGTCAATGTCAAATATCTGTCACCTGCACTATACGGCGCTGCACTGATAAACACGTGTTTTCATATGTATATTCATATCTACAAAACATCTATACATATGGCCTACTATATAAACAATGTCAATCGTCTGCCTCCAATTCTTCCACACCTGACAGTCCTTCGTCTTCGCTCACGTCATTGTCATCATCAACGTTATCGCTACTTTCTTTCTATTCAATGTTCTACAATTCTTTCTAATGATTTTCAATGTTTTCAACATGTCAGCATACATTTTCCCATATTAAGCTGCCAATTTCTGCAACTCGCTGGCGACACAACTGTTCCATATCTTTTAATTTAAAAGTCATGTGTTAAGTTTTATTTTTCTTTCTTTCTTACCTTTGAGAAAGCTAGAAACGGAGCTCAGTGAAACATCAGTTGCCTTAGCTACTCTTTCATTCAATTTCTACAGGCTTTTGAAGAACTCGGAGAACATATATTTTCTTCCTTCATCTCTGCCTCTTGTTTCATAAAGTCAAGGACATTTGCAATTATTTCTCTGCTCTAAGTAATACCTTGCCATTTAACTTTGAAAACGTAGGAGTCATGGTAAAACAAATAAAATAAATAAAATGGACACTATTTACTGCCCACTTTGAATGCAAACATATGCGGAACACTTTCGATACAGACTGTACAAAGTTTGCTCGCTGTGACTTTAAGTAAGCAAAGTATCATATAACAAACTCCGATAAACTAGCCTCGGTAGCTGGGTTAGCGGTGTAAGGTGTGAATCTATAAACGAGGGTTTGTTCAAACTAAGCCTAACAAGGTGAATTTTTCTATCAGTGCAACACGTTCAAGGTGGCTGACTAGAGTAAGGCTCATTTAACCCCTGTGCCAAATGAGATCCTGCATCTTACCAAACTGTAGGCAAAAAGTGGGACAATTATCTTCGTTTTGAGGGAGACCTGCCTCGTTTACTAAATTAGCCAAGTTTGCAAATAAACCTTATTGTTGAATTACATGGCATCCTCTTATTGTTTAGCATTTTACTATATTACTATAATTTACTTGTGAACATTGAAATGGTCTGAACAGCTGGAACATTGATTTGTATTTGTTAAGAACACATCCTGTTTGCTACGCCTCGGCCATGATAGCAACCGCTTAATGTTTCCTAATAGCAGGCGCAAGTAATCGATGGCAATGAACTTTCGTAGTCTGGCATATAAGTATTTAAAAATAAAGTTGCTTATTCATAAGCCGTATTTTTACTTTCACTGCAGGTACTATGTACATAGTGTATAGAGAAGGTATTGTAATCCACCCAAAAATTCGATACCGAGATTTCACCGGAAATATATGTTTTGGGACCCCCTGAATCCCAAAAAAGCATTTTCAGAAAAAGGTCCATGACATGCGTATATGTGTGTTTGTGGACAGCATAGCTCAAAAACGAAAAAACCGTTGAATGTCAAACTTGGTATTCATCTTTGGAATCTTCCAAGGATGTGACACGAATATTTTCAAGAAAATCCCCCACCCTCTAACTACTCTTTACATGGAACTTTTTTTGAAAATTTTGATTTTCTTAAAAATGGCTCTAACTATTTTGAATAAAATAACGTATATTAACGGTATTTACGTGACAAATAAAATGTATATCTTGGATTTTCTGCGAATAGCCTCTGAAACCTATTTTATTCCGGATGAATTTTACGGAATTTTGCATAACTGCTAAACCGTAAGAGATGGACAAAATCTTACCACACAACAAATGTAGAGCACGTTAAAACACACGATTTATGTTATATACATTTTTTTCGTGTAGTTTATCGTTTTGGAGATATTGCTTGTTTTTCGTTTCAGCTTTAAAAGACATATTTTTCTCATTCAGGAATTTATCAACTCCTGTCCATACAAACAAAGGAACTTCAGTCACATAGCAACCAGCTTTTGCTATCACTTTAACGTATGGTACGCCTTTATTTCGTTTCTACTTACAAGGAAACAAGTTATAAGAATCTTTCTGCTAAATTTTCCTCGATTAGCATGAAGTAAATAGAAGCATAAGCTTTTGAAGAATATTTTCTTACAGAAATGTAGTAAAAGTCATGTGAATGGAACATATCAGATTTTTAAAAATAGGTTTGTTCGTAACCAAAATAGCTCAAAATCGAAGAGTCAGTTAAGTAACAAACTTAGCATTTAAGTTTAGTGTCTTCTAACGATGTGACCCAACGGTTTTCAGGAAAATCTTCCTAGCTCAAACTAACCTTTACATGAACATTTTTCTAAAAAAAAAAGCTCTTAATGGTTTTGATTAAAATAATATACTATATTTTCATGGCAAATAAAATGTACATCTTAAACTTTCTGGAAAAATCCTCTAAAGTCTCTCCATTTTGAAGGACTTTTATGAAAGAGGCAAACCGTAAGAGATAGGTAAGATCTTACTACACAAAGTATTGCTCTCGTTAGAACTGCAATTTATATCAGTTACACATTTTTGCGGAGTTAAACCATTTCAGATATATTTATTTTTATTGATTTAAAAGTAGTTGTAGGTTTTTTCAAACGGGAAGTTGTCGTTCGTTTTTCTTTGTTTTATTACTGATCCTGCACAATTATCTAATCTTATCAGAGAGG
Source organism: Hymenopus coronatus (assembly GCA_030762935.1). Lineage (NCBI taxonomy): Eukaryota > Metazoa > Arthropoda > Insecta > Mantodea > Hymenopodidae > Hymenopus > Hymenopus coronatus. The sequence goes on from CM060893.1 coordinate 36,569,614, forward strand.
CAGCAGCTGTTGGAACATATGACTATCGCATTAGCTTCGTGCATTGCGTTATTTCCTTTCTACTATGGATGTCGGAAACAGCACGTTATACTTATCACCTTTTTAGTGTTTTCTTATCGCGCATGTGTTTTTTTTTATTTTGTTTTTGCTTTCTCTACACCCACTATGTGCATAATGTATAGAGAAGGTATTGCACTCCACCCAAAAATTCGATACCGAGATTTCACCGGAAGTATATGTTTTAGGATTCCTTATATTCAAAAAAAGCATTTTCACAAAAAGGTCCATGTGTGTGTGTGTCCGTGTGTCTATGAACACGATAACTCAAAAACGAAAAGTCTGTAAAATACCAAACTTTGTATTTAAGTTTAGTATCTTCCAGGGATGCGACACGAAATTTTTGAGAAAAAAAAACACTTCAAACTACCCTTTACATGGATTTTTTTTTCGAAAATTTTGATTTTCTAAAAAATGGCTCTAACGATTTGATTAAAATATTATATATTAAAGATATTTACCTGACAAACAAAATGTCTATGTTGAATTTTTTGGGAATAGCCTCTGGAGACTACTTTATTCTACACTAATTTTACGGCATTTTGCATAGCTGTTAAATCGCAAGACTTAGATAAAAACTTACAACACAAGAAATGTAGAGCACATTAAAACACACAATTTATGTTATATACATTTTTTTCTGGAGTTGATCGTTTTTTGAGATATTCATTGATTTTAGTTTCAGCTATGAAGAACTTACTTTTCTCATATAGGAATTTGTTAACTCTTGTCCATATAAACAAAGGAACTTCCGTCACATAGCAACCAGTTTTTGAGTATCACTTTAACCTATGGTACTCCCTTATTTCGCTTCTACTAACAAGGAAGCAAGTAATAAGACTATTTCTGCTAATTTGTTATCGAGTAGCATGAAGTAAATAGAAGCATCAGCTTTTTAACAATAATTTGTTGCAGAGATGTAGAGAAAGTCATGTGAATGGTACACATTAGGTTTTTTATTGTAGTTTAACGTCCTTTAACTGGTTGGTCATATCGGACGATGTATGAAATTGGTGAAATGAGGCTTAAAGTTACTCGGCATTCGTCTTTTTAGGATAAAGGAAAACCCCGAAAAAACCCTTATCCGGGTAAGTCACGACCTGTTGAAAATGAAGCAGACACGCTACCACCCAAGCAAGCGACTGAAAGTTTTGTTTCTGAGTATAAATTGCTGCTTTCTTTATTGTGGTGAACTATGCTCTTTGCTGTTACCTTTTGTTTCTAAGATGTCTTCCAGGTCCTTTACAGCATTGTAAATGTATTGTAAAGCTTTATCCACGTAAGTAGTAAAACCACGTGACCGGCTGTGTGCTTATGCGTCATTTTACAGCGATTAGAACAGCAATAACATACACAAATCTGACTGACTTAGAATGTGATGGCACAAAAGCACCAAGGAGGGCTTTGACTTTCACAGTGAACAGTTATATGTATGGCTTACGTTTCTACACCGCCTTGCACACGCGCAGCACCATAATTTCTAGTGTCTTTCTTTTATTTGAATAACAGCCTTTAGAACCTATGTAGCCGCAAAAAAAAAAAAAAAAAAAAAAAAAATCTAATACGTTCCATTCACAAGATGTTTCTATTTACTTCATGCTAATCGAGAAAAATTAACAGAAATAGTCTTATTACTTGCTTCCTTGTAAGTAGAAGCGAAATAGGTTAAAGTGATAGACAAAAGCTAGTTGTTATGTGACTGAAGTTCCTTTGTACGAGGTACGTCCAGAAAGTAAGTTCCGTTTTAATTTACCTCCGCTGCAGCGCTGCGATCGCAGTTCCGCACATGCGCGGTAGACGCTCTGTATCAAGGAGAAGAAACTTGCGCCAGTTTGAGATCGCTGTCAGCCACATACGCTTTGTTGTGCTTGTGAAATCAGATATGTGATTCGTTTTTCTGAATGCTAGGAAAGTGAAACCAATTGAAATGTATCGGCAAATTTGCGAAGTTTACGGACAATATACGATGAGTAATTCAATGGTGAGAAGATGGGTCCGACAGTTCAATGAAGGACGTAGTGAAGTGCACGATGAAGAACGAAGTGGGCGTCCATCTTTGGTTACAAAAGAACTGGTTCACGCGATTGATGGACATGTTTGACCATCCTCCGTACAGCCCTGACCCCGCTCCTAGCGACTTTCATCTGTTCTTACATCTCAAGTCTTTCCTTGGCGGTCAACACTTCAACAATGACGAAGAGCTGAAAGAAAAGGTTTCCAACTTTTGAAGACACAGGCGGCAAACTTCTATGAAGAAGGTATACAAAAATTTGTGCCACGCTATGACAAATGCCTTCAAAATTTCGGCAGAGTTGTAGAATTCTGTGCAATAAATAATTATTCTGTATCTGTACACAACTTAATTTTATTACCAAACGGAACTTACTTTCTGGACGTACCTCGTATGTTCAGAGGTTGACAAATTCCTGTATATGAAAAGTATATGTTTTTTAAAGCTGAAACGAAAAACAATCAACTCCACGAAAAAAATGGATATGACATAACTTTTGTGTTTTATCGCGATCTAATTTTCTTTGTATAGTAAGCTTTTGTCTTCTCTTACGGTTTACCAGTTGTGCAAAATTCAATAAAAATCATCAGGAACAAAGAAGTCTTTAGAGGCTGTTCCCAGAAAATTGAAAACATACATTTTATTTGGCATACAGATATCTTAAATATAAGAGATTTTAATCAAAATCGTTACACATTTTTGGGAGAATCATTTTTTTTTTCATGTGAAGGTTACTTTAGATGGGGGAGTTTATTGAAAATCTGCGTGTTTGGTATTTAACGGTCTTTTCGTTTTTGAGCTATGCTGTCCACAGACACACACAAAGACCTTTTTTCAAAAATAGTACGTATAGAGAAAGTAAAAAAGTGGAATGCTTTCCTGCTATCTAATACACGTGCTTTACATTTAACGCACGTGTAAATACGTGCACGTGAACCTATCACCTTCCTGCTTGCAATAAGTCTCCTCAAGCCTTATACTTGTAACCTTCTATTGAGTTCATGCTACGTGTATGCTGTGCTCAAAAGTCATAAAACCTTTATCAGCCAGTCGTGCTTGAAGTTCTCTCTCCTATCTAATTTAGCCAAATGTTTTTAGCCTGGTTGGTCATATCGGACGATGAATGAAATTGGTGAAATTATGCTCAAATGACCTCGGGGTTCATGGAGCTTAAAGTTACTCCACATTTGTTTGAAAAAAAATCGGACGTGTTCCATTCACATGACTTTCTCTACATCTCTGCAACCAATTATTGCTAAAAAGCTTATGCTTCTATTTACTTCATGCTAATCGAGAAAAAATTAGCAGAAATATGCTTATAACTTGCTTCCTTGTAAGTATAAGCGAAATAAGGGAGTACCATAGGTTAAAGTGAAAGTCAAAAGCTGGTTGCTATGTGACTGAAGTTTCTTTATTTGTATTGACAGGAGTTGACAAATTCCAGTATGTTTAAAAAACGTACAACTCCACGAAAAAAATGTAAATAACATAAATTGTGTGCCTTAAGTTGTGTAATAAGTTTTTATCTAACTCTTCCGGTTTATCAGTTACGCAAAATTCTGTAAAATTCATCCAGAGTAGAGTAGTCTTCAGAGACTATTCCCAGAAAATTCAGGATATACATTTTATTTGCCAGGTAAATATTTCTAATATACGACATTTAAATCAAAATCGTTAGAGCCATTTTTGAGAAAATAAAATATTTAGAAAAAAGTTCCATGTAAAGGGTAGTTGGGGATGGGGGGATTTTCTTGAAAATCTTCGTGTCGCAAGAAATGGGGTCGGAACTCTTCTACGGAGAGACATTTGTACGGAGTGACACTTGTACGGAGTGACACTTATACGGAACCTTTTCTCTACCTGGCGAGTTCGAATTTGAATGTTGACTCTTGTACGGAACAAGCAACAATTGGCAATAACAGGTTTAATAATGTGGATATGTATATCTAGTAAATCAAAAATTAAAACATGATTATGGTTGCAGAAAATATAAAGAGGTTCACATGTAAATGTACTTATTATAAATGTTAGCTATTTATTCTCTAGATAAATGTTGCTTTAGTTACGTTAAAAGTACGGCATAGTGTCAGTCTGACATACCACCGCAATGTGGTTAGAAGGAGCTGGTGCTGAGTAATTACGTTTTGTTTTTACTTTCTCTATACTCACTATGTACATAAAGTATAGAGAATGTATTGCACTCCACCAAAAAATTCGATACCGAGATTTCACCGGAAATATATGCTTTAAGGTCCCCTGTATCAAAAAAAATTATTTTCAGAAAAACGTCCGTGTATGCGTGTCCGTGTGTCTGTGAACACGATAACTCAAAAACGAAAAGTCGGTAAAATACCAAACTTGGTATTTAAGTTTAGTATCTTCCAGGGATGCGACACGAAGATTTTGAGAAAAATCCCCCCACCCCAAACTACCTTTTACATGGAACTTTTTTCGAATTTTTTTATTTTCTAAAAGATGGCTCTAACGATTTTGATTAAAATATCGTATATTAAAGTTATTTACCTGACAAATAAAATGTATATTCTGAATTTTCTGGGAATAGCCTCTGAAGACTACTTTACTCTGGATGAATTTTTCATAACTACTAAACGGTAAGAGATGGACAAAAACTTAACCCACGAAAAATGTAGAGCACGTTAAAACACACACTTTATGTTATATACATTTTTTTCGTGGAGTTGATCGTTTTCGAGATATTCTTTTTCTTGGTTTCAGCTCTGAAGAACATACTTTTCTCATACAGGAATTTGTCAACTCCTGTCAATACGAACAAAGGAACATCAGTCACATAGCAACCAGCTTTTGGCTTTCACTTTAACCTATGGTACTCCCCTAATTTTTCTCGATTAGCATGAAATAAATAAAAGATAAGCTTATTAACAATAATAATTTACAGAGATATAGAGAAAGTCATGTGAATGGAACACATCAGATGTTTTCAAATATAAATTGTAAGAGACATTCAGCTGACTTTGTATAATTTCCAGGGAACACTACGGGGAGGTGGTCTCTTTTCATTCTCCATTTTTATTTTCCATTTTTTTTTTTTTCTGTTCTCTTTGGTTGACAGTCTTCCTTTGAATTTATTACTTTCTCTATACCCACTATGTACATAGTGTATAGAGAAGGTATTGCACTCGACCAAAAAATTCGATACCGAGTTTTCACCAGAAATATGTGTTTTAGGGTCCCCTTTATCCAAAAAAAGTATTTTCAGAAAAAAGGTCCGTGTGTGTGTGAGTGTCAGTGTGTCTGTGAATATGATAACTCAAAAACGAAAAGTCGCTAAAATACCAAACTTGGTATTTAAGTTTAGCATCTTCCAGGGATGCGACACGAAGATTTTGAGAAAAATCCCCCCACCCGCAACTACCCTTTACATGGAACTTTTTTCGAGCATTTTGATTTTCTAGAAAATCGCTCTAACGATTTAGATTAAAACATCGTATATTAAACATATTTACCTTCCAAATAGAATGTATATCTTGAATTTTCTGGGAATAGCCTCTGAAGACTACTTTATTCTGGATGAATTTTACGGAATTTTGCATAACTGCTAAACCGTAAGAGATAGGCAAAAACTTACCACAGAAAAATGTAGAGCACGTTAAAACACACTTTTTGTAATATACATTTTTTTCGTGGAGTTGATCGTTGTTTTAGACATTCCTTGTTTTTGGTTTCAGGTTTAAAAAACGTATACCTTTCTCATACAGGACTTTGTCAACTCGTGTCCATACAAACAAAGGAACATCAGTCACATAGCAACCAGCTTTTGACTGTCACTTGAACCTATGGTACTTCCTTATTTCGCTTCTACTTACAAGGAAGCAAGTAATAAGACTATTTCTGCTAATTTTTTCTCGATTAGCAGGAAGTAATAGAAGCGTAAGCTTTTAACAATAATTTATTGCAGAGTTGTAGAGAAAGACATCAGATTTTTTTTAAGATATACAAAGCCACTGCGTTACTTCTTCTTTGATAGTACAATCCAATGTATACTGATGCCTGTTGTACAGAACTAAAGGTGTTCCTCTTGTGGTCTCGCCGAATTCCATTTCTCCACAACAATTATAATGGATGAAACTACTCGAACACTAACATATCAACTCTATCTACTTAGCGAGTGCCACTTTCCTACCAACCCTTACCAGACAATGGACCTTACGTGCCAGTGTCACTCTCTAGATAATTCCTGTTTAACCATTTGTGGGATTTCCTTGACTTCCATACAAATGTGACAATCTCCCTTGGAAGAGACCAAACTCAAATACCAAGTTTGGTATTCAACGGTCTTTTCGTTTTTGAGCTATGCTGTACATAGACACATACACACAGACAGACACACACGGACATTTCTCTAAAAATTATTTTTTTTATTCAGGAGGCCTCAAAACGTGTATTTCGGTTGAAATCTCAGTATCCAATTTTGAGTGCATTACAATAATTTCTCTATACACTATTACATAGTGAGTATACAGAAAGTAAAAAGCCTTCTCTGGGCAACTCACCTAAGCGAGCCGGTCCACATGGCCGCGCTCGCCAAGGCGTCCCGCTTTGGTGCTTCGTAGCGCTGGGGACCGTGGGTTCGAATCCCGCCTTGGGCATGGGTGTTACATAGTGATCTTAAAAAAAAAAAAAAGAGATTTGAACTCGTGACCTGTTGAAGGTGAGGCAGACACGCTACCGTCTCACTATCCAGGCGGGCTTTATCAACTTTATTGATCAGGAAATATTTAGACTAAAGAATGCAATGCCATAAGAGATAAGAATTCCTGATCTTATTTTGGATTGCATTTTGCTATGGACTAGACGCCTTTCCCTACACATTTCGTAACAAACTATTCTTACTGAAGCATATTCTTCTATTTAGTTAATCGATCATCTTATGAGTTAGTTCCTGATAAGCAGAAAAGAGATAAGGAGGTACACACGGCTAAGGCAGTAGTAAAACCTTTTAAAAACTATTTTCTCTGTGGTTGAAATTTGATTCGCTTTATATGACAGGCGTAAATAAATAACAAAAGAAATGACAAATTTCGTTACAGAAAAGTTTAAATATTTTATAATTTAAACCAATAGCTAGAAATATCACAGAAATGTTTAACTTTATAAAAAAAATCTGATGCGTTACATTCACATGACTTTCTCTGCATCTCTGCAACTAATTATTGTTAAAGAGCTTATGTTTCTATTTAATTAATGCTAATCGAGAAAAAATTAGCAGAAATAGACTTATAACCTGCTTCCTTATAAGTAGAAGCGAAATAAGGGAGTACTATAGATTAAAGTGATAGTCAAAAGCTGGTTGCTATGTGACTGTAGTTCCTTTGTTTGTGTGGACAGGAGTTAATAAACTCCAGTATGAGAAAAGTATGCTTTTAGAGCTGAAACCAATAGCAAGAAATATCTCAAAAAACGATCAACCTCACTAAAAAATTTACAATACATAAATTGTGAATTTTAACGTGCTCTATATTTTTTGTGTGCTAAGGTTTTGTCCATCTCTTACGGTTTAGCAGTTATGCAAAATTCCGTAAATTTCATGCAGAATAAAGGAGTCTTCAAAGGCTATTTCCAGAAATTTCAGGATATACATTTTATTTCTCAGGTAAATATTTTTAATATGTGCTATTTTAATCAAAATCGTTAGAGGCATTTTTAAGAAAATCAAAAATTTCGAAAAAATCCTCCATGTAAACGATAGTCTGGAGTGGGGGGATTTTTCTCAAAATCTTCGTGTCGCATCCATGAAAGATACTGAACTTAAATATCAACTTTGGTATTTTACCGACTTTTCGTTTTTGAGTTATCGTGTTCACAGACACACACACATACACACACATGGACATTTTCCTGAAAATGCTTTTTTTTTTTTGGATACAGGGGACCCTATAACATATATTTCCGGTGAAATCTCGGAATCGAATTTTTGGGTGGAGTGCAATAGATTCTCTATGCACTATGTACATAGTGCATATAGAGAAAGTAAAAATGTATTTGATTATTTGTGTGTTTTATTGGGATCTACAATTTTTACTTTCTCCATACGCACTATGTACATAGTGCATAGAGAAAGTATCGCACTCCACCAAAAAATTCGATACCGAGATTTCACCGGAAATATATGATTTAGGGTCCCCAATATCCAAAAAAATCATTTTCACAAAAAGGTCCGTGTGTGTGTGAGTGTGTGTGTGTGTGTCCCTGTGTCCGTGTGTCAGTGTGTCCGTGTGTCAGTGTGTCCGTGTGTCCGTGTGACAGTGTGCCGTGTGACAGCGTGTCCGTGTGACAGTGTGTCCGTGTGTCCGTGTGTCAGTGTGTCCGTGTGTCAGTGTGTCAGTGTGTCAGTGTGTCAGTGTGTCCGTGTGTCAATGTGTCAGTGTGTCAGTGTGTCAGTGTGTCAGTGTGTCAGTGTGTCCGTGTGTCAATGTGTCAATGTGTCAGTGTGTCAGTGTGTCAGTGTGTCAGTGTGTCCGTGTGTCAATGTGTCAGTGTGTCCGTGTGTCCGTGTGTCAGTGTGTCAGTGTGTCAGTGTGTCCGTGTGTCAGTGTGTCCGTGTGACAATGTGTCCGTGTGTCAGTGTGTCAGTGTGTCAGTGTGTCAGTGTGTCAGTGTGTCAGTGTGCCGTGTGACAGTGTGTCAGTGTGACAGTGTGACAGTGTGTCAGTGTGTCAGTGTGTCCGTGTGTCCGTGTGTCAGTGTGTCCGTGTGTCAGTGTGTCAGTGTGTCAGTGTGTCAGTGTGTCCGTGTGTCCGTGTGTCAGTGTGTCAGTGTGTCAGTGTGTCAGTGTGTCAGTGTGCCGTGTGACAGTGTGTCAGTGTGTCAGTGTGTCAGTGTGTCAGTGTGTCAGTGTGTCAGTGTGTCCGTGTGTCAGTGTGTCCGTGTGTCAGTGTGTCAGTGTGTCAGTGTGTCCGTGTGTCCGTGTGTCCGTGTGTCAGTGTGTCAGTGTGTCAGTGTGTCAGTGTGCCGTGTGACAGTGTGTCAGTGTGACAGTGTGACAGTGTGTCAGTGTGTCAGTGTGTCCGTGTGTCCGTGTGTCAGTGTGTCCGTGTGTCAGTGTGTCAGTGTGTCAGTGTGTCAGTGTGTCCGTGTGTCCGTGTGTCAGTGTGTCAGTGTGTCAGTGTGTCAGTGTGTCAGTGTGCCGTGTGACAGCGTGCCCGTGTGACAGTGTGTCCGTGTGTCAGTGTGTCAGTGTGTCAGTGTGTCAGTGTGTCCGTGTGTCAGTGTGTCAGTGTGTCCGTGTGTCCGTGTGTCCGTGTGTCAGTGTGTCCGTGTGACAGTGTGCCGTGTGACAGCGTGCCCGTGTGACAGTGTGTCAGTGTGTCAGTGTGTCAGTGTGTCAGTGTGTCAGTGTGTCAGTGTGTCAGTGTGTCCGTGTGACAGTGTGTCCGTGTGTCAGTGTGTCAGTGTGTCCGTGTGACAGTGTGTCCGTGTGACAGTGTGCCGTGTGACAGTGTGTCCGTGTGTCAGTGTGTCAGTGTGTCCGTGTGACAGTGTGTCCGTGTGTCAGTGTGTCAGTGTGTCCGTGTGACAGTGTGTCCGTGAGTCAGTGTGTCCGTGAGTCAGTGTGTCCGTGTGTTCGTGTTCATGGTAACTCAAGAACGAAAAGTCATCACATCAGCTTATTCTACTTCCTTTAGTGTTTAAATGTGATGGCGCTAAGTGAAGTAAAGAGAAGACTCCACCCCGAGAGCTCCGTTTACAACGTGAGGGTAAAATCAAAACGCTAGTATCAGTGATTCTCATTTAGAGAAGTGCAGTTGAAAGTAGCCGAATCAAGTGTCAAGTTTTTACTTTCTATACATAGTGCATAGAGAAGGTATTGCACTCCACCCAAAAATTCGATACTGAGATTTCACCGGAAATATATGTTTAGGGTCCCGTGTAACCAAAAAAAGCATTTTCAGAAAAAGATCCATGCGTGTGTCCGTGTGTCTGTGAACACGATTATTCAAAAACGAAAAGTCGATAAAATACCAAACTTGGTATTTGAGTTTAGTATCTTCCAGAGATGCGACACGAAGATTTTGAGAACATTTCCCCTACCCCAAATTACCCTTAACATGAAACTTTTTTCGATTTTTTTTATTTTCTTTAAAATGGCTGTAACGATTTTCATTAAAATATCGTATATTAAAGATATTTACCTGATACAAAGAAGATGTATATCTTGAATTTTCTGGGAATGGCCTCTGAAGACTACTTTACTCTTGATGCATTTTGCGGAATTTTGCTTAACTACTAAACGGTAAGAGATAGACAAAAACTTACTACACAAAAAATGTAGAGCACGTTAAAACACACAATTTATGTTATATACATTTTTTTCTTGGGGTTGATGGTTTTTAAGATATTTCCTGTTTTTAGTTTCAGCTTTGAAAACTTTGTCTACTCCTGTCCATATAAGCAAAGGAACTTCAGTCACAGCTTTTGGATATCACTTTAACCTATGGCACTCCCTTATTTCGCTTTTACTTACAAGTAATAAGACTATTTCTGCTGATTTTTTCTCAATTAGCATAGGTAAATAGAGGCATAAGCTTTTTTAACAATTATTTGTTGTAGAGACATAGAGAAGGTCAAGTGAATGGAACACATCAGACTTTTTTATGTAAACAGCTTTGCAGCCGACCGCAATCCTACTACGAACATAAAATACATGCTAACAATATTTGCAGAACCTTTTTATCACGCGAGTTTAAGACTTCTAATGTCGCATGAAATTAACCCATTTTGCATAAAAAAACCAAAGCAGAAAGTGCTATTTTAATCTGAGTAAAGGAGATCGACTAATATCTAGGAGTGTCAAGTAATAACTACTCCTACTTTTATAAGTTTACATTTAGGTTTATCTCAACTTCCTTATATCTCATCACGTTAAAATTATGAAGACTTTGCTGTTATTTAAAATAATATTTACTCGGATTTGATCTTGTTGAAGAGAATTCTTTATTATCATCGTTTAAACACATAACGCATTAATGGAATCTACAAGACAGTATACCAATTAATAATTGCTTGCTACTATGTTCTAATATTACTGTAGGAATAGTTTAAATGTAAAACGGCTGTATTTATTCCAGATATATGTTTCAACGGAATGGTTATTCCAACCAACGCATTATCTTTCTATTTTAGAGAGCACTTTAGTAGATAATGACATACCTGATAAGCAGATACATTTATCAACAGATTTGTACTGTATAATCTCTAACAAATCTAATCCAATGAAGCACTTTATATATATATAACTGGCGCAACAGATCTGGACATGTGAAAATCTTAATGAGAGCTAGGAAAGCGAGTTGTACTTTTAGATAAGCAGTTCACCAGTCGATTCATGCATGCTGGAAGAGTGCCTGTCACAGTCAATGTCAAATATCTGTCACCTGCACTATACGGCGCTGCACTGATAAACATGTGTTTTCATATGTATATTCATATCTACAAAACATCTATACAAATGGCCTACTATATAAACAATGTCAATCGTCTGCCTCCAATTCTTCCACACCTGACAGTCCTTCGTCTTCGCTCACGTCATTGTCATCATCAACGTTATCGCTACTTTCTGCACCATTATCCTGTATTAGAATTCTTTCTATTTGATTTTCTACAATTCTTTCTAATGATTTTCAATGTTCTCAACATGTCGACATACATTTTCCCATTGTGACCTGCCAATTTCTGCAATTCGCTGCTGACACAACTGTTCCACATATTTTAATTTAAATTGTTTCTTTTTCTTTCTTTCTTATCTTTGAGAAAACTGTAAACGGAGCTCAGTGAAATATCAGTTGCCTTGGCTACTCTTTCATTCACTTTCTAGAAGAACTCGGGAACATACATTGTCTTCCTTATCTTTGCCTCTTGTTTCATGAAGTCAAGGACATTTACAATTGTTTCTCTGCTCTGACTAATTAATACCTTGCCACTTAACTTTGAAAACGTAAGAGCCATGGTTAAAAAAAAAAATAAGCAAAATGAACACTATTTACTGCTCACTTTGAATACAAACATTTGCGAAACACTTTCGATGCAGACTGTATAAAGTTTACTCGTTGTGACTTTAATTAAGCAAAGCATCATATCACAAATTGCGATAAGCTAGGCTCTGTAACTAGGTTGGCGGTCAGGGTCACGATTCTAGAAGTTTTGCGCCGGCAATACATCTTTTGTTTGTCAAAACATACACACACATCTGCTATGTGCAAAAATCACGCTCATATTAAGTAACTGTTTTATTTACATCAGATTCTTCTACATTTGTGAGTTTACCTCACCAGGAAAACGTATTTTTACTGCAGAAAGAGGAAACGCAAATTTCCTGGTATATATTTTAATGCTGTTAAGCAATTCACAAGAAATTTAAACCTCATTAGCGATCCTGTAGTACAAAACACTTCACTAATTAATTCTTTACTGTCTATGTATTTTATGTGCAAGCATATTTAATTTATTTGTCACAGCATTTCCGATGTCATTTTATAAGTTTTCATTAATGCACTTGTATTTGTCCCCAAATTTTTGCTCGAATCGTCGTTTTAAGTAGAGGTACATCTCAAATGATAAGCTTTTTTTTTTTTTTTTTAGAAACAAATCCAATTAAAATGGTCCAAATATATAACTCAACAAGCACTAATAAATAGTTGTTTTGCACATCGAAAACTGTGACATATTTTAAGATATATAGGGTCTTTGAAAGTCAATTCGCACATTAGAATATTACAAATATTATGATATTTGAGATAGGAAACAACAACAAAAGGCATCACAGTGTTGGGCAAACAATGGAGTTTACAAAACGTGGGAAGCGTGTCTGCTTCTCATTCAACAGGTCGTGAGTTCGAATCTCGCTTAGGGTGAGTTGCCCGGGGTTTTCCTTTATCCTGAGAAGATGAATGTCGAGTAACTTTAAGCTCCATGGACCCCGAGATCATTTGAACATCATTTCACCAATTTCATTCATCGTCCGATATGAGCAACCAGGTTAAAGGATGTTAAACTAAAAAAAAAAAAAAAAAAAAAAATTATTCAACGTATAGTAATTAGTCTGCGACACCATTCACAGCATCTTGCATCTTTTAGTTGCATTGGGATTGTAGGATGTGTCAGGAAAACTCGTTGTTTAGGTTAATCGATTGAGATCTGGGATTTTGAAGTACATGTTGTTGGGGTCTACTAATGAAACCATCGCCAAACATCCACATAATTAAATGTTTTGCGTGTAAACGTGGGGTGGAGCACCATCTTGCGTGAAGACTATGCTTCTATACCGTGTTTCCTCAGTCTAAGGATGACGAAGTTCTGCAACATGCTGTAGAGCATTCCCCGCTTACTGTAACAGTCTATTTTACCCTATTCTTGTCTTCTTTAGACTAATAATGGGCCATTATTGAATTGTGAAGCGCAGCCACGCCATACAATAACTTTTAAATCTTGAAAACTGAAAGCACACTACAATTAAGCGTGTTAACTATAGTCATCTCGTTAAATTACCATTTCCAGTTAGAATGTTCAAATATACTTTTCTACTTTCTTTACACGTACCCCACCCAAAATTTCGATACCGAGATTTCACCGAAAAATGTATGTTTTAGGGTCCCCTGTAACCCAAAAAAAGCATTTTCAGAAAAAGGTCCCTGTGTGCGTGGGTCCGTGTGTCTGTGAACACGATAACTCAAAAACGAAAAGTCGGTAAAATACCAAACTTGGTATTTAAGTTTAGTATCCTCCAGGGAAGCGACCCGAAGCTTTTGAGAAAAATCCTCCCAACCCCAAACTACCCTTTATATGGAACTTTTTCGAAAATTTTATTTTCTAAAAAATGGCTCTAACGATTTTGATTAAAATATCTTATATTAAAGATATTTATCTGACAATTAAAATGTATACTTTGTATATTCTGGGAATAGCCTCTAAAGACTACTTTACTCTGGATGAATATTACGAAATTTCTCTATACGTTATGTACATAGTGCGTATAGAGAAAGTAAAACTGGTAGAGTAAAACAGACTTCTGTAGGAAACAAAGACAGCGCTACAGAAGATTCAGGATGGCAAAGCGCCAAAATAGCAACTTATTTTCGGTAGTGGACACGCGTCCGTTTGACTCTACTTGCAAATGTGGTCAAGGAGTCATGGTCAGTGATATATTTGAATTCTAGTCTTATCACTTGCTTCCTAGTAAGTAGAAGCGAAATTATAGGTTAAAGTGATAGTTCAAAAGCTGGCTGTTATGTGACTGAGGTTCATTTGTTTGTATGGACAAGAGCCGACAAATTCCTGTAAAGCTGAAACCAAAAACAAGTAATATCCAAAAAAAAGACCAACTGAATGAAAAAACGGCACGTAACATAAATTGTGTGTTTTAACGTGCTCTACATTTTTGTTGTGTGGTAAGCTTTTGTCCATCTCTTACGGTTTAGCAGTTATGCAAAATTCCGTAAAATTCACCTTGAATAAAGTAGTCTTCAGAGACTATTCCCAGAAAATTCAAGATATACATTTTATTTGTCAGGTAAATAACTTTAATATACAATATTTTAATTAAAAGTGTTAGAGCCATTTTTGAGAAAATCAAAACTTTCGAAAAACTTTCCGTGTAAACAGTAGCTGGGGGTGGGGGGATGGTTCTCACAAGCTTGGTGTTGTATGCCTGGAAGATATTAAACTTATATACCAAGTTTTTGAGTCATCGAGTTCACACACGCACACACGCACACACATGGACGTTTTTCTGAAAATGCTTTTTTTTTTTATATAGTTGACCCAAATTATATATTTCTGGTCAAATCTCGGTATGCAATACCTTCTGTACACACTATGTACACAGTACGTGTAGAAAAAGTAAAAAGGAATTAATAAAGATGGAAAGTTTCGTCAGCAAACTATAAAATCTATTTGATTCAAATTGCATATTTTATTACGCATTACGTTTTCTCTTTTCTGATGGCTAATTGGACATACGAAGACTTCAAAATCAATTCATACAACATAGCATTATGTATATATATAATTTCATTCCTGATAATAGAGTTGAATAACATACAAATTCAATCATATTTGAGAAATCAAATAACACATTTTTAAGTAAAAATAATTTCCTGTGAGTAATTTTTCGAAAATATTCGTGTCAATCCTAAGATGATGTTGGCTTAAATAACCAAGGTGCTCTTTATCGGACTTTAATTCTTAACAATTGTACGTTGATGTTTCTCTTAAACAGAAAGGTTCCAGAGGATTTTAAACCATATATTTCCCATATTCTAGATGTTCTACGGCTTCAAGTCAGGTGTAGTGATGCAGAGTCATCGACAGTTCGTGAGCTTGCATCTCTCCCATCATCCTGAGAAGGCCTAGAACATGTTCGTCGCCAGGAAAGCTTCAGATCTTATTTCATATATTTCCCTAGGATCTTGGTATTGATCTGAAATTCAATACTAAAAGAGAAGGTAAAAAATAAAATCGCTGTAGTGTCTGAGAAAGATGATTTGTAATGGTTATTTGCAGAAGTTACGTCTGCGAATTAAAACGTAAACATGATTTGTCATCAGACGGCGGTCCTTTGCCCTTTGACGGCTGATGTTAATCAATGATGACGTAAAATACGGAGAAGTGAGGCACTTGTAGCCTATATTTTGCTTATCATGTTCTTATGTTTACTGTTCATTAACTGTGTTTGTTTTTCTCTTTTTCAGCCCGGTCGAGTGGTTACACTTGTGGAGGACAAGGAGGTAAGATATCTTTTAGTACCTTCACGCATTCCCTTATCCAAGCACGGACTTAGTAGATATTTAGAGGATGGTCAGTTAAAATTCGGAATATAAACTATAGATTTGCATTTCTTACTAACAAAAAAAAAAACAAAAAAAAACGGATGTGTTACACTCACATGACTTTCTCTACCTCTCTGCAACAAATTATTCTATTTATTTTATCTAATCGAGAACAAATTACCAGAAATAGTCTTACTACTTGCTTCCTTGTTAGTAGAACTAAAATAAGGGAGTACCATAAGTTAAAGTAATAGTCAAAAGCTGGTTGCTATGTGACTGAAGTTCCTTTGTTTGTATGGACATGAGTTGACAAATTCCTATATCAGAAAAGTATGTTTTTCCAAGCTGAAACCAAAAACAAGGAATATCTAAAAAGTGATCAACTCCACAAAAAAAATGTATATAACATAAATTGTGTGCTTTAACGTGCTCTATAGTTTTTGTGGGGTAAGTTTTTGTCCATCTCTTACAGTTTAGCAGTTATGCAAAATTCTGTAAAATACATTCCGAATAAAGTAGTCTTCAGAGTCTATTCTCAGAAAATTCAAGATGAACATTTTATTTGTCAGGTAAACATCTTTAATATACGTTGTTTTAATCAAAATCGTTAGAGCCATTTTTAAGAAAATCAAAATTTAAGAATTTTTTTCCATGTAAAGGGTTGTTTGCGGTGGGGTGATTTTATTGAAAATCTTCGTGTCGCATCCTTGGATGATACCAATCTTAAATACCAAGTTTGACATTTAATGGTCTTTTCGTTTTTGAGCTATACTGCCCCCCCACACACACACACACGGACATTTTTCTAAAAATGCTTTTTTTGGATTCTGGGTGTCTCAAAACATATATTTCCGGTGAAACCTCGGTTTCGAATTTTTGGGTGCAATACAATACCTTCTCTATACACTATGTGTATAGTACGTTTGAGAAAGTAAGAATATGATGTGTTACACTCACATGCCTTTCTCTACCTGCTCTACAAATACTCTTCTTACAAAAGATTCTTCTTTACACACCATTCTAATCGAGATAAACAGTAGCAGAATGTTCTTATTACTTAGTTCCTTATAAGTAGAAGGGAACTAAAGGAATACGTTACGCTAATTGATAGTCTAATGTTTTAAAAGCTATCGTTATAATTGAAATTTGTTTCTTTACTTGCTCAGGATCAGAACAAAAGAAAAACGGACACTTTCTGTCTGAGAAAATAAACCAATAACAAGGAATAGCTTGGAAAGGGTTGACTCTACAAGAAAAATCTGATATGTTACACTCACATGACTTTCTCTAGCCGTTCTACAAACTTCTTACATAAGATTATTCTTCTTTCTGCACCTTGCTAATCGAGGTATTCAGCACAATATTCTTATTACTTAGTTCCGTATAAGTAGGAAGAAAATAAGGGAATACACTATGTTAAACCGATAGTCAAATGTTTTAAAAGCTGTCGTTATGCGATTGTCATTAAAAATCGCTTCTTTTCTTGGCCAGGAGTAGAACAAAAGAAAAACGGACACTCCCGTCTGAGAAAAGTATAAGTACTTCACAACTGAAACTAATAACAATGAATATCTCGAAAACTGTAAGCTCCATGAGAAAACTGTATATGACATAGCTTGTGTATTTCAAAGAGACCTACATTTTTTGTAGAGAAGTTTTTGTCTATCTCTTACGGTTTACCAGTTATGCCAAATTAAGCAAATTTCATCTAGAATCTTTCGAAGCTATTCCCAGAAAATTCAAGATATACATATTATTTGTCAGCTAAGTATCTTTAATACACGACATTTTAATCAAAATCGTTAGAGCCATTTTTAAGAAAATCAAAATTTTCGAAAAAATGTCCATGTAAAGGGTAGTTTGGGGTAGGGTTATTTTTTTCAAAATCTTCGTGTCGCATCCCTGGAAGATACTAAACTTAAATACCAAGTTTGGTGCATTACCGACTTTTCGTTTTTGAGTTATCGTGTTCACAAACACACGGACACACTGACACACGGACACACGAACACACGTACACACGGACACACACACATACGGACCTTTTTGTGAACATGATTTTTTTGTATACAGGGGGTCCTAAAACATATTTCCGGTGAAATCTCGGTATCGAATTTTTGGGTGGAATACAATACTTCTCTATCCCTATGTACATACGGGGTTAGAGAAAGTAAAATTGTATATGATATAAATTGTGTGTTTTAAAGAGTACTATAGTTTTGTGGGCTAAGCTTTTGTCTATTTCTTACGGTTAACTAGTTATGCAAAATTCAGAAAATATTATCAGAACGAACAGGTCTTCAGAAGTTACTCCCGGAAAATTCAATGTAGACATTTTATTTGCGATGTAAATATGTATAGTATAAGATATTTGAATCAAAATCGTTAGAGCTATTTTGAGAAAAACAACATGTCCAAAGTTTTCCATGTAAACGGTAGCTTGGGATGGATGATTTTTTTTTTTTTTTTTTTTTTTTTTTTTTTTTTTTTTTAACCTTCGAGTCGCAACCTCGGAATATATCAACTTAAATGCCAAGTTTGGTATTTAACGGTGATTTAGTTTTTTAGCTATGCTGTTCCAAAGACAAACACACACACTTTTTTCTAAAAATGTTTTTTGGACTCAGGGTACCTCAAAACATATATTTCCGGTTTCGAATTTTTGGGTGGAATGTAATACTTTCACCATACACTATGTACCTAGTGCGTGTAAAGAAAGTGCAAAATAGCCTACTTCTCCCACAGTTTCTTTAAAATTTATAATTTATTTGTTTAAATATTTTTACTTTCTCTAGCCCCATATATCCATAAGGATAGAGAACGAATTGCAATGCACCCAAAAATTGGATACCGAGAATTCACCGGAAATATATGTTTTGGGTCCCCCTGAATCCAAAAAAGGATTATTACCTGTTTATTCTTGATGAATTTTGCTAAATTTGGCATAACTAATAAACCGTAAGAGATAGACAAAAACTTACTGTACAAAAATTGTAGATTATTACAATAAACAATATTTTTTCGTGGAGCTTACCGTTTTTGAGGTATTCCTTGTTATTTGTTTCAATTGAGACGTACTTATACTTCTCTCTAGGCCCGTATATAGAATGTACATATGGATAGAGAGATACTGTATTCCACCCAAAATTCGATGTCGAGATTTCACCGGAAATGCGTGTTTTAGAACCCGTTGATTGCAAAAAAAGTATTTTCAGAAAAAGGTCCGTGTGTGTTTCTGTGGACAGCATAGCTCAAAAATGAAAAGACGGTTGAATACCAAACTTGGTATTTAGATCTGGTAACTTCCAAGGATACGACACGAAGATTTTTAAGACAATTTTCCCACCCCTAACTACCCTTTACATGCAAAAATTTTCGAAAATTGTGTTTTTCTTAAAAATGGCTCTAACGATTTTTAAAATATTACATTTTAAAGGCATTTCTATGACAAATAAAATGTATATCTTGAATTTTCTGGAAATAGCTTCTAAAGACCTGTTTATTCTGGATGAATTTTGCTTAATTTAGAATAACTAGTAAGCCGCAGGAAATAGAAAAAACTTACTATACAAAAAATGTAGATCCCGTTAAAATACACAAGTTAGGTCATAAACATTATTTTCGTGGAACTTACCGTTTCAGAGTTATTCCTTGTTATTGGCTTCAGTTGTGAAGTACTTCTACTTTTCAAAGATGGGAGTGTTCGTTTTTCTTTTGTTCTACACCTGGCCAAGCAAAGAGGCAATGACAATCACATAACGACAGCTTTTAAAATATTTGACTATCACTTAAGCCTAGTGCATTTCCTTAGTTCCAGTCTACTTGTAAGGAACTAAGCAACAAATTTCTGCTAATGTTTATCTTGATTAGCATGGTGTTGAAAGAAGTAAGAAGTTCTTTCGTAAGAAGTTTGTAGAGTAGCCAGAGAAAGTCATGTGAGTGTAACACATCATATTTTTCGAGATGAAATCTCCTTGCATATCTGAAGCTTGTCTCCCTACTATACCTATAGCCAACGCTAGGCTAACAACCTATCCAGTTTTACTGTCTACATGTATATAGTATATAGAGAAGCATTGTATTCCACCCAAAATTTCGATGCCGTGATTTCGCCGAAAAAAATAGAAAAAATCTGATGTGTTCCATTCACATGACTTTCTCTACATCTCTGCAACAAATTATTTTTAAAAGACTTATTCTTCTATTACTTCATGTTATCGATAAAAATTTGCAGAAATAGCCTTATTACTTGCTTTCTTGTAAGTAGAAGCGAAATAAGGGAGTACTATAGGTTAAAGTGATAGTCAAAAGCTGGTTGCTATATGACTGAAGATCCTTTGTTTGTATGGACACGAGTTGACAAATTCCTGTATGAGAAAAGTATAGTTTTTCAAAGCTGAAACCAAAAACAAAGAATATCTCAGAAAAAATGTATATAAAAGAAATGCATATAACGTAAAGTGTGTGTTTTAATGTGCTCTACATTTTTGGTGTGGTAAGTTTTTGTATATCTCTTACGGTTTAACAGTTGTGGAAAATTCCGGAAAATTCATCCAAATTAAGTAGTCTCCAAAGGCTATTCCCAGAAAATTGAAGATATACATTTTGTCAGGTAAATATTTTTAATATATGATATTTTAATCAAAATCCTTGAGTTGTTAGCCTAACGTTGACTATAGGTATAGGGAGAGAAGCTTCAAATATGCAAGGAGCATTCCATCTCGAAAAATCTTATGTGTTACATTCACATGACTTTCTCTAGCTACTCTACAAACTTCTTACGAAAGAAGTTCTTACTTCTTTCAACACCATGCTAATCGAGATAAACATTAGCAGAATTTTATTACTTGGTTAGAGCCAATTTTGAGAAAATCAACATTTTCGAAAAAAGTTCCACGTAAAGTGTAGTTTGGGGTGGGGGGATTTTCTTGAAAATCTTCGTGTCGCATCCTTGGAAGACACCAAACTTAAATCCCAATACGTATAGAGAAAGTAAAAATTCTGTGTGAGAGAGAGAGTGTATGTGTGTGTGGGGGGGGGGCGGGGGGACAATATAGCTAAAAAACGAATAATCCATTAAATACCAAACTTGGTAGTTAGGTTCAGTATCTCCCATGGAGGCGATTCAAAAGTGGTCGAGATGTGGTCGAAGGTTTGCCTCGCTCTGGTCGGCCATCAAAGGTTTCTTCTGAACTGAACATCGTAAAAGTGAATGAAATGGTGTCTGAAAATCGTCATTTAGGTCAGAGAGAGAAACCGCTGAACTTTCTGTCTCACAAATCGATTCGTACCATTTTAATCGATTGTTTGGGCATGACACGCGTTGCAGCTCGGTTAGTTCCGAAAGACTTGAATTTTCTACAAAAACTCAATCGCATAAGGGTTGCTGAAGACATGCTAGAACGAGCCAGTTCCGACCCCACATTCATGAAACGCATTGTAACTGGTGATGAGACGTGGGTTTACGAGTTTGACACTCAAACCAGTCAACAAGCTTCCTTATGGCGCCTTCCAACTGAACCGAATCCTAAAAGGGCACGTCAAACTCGATCAAAACTGAAGGTCATTTTGACAGTTTTTTTCGATTATCGCGGTGTCGTGCACTCAAGAGTTCTTGCCAGAAGGTCAGATGGCAAATAAAGACTATTATCTGAGCGTTATGCGGCGTTTGAGAGAACAAATACGGCGAAAAAGAACAGATTTGTGGAACGACAACTCATGGATTCTGCACCACGATAACGCACCAGCTCACAAGGCTATTATTGTGAACGAATTTCTGGCCAAAATGTCAACAAATTTCATCGAACAACCACCGTATTCACCTGATCTGGTTCCTACTGATTTCTTTCTCTTTCCAAAACTCAAGTTACCACTTCGAGGCACCCGTTTTCGGTCGATAGAAGACATAAAGGAAAATTCGCGGCGACAATTGACATCGATTCCTAAAAGTGCCTACAAAAAATGTTTTGATGATTGGATTATTTGTTGGCATAAATGTCTAATTTCAGAAGGGGCCTACTTTGAAGGCGATGAAATAAAATTGGATGAATAATTCATTTTTTGTGTTTTATTGGCAAATTCCCGGAACTTTCTTGACACAGTAGTATTATTCCCCATCCTGCTTAACACTAAAAGTATGAGTGAGAGAGTAAAAGAGAAAGTATGTGTGCATTTTATATAAATACTATATTCTGATGGTTATTGGCCCTTGACATCTACAGGAGAAAAGGGAAAAAAAAAAAAAAAACTTATGTGTACCATTCACATGACTTTCTCTACATCTCTGCAACAAATTATTCTTAAAAAGCTTATACTTCTATTTATTTCATGCTAATCAGAAAAAATTAGCAGAAATAGTCTTATTTCTTGCTTCCGTGTAAGTAGAAGCGAAATAAGGGAGTACCATAGGTCAAAGTGATACTCAAAAGCTGGTTGTTATGTGACTGAAGTTCCTTTGTTTGTATGGACACGAGTTCACAAAGTCCTGTATGAGAAAAATATGTTTTTATAGCTTAAACCAAAAACAAGGCATATCTCAAAAACAATCAACTCCACGAAAAAAAGTATACAACATAAATTGTGTATTTCAATGTGCGCTACACTTTTTGTGTGGTAAGTTTTTGTCTCTGTTTTACGGTTTAGCACTTATGAAAAATTCCGTAAAATTCACTCAGAATAAAGTAGTCTTCAGAGGCTATTGCCAGAAAATTCAAAATATACATTTTATTTATCAGGTAAATATCTTTAATAAACGATATTTTAATCAAAATTGTTAGAGCCGTTTTTTAGAAAATCAAAATTGTCGAAAAAAGTACTATGTAAAGGGTAGTTTGGGGTGGGGGGAATTTTTCTCAAAATCTTCGTGTCGCATCCTTGGAAGATACTAAACTTAAATACCAAGTTTGGTATTTTACCAACTTTTCGTTTTTGGGTTACCGTGTTCATAGACACAGGAACACACGGACATCCGGGCACACGGACACACACACGCGGACCTTTTTCTGAAAATACTTTTTTTTTGATAAAGGGGACCCTAAAACATACATTTCCGGTGAATCTCGATATCGAATTTTTGGTGGAGTGCAATACCTTCTCTATACACTATGTACATAGTACGTATAATAGTGTTTTAAGTCCATTAACTTCCAAAGATGTCATATGAAAAGTGAAGAAAACCTGCAAAAAATAATTCGTTGTTTTTTTGGTTTTCTATCTTGCGTTAAAATAAATCAAGTGTACCGTGTCTTCAATTTACGGGAACAATATGTAAAGTACTCTATTTAGAATCAATTTTGTGCAATTCTATAGAAAGTTAAACCGTTAGAGATTGAAAAAGAATTGCATACTGCATAAATCTGCATATTTGGTTTATGTCATTAACCCCTGCCATTCATTATTGTTGATATGAATTATTACTTTCTCTACACGTATTATGTATACAGAGAAGGACTGTATGACACCCAAAAATTCTACACCGAGATTTCACCGGAAATACATGTTTTGGGACCCACTGAGCCCCCCCCCCCGAAAAAGTTTTAGAAAACTGTCCATGTGTGTCTTGTTTGTTTGTGCGCACCATAGCTCAAAAATGAAACTAACAAACTTGGTATTTAAATTAAATATCTTCCAAGGATACGACACGGAGATTGCCAAGAAAATCCTCCCACCCCCAACTACCCTTTACATGGAAAAAATTATGTGAGTTATGTTTTTCTCAAATGGTTCTAATGCTTGTTAATTAAAATATCTTACATTTAAGATATTTACATGACAAAAATGCATATATTCAATTTTCTAGGAAAAGCCTCTGAAGGTCTCTTTATTCTGAATGAATTTTAGACAGTAGCTTAACATATATATGTACATCTCCTTAAAACACACAATTTATGACACGGGCATGTTTTTCGTGCGCTTAGCCCTTTTTGAGATATTTCTTGGTATTGGTTTCAGTTTTAAAATACTTATACTTTTCTCATTCGGGTATGTGTCAACTCCTAGCCATACAAAGAGAGGAGCTTTAGTCACATAGCAACCAGCTTTTAACAGATTTAACTATCGTTTCAGACTAGTCTATTCCCTTATTTACCTTCTACTTACAAGGAAAGAAGTAATAAGACCATTTCTTCCAATTTTTGTTTCGATTAACATGTATTAAATAGAAGAATAAAGTTTTTTTCAATAATTTGTTGCGGCAATGTAGAGAAAGTAATGTGAATGGAACACCAATGTATTACTTTCTCTACATATCTGCAACAAATTATTGTTAATAAGATTATGCTTCTATTTACTTCATTCTAATCGAGAAAAACTTACCAGAAATAGTCTTATTACTTGCTTCTTTGTAAGTAGAAGCGAAATAAGGGAGTAGCATAGGTTAAAGTGATACTCAAAGGCTGGTTGCTATGTGACTGAAGTTGCTTAATTTGTATGGACAGGAGTTGACAAATTCCTGCATGAAAAAAGAAAAAGTTTTTCAAAGCTGAAACAAAAAACAAGGAATATCTTAAAAACGATCAATTCCACCAAAAAATGTATCTGACATAAATTGTGTGTTTTGGTGTGCTCTACATTTTTGTGTGGTAAGTTTTTGTCCATCTCTTATGGTTTAGAAGTTATGCAAAATTCGGTAAAATTCATCCAGAATAAAGTAGTCTTCAGAGGCTATTCCCAGAAAATTCAAGATATACATGTTATTTGTCAGGTAAATATCTTTAATATACAACATTTTAATCAAAATCGTTAGAGCCATTTTTGAGAAAGTCAAATATTCGAAAAAAGTTCCATTTAAGAGTAGTTTGGAGTGGGAGGATTTTTCTCAAAATCTTCGTGTCGCAACCCAGGAAGATACCAAACTTAAATACCAAGTTTGTTATTTCAACGACTTTTCGTTTTTGAGCTATCGAGTTCACGGACACGCACACACACGAACTGTTTTCTGAAAATACCTTTTTTTTTTTTTTTTTGGATACAAGGGACCCTAAAACGTATATTTCCGTGAAATCTTGGTATCAAAATTTTGGGTGGAGTGCAGTACCTCCTCTATTTACACTGTACATAGTACGTGTAGAGAAAGTAAAAATCTGATGTGTTCTATTCACATGACTTTCTCTACATCTCTGCAACAAATTACTGTTAAAAAGCTGCTTCTATTTACGTCACCCTAAATGAGAAAAAAATAACAGAAATAGCTTGCTTCCTTGTAAGTAGAAGCGAAATAAGGGAGTACCATATGGTTAGTCAAAAGCTGGTTGCTATGTGAATGAAGTTCCTTTGTTTGTATGGAAAGGAGTTGTCAAATTCCTGTATGAGAAAAGTATAAGTATTTCAAAGCTGAAACTAAAAACAAGAAATATCTTAAAAACGATCAACTCCACGAAACAAATGTATACAATTTAAATTCTGTCATAAGGTGGTCTACATTTTCTGTCTGGTAAGTTTTTGTCCATCTCTTACAGTTTACCAGTTACACAAATTCCGTAAAATTCATCCAGGCTAAAGTAGTGTTCAGAAGCTATTCCCAGAAAATTCAAAACATACATTTTATTTATCAGGTAAATATCTTTAATATACGACATTTTAATCAAAATTGTTAGAGCCATTTGTTAGAAAATCAAAATTTTCGAAAAAAGTTCCATGTAAAGGGTAGTTTTGGGCGGGGGGATTTTTCTCAAAATCTTCGTGTCGCATCCCTGGAAGATACCAAACTTTGGTATTTTACCAACTCTTCGTTTTTTTTGAGTTATCGTGTTCACAGACACACGAACACACAGACCTTTTTCCGAAAACTTTTTATTTAGATGAAGGGGACTGTAAATCATATATTTCTGGTGAAATCGGTATCGAATTTTTGGGTGGAGTGCTCTACCTTTTCTATACACTATGTACATAGCACGTATAGAGAAAGTAAAACTAAATTTTTGTAAAAATATTTTAAGAAAAGTGGTTGAAGTAATACAACACAACATATAACAACAACTTGTTGGCCTCACTCACGTGAATAAGGATGAAGGTGTGCCGACGCCCATGAGCTCACTCAAGTGTTTCTTAACTATGGACTCTGTACAGCATCGAAGTGCAATAGCTACTTTAGGTTGTATAAGTGCCAAGCCTGTTTTAAACCGTTGAACACTACAAAATATGCAAATTCGAGATCAAAGTTTTGTTTGCCTCAGAAATGCCTTAAGTTTTTATTGCTTACATCAGTCGACATTATTCTTAAGCAACTACTTGCTGTGACCACGTTCAAGCTAAATTTCTTCATGCTAGATTTGATACCTATTCCCATATTATTTGATACGTTATTACTTTCTCTATACGTACTATGTACATAGTGTATAGAGAAGGTATTGTAATGCACCAAAAATTCGATACCGAGATTTCACCGGAAATATATGTTTTAGGGTCCCCTGTATCCCAAAAAAAAAAAAAAAATCTGATGTGTTCCATTCACATGACTTTCTCTACAACTCTGCAATAAATTATTATTAAAAAGCTTATGCTTCTTTTTACTTCCAGCTAATCTAGAAAAAAAAAAAATAGCAGAAATGGTCTTATTACTTGCTTCCTTGTAAGTAGAAGCGAAATAAGGGAGTAGCATAGGTTAAAGTGATAGTCAAAAGCTGGTTGCTATGTGACTGATGTTCCTTTGTTTGTATGGACCCGAGTTCACAAAGTCCAGTATGAGAAAGGTATGTTTTTATAGCTGAAACCAAAAACAAGGAATATCTCAAAAAGAATCAACTCCACGAAAAAATGTATATGACATAAATTGTGTGTTTTAAAGTGCTCTACATTTGTTGTCAGGTAAGTTTTTGTCCATCTCTTACGGTTTAGCAGTTATGCGACATTCCGTAAAATTGACCCAGAATAAAGTAGCCTTCAGAGGCTATTCCCAGAAACTTCAAAAGATACATTTTATTTATCAGGTAAATATCTTTAATTTACGATATTTTAATCAAAGTTGTTAGTGCCATTTTTGAGAAAATCAAAATTTTCGAAAAAAATTCCAAGTAAAGGGTAGTTTGGGGTGGGGGAATTTTTCTCAAAATCTTCGTGTCGCATCCCTGGAAGATACTAAAATTAAATGTCATGTTTGGTATTTTACAGACTTTTCGTTATTGAGTTATCGTTTTCACAGGCACACGGACACTCACACACACGGACCTTTTTCCGAAAAGGCTTCATATGGATAAAGGGGACCCTATGGCACATATTTCCGGTGAAATCTCGGTACCGAATTTTTGGGTGGAGTGCAATACCTGCTCTATACACTATGTACATAGTGCGTATAGAGAAAGTAAAAATGGCCGTGTGTATGTGTGTGTGTCCGTGTGTCTGTGAATACGACAGCTCTAAAACGAAAAGTTGGTAAAATACCAAAGTTGGTGTTTAAGTTTAGTAACTTCCGGGGATGCGACACGAAGATTTTGAGAAAAATCCCTCCAACCCAAACTACCCTTTACATGGAAGATTTTTCGTAAATTTTGATCTTCTCAAAAAGGGCTCTAACAATTTTGATTAAAATGTAGTATATTAAAGATATTTACCTGACAAATAAAACATTTATCTTGCATTTTCTGGGAATAGCCCTGAAGACTACTTTATTCTGGATGAATTTTAAGAAATTTTGCATAACTGCTACACCGTAAAAGATGGACAAAACTTACCACATAAAACTGTAGAGCACATTAAAACACACAATTTATGTTATACCTATACATTTTTCTCGTGTGGAGTTGATGGTTATTGAGTTATTTCTTTTTCTTTGTGTTTTTTTTTAACCTTTAAAAACCTATACTTTTCTCATACAGGAGTTTGTCAACTCATGTCCATACAAACAGAGGAACTTCAGTCACATAGCAATCAGCTTTTGACTATCACTTTAACCTATGGTACTCCCTTATTTCGCTTCTACTTACAAGGAAGCAAGTAATAACACTGTTTCTGCTAATTTCTCTCGATTATCTCTTCTTGCTTTCTAAAAATGTGTATTTTTGGAATCAGGAGATCCCGGAACATCTGTTTCAGGTTTCAAATTTCTATGTCGTACTTTTGGGTCGAGTACAGTAATTATTTCTCTTACCTACTGTGTATAGGTAGCTATGAAAGTTAAAAGAACAAGAACATTGTAACAGTTTCGTTTTATCATTTCTTTTATATAGCCCTTTTTAAAAAATCTAGGGTCATATTGCAGGCTTTACGTTAGGAACAACTGCTCTGTGGGAGTAACAAACAACAAGTAACAAATAACTCTGGTTAAAGAAAAATTAACAGCCCCAACCGGGAATCGAACCCGGGACCTTCCGGTGAGAAGTGTAACAAATTATTCAATGTATAACAATTTCCAGTCGGCGAGCTATTTGAGATCCTTTCTTACTTAATATTACTCACGGTAATACGTACTTCTCAGGTCGTGGCCTCTAGGGAAATAATTCATTCCAGGTAATACAATATTTTAATACTCTGGTTTCACTGGTAAGATGTTCTTGTATATTCTTGGAAAAATACTTGATACAATAATTATTAAAACTGCAGGATTGCACGGATAAATTAAGATTGAATTCTACAGCACGCGTTCCCATAGGACGCTACCCTTGTGCCGAGCAATGATGTCAACACAAAGGTTGACCAGTAACAAAGCGTCTATTCAGCTCTTATATAGGCTCGAACCTAATTTTTCATGTTTCTCCTTATTAAACATTCTGTGAGGAAGTCTATAATATAGACTTCCTTTTATTTATAGATAAATTACTTTTGGTACATATAATATTTATTTCATAAGCTATTTACGCTTAATGAATATTTAAATACGGGTACACAGCGCTTGGGGATGCGGTATACTAGAAAGAACATTGCACGTAGCAATGCAATTATCATTGTTAGAATTTTTAAAATAATTATTATTGATCACAAATGAAAAAAATCTGATGTGTACCTTTCACATGACTTTCTCTATATCCCTGCAACAAATTATTCTTAAAAAGCTTATACTTCTATTTACTTCATGTTAATCAGTAAAACAGCAGAAATAGCCATATTACTTGCTTCCTTGTAAGTAGAGGTGAAATAAAGGAGTATCATAGGTTAAAGTGATAATCAAAAGCTGGTTGCTATGTCACTGAAGTTCCTTTGTTTGTATGGACAGCAGTTGACAAATTCCTGTATGAGAAATGTATAAGTTTTTCATAGCAGAAACCAAAAATAAGGAATGTCACAAAAACGACAAACTCCACGAAAAATGTATATAACATAAATTGTGTGTTTTAACGTGCTCTACATTTTTTGTGTAGTAAGTTTTTGTCCATCTCTTACGGTTTAGCAGTTATTCAAAATTTAGTAAAATTCATCCACAATAAACACCTCTTCAGAGGCTATTCCCAGAAAATTCAAAATACACATTTTATATGTCAGGTAAATATCTTTAATATACGAAATTTTAATCAAAATCGTTAGAGCCATTTTTGAGAAAATCAAAATTTTCGAAAAAGGTTCCATGTAAAGGGTAGTTGGGGGTGGGGGGATTTTTCTCAAAATCTTCGTGTCGCATCCCTGGAAGACACTAAACTTAAATACCAAGCTTGGTATTTTACCTACTTTTCGTTTTTGAGTTATCGAGTTCACAGGCACACGGACACACACACACCTTTTTGTGAAAATGCTTTTTTTAGATATAGGGGACCTTAAAACATATATTTCCGGTGAGATCTCGGTATCGAATTTTTTGGTGTAGTGCAATACCTTCTCTATACACTATGTACATAGTGCCTATAGAGAAAGTAAAAAACACATTACATTCAAAATTCAGATATTCACAGAACACTTACAGGTTAATTACTTTCAATACTTAAGTTTTTCTTTACCACATAATCAATAAATCAATATGGCATAAATTTCCTTCCATTAACATAAAATAATCACTTGATATGAAAACGCTTGGCTTCCATATACGAGGTACGTCCAGAAAGTAAGATCCGTTTGGTAATAAAATTAAATTGTGTGCAGATACAGAATAATTATTTATTGCACAAAATTCTACAACTCTTAAACTACTTTTCCACATAACTGCCGAAATTTTGCAGGCATTTGTCATAGCGTGGCACAAGTTTTTGTATACCTTCTTCATAGACGTTTGCCGCCTGTGTCTTCAAAAAGTTGGAAACATTTTCTTTCAACTCTTCGTCATTGTTGATGTGTTGACCACCAAGGAAAGACTTGAGATGTAAGAACAGATGAAAGTCGCTAGGAGCGAGGTCAGGATGGTCAAACATGTCCCAACCAAATCCCTGTAGGAGGTTTTTCGTCACATTTGCAGTGTGTGGTCGTGCGTTGTCGTGCACTTCACTACATCCTTCATTGAACTGTCGGACGCATCTTCTCACCATTGAATCACTCGTCGCATTTTGACCGTAAACTTCGCAAATTTGCCGATGAATTTCAATAGGTTTCACTTTCCTAGCATTCAGAAAACGAATCACAAATCTGTTTTCACAAGCGGCGGGATTTTCAATCAACACCGACATTGTAAACAAGCACAATAAAGCGTATGTGGCTGACAGCGATCTCCAAATGGCGCACGTTTCTTCTGCTTGATACAGAGCGTCCTACCGCGCATGTGCGGAACTGCGATCGCAGCGGAGATAAATTGAAATGGAACTTACTTTCTGGACGTACTTCGTATTAACACCTCAGAAGTCAGCTCGCTGACACTCGACCAATGAGGCAATCTATGTAACATTTTCTTTCTTTTTTCAGGGTAGTGTGTGGGGTCGCGCCTTCAAGATCCGAGGAGAAGAGGCCTTGCACTACCTGGACAACAGAGAGTGTAAACTGGGGGGCTACCAAGTACAGTTCAGCATGTTCTTCCCCAAGGACGACGAGAGCAAGGCCTTCCCCGCCGCCATTTACATCGCAACGCCGAGTAACCGACTCTGGCTTGGAGACGCGCCGCTCAGCGAAATGGCGGGACAGATACTGGAGTGTAAGGGTCCTAGCGGGTACAACGCCGAGTACCTCTTGAGGCTAGCCAACTTCATGCATGAGTCTGTACCAGAAGCTATTGACGCGCATCTGTTTAACCTCGAGTTCCTGGTGAGGAACCGAATCAAGGAGGAGAACCTGTGTCTCAAGACCTTGATGGGCGACAGGTCACCCTCGCCACCTCCAGTAAACGCTCAACAAGAGGAGGAAGCCCTCGCTATGGGCCCTCCGGTCGTCAGCCCGGACACTTTCCAGTATTCATCACGCGTACCGCCCAAAAAGCTCCGTTGTCTCAACATATAAACGCTTTCTTTTATGCTTTTGTTATTATTTATTGTTGATATATGTGGATAAATAAAGAATGCTACGTCCTCGTTTCTTCATTGTTGCAATCTCGTCATTTATTTGAAACTACATAGCCTTAAAGGTCTGAGACGCCCTCCGTGGTGTCGTGGTTACCATGCTAACTTCACAAACCCAGCGGAGGACGATGGATTCTTTCGGGTGTAAAAATTCTTAGCTTGGCTTCCCCTGTCGTAGATTTACAGCACATAAAAGAATCTCAAGCCTAATAGACAAAATTAAGCGATCTTTCATATTCAATATAGAATGGGGCGCTAAAAACCACAGCAGTTAAAGACCGTCCATAAATAACACGACATTTATTACTTTCTCTAGCCCCGTATGTACAATGTACATAGGGATAGAGAAGTATTGCATTCCACCCAAAAATTCGATACCGAGATTTCACCGGAAATAAATGTCTTAGGACCCCCTGAATACAAAAAAAAAAGCATTTCCATAAAAAAGGTCCTTGGTATTTAAGTTCAGTATCTTCCAGGGATGCGACAAGAAGATTTTGAGAAAAATCCTCCCACCTCAAACTACCCTTTACATGGAACTTTTTTCGAAAATTTTGATTTTCTTAAAAATGGCTCTAACGATTTTGATTAAAATATCATATATTAAAGATATTTACCTGACAAACAAAATGTATATCTTGAATTTTCTGGGAACAGCTTCTAAAGACCTGTTTATACTGGATGAATTTTGCTTAATTTGGCATAACTAATAAACATTAAGAGATAGACAAAAACTTACTATACAAAAAATGTAGGCCTTGTTAAAATACACAATTTACATCATTTACATTTTTTTCGTGGAGCTTACCGTTTTCGAGGTATTCATTGTTATTAGTTTCAGTTGTGAAGTACTTATTCTTTTACTCATACTTTTCTCTTTTGTTCTACTCCTGGCCAAGAAAAGAAGCGATTTGTAATGACAAACGCAAAACGACAGCTTTTAAAACATTTGACTATTGGTTTAGCCTAGTGTATTCCCTTATTTTCTTCCTACTTATAAGGAACTAAGTAATAAGAACATTGCGCTGAATACCTCGATTAACAAGGTTCAGAAAGAAGAATAATCTTATGTAAGAAGTTTGTAGAACGGCTAGAGAAAGTCATGTGAGTGTAACACATCAGATTTTGTTTTTAAAGGTCTGATATCCCTACTTTTCCAGTCAACTGACAGCTGAAGACCATGCCCTCAGCTATTGTTCTGCACATCAAATAATGATTTAACGCTTATCTCGCCTCAGGTAATTAAAATTGCGCCCCGGTTATTCTACCTATGAACTATAACAGTATTACACTCAGTTGTTATTTTGTTTGCTACAATATGAAACATTTTCTTATCAAATGATAATGATCCTATCTTTCACACACGCTGTTAATGAACTACACCGAAATAATTTGCGAGATTGTGCACGTGACTGATATAAGTAATTTGAGATCGGCGATGCATGGTCCCCGGATAAACATAACGCAACTACATAGCGTTAAACGTGTGGGCATCAGGTGCTGATAAGTTGGTGTTAAAGCAAGGCAGGTTGAAAAAATCTCATGTGTACCATCCACATGACTCTCTCTACATCTCTGCAACAAATTATTATTAAAAAGCTTATACTTCTATTTACTTCATTCTAATCAGAAAAAAAAAAAAAAAAAATAGCAGAAATAGTCTTA
Source organism: Hymenopus coronatus (assembly GCA_030762935.1). Taxonomy (NCBI): domain Eukaryota; kingdom Metazoa; phylum Arthropoda; class Insecta; order Mantodea; family Hymenopodidae; genus Hymenopus; species Hymenopus coronatus. The sequence continues at coordinate 36,602,487 of CM060893.1, forward strand.
TTACTTGCTTCCTTGTAAGCAGAAGCGAAATAAGGGAGTACTATAGGTTAAAGTGAAAGTCAAAAGCTGGTTGCTCTGTCACCGAAGTTCCTTTATTGTACGGATAGCAGTTGACAAATTCCTGTATGAGAAAAGTGTAAGTTTTTCATAGCAGAAACCAATAACAAGGAATGTCTCAAAAACGACCAACACCACGAAAAAAATGTATATAACATAAAAGGTGTGTTTTAACATGCTCTACATTTTTTGTGCAGTAGGTTTTTATCCATCTCTTATGGTTTAGCAGTTATTCAAAATTCCGTAAAATTCATCCAGAACATACAACTGTTCAGAGGCTATTCCCAGAAAATTCAAGATATACATTTTATTTGTCAGGTAAATATTAATCAAAATCGTTAGAGCCATTTTTAAGAAAATCAGAATGTTCGAAAAAAGTTCCATGTAAAGGGTAGTTTGGGGTGGGGGTATTTTTCTCAAAATCTTCGTGTCGCATCCCTGGAAGATACTAAACTTAAATACCAAGTTTGGTAATTTACCGACTTTTCACAGTCACACTGACACACGGACCTTTTTCTGAAAATATTTTTTTGGATACAGGGGACCCTAAAATATATATTTCAAGTGAAATCTCGGTATCCAATTTTTTGGTGGAGTGCAATACATTCTCTATACACTATGTACATAGTGCGTATAGAGAAAGTAAAAATGGCTTAGAATGTCATTAAAACTGCTGCCCGAATACAGAAATATCGATTTTTAGCAGCTCGTTACTAGCGTTCTCAAGGTTTAATGTCGCAAAAATCTGTAAAATCTCGAACTAATCACTTGACAGTGCGACACTGAGCATTCATTAACTACGTTCTTGAGTTATGTAATCACTCTGGAGGTGTTTTCACAACTGCTCTGTTGGCTTAGTGCGTAACGCGGGAATCTGCTATCCCAAAGGTTATGATTTCGATTCCTGTCATAGAGTAAATGTTTTTTATTATTATTTTTTTTTTTTTTTTCATTCCAGACGAAGTGCCGCGATAAGTGGCGTACTGGCACTTCAGAAACTTATAGCCGTTACTTCGAAATTTCAATAAACAGGTCATGATTCTCTTATCTCAAATTTCTTATTTAAGTAATGTGAGGTACATATTCTGTGAAAATATTTCGGTATAGTTTATTAACACCTGTATATATTGAAAGATATTTATAAAAGATAGCTGATATGTTGGCGTGAACATAATTAATATTATCCGGACACTAAGTACTTAGGATAGAAAGTCGCCATTCTGTAAAGTGAGACATACTGGTTGGTTGAACCGGGTAAAACACACAAATAAACAATTGAAAGATTGAATGCCATACCACCAATTTGTCACAGTAGCTCAAGGTTAGAGCAACCGCTCAGAGAGCGGGAGAACCGTGTTCAAATCCCGGCTGAAGCATTGAATTTTCCAACTAGTTCTAATCATGTGACTATGAATCATAATGTTGTGAATTTATATACACCCATTAATTTCAATCCAGATTGAGTGCTATTTTTATTGATCTGAACAAAATGTTATTATTCTTCATTCAAATTTTGTTATTTTACGTTTTAATGTTAATCAAAGGTTTGCCGTCGTTAATGAGGATATTTCGCTGCTGGGTTTAATAGAGTACATATAGTTTATTTACAGAAATTAAGTTGTCAGCTCCATTATACAAGGTAGCTCACCTGTCCCGTATTATCTGGTTTTATGCAACCCGCAGAATACACTCTAACCTGAAAACATCGTTCCCGAGAAGCATCTTCTCATGTCAACGTTATGGACTTCGGCGCTACAAGTTATAGCTCCGACATGCTCGATTCAAGATCGGATTTTACCAAAAAATTGACAATTTTTCCCCCGCTTTCTTTCTTCCTAATTTGGCAAAAAGCTAGATGGAATATTAGAACATTTGTTAACTTACTTATTTGTTTCTTTTATTGTTCTCTTTATTTATGTTTATTCTAACTTTATCAGTCTAGTATTATTTAAAGTCTTAGTGAAATTTCTTTTTCGAAACAATTAGAATGAAAATTAAGGATCCAAAACTGAAGAACACGTAAAATGAACTGCCGTTTGTTCTTAATTCGTATATCTTTTTTTTTTTTTTACACCTAAATTTATTATTGTGACAAACTATAAACTAACTTTGCACCCTGATGTAAAGAAGAAAAAAAGTGCACGCAGACTGTGGGACTCGAACCGCTGACACTCTGGAGGTGATAAGGGAACATGAAATCAACCGGTTGAGCTACAATCATTGCGTCCGCTTTGTGGGTAGTGTGTCACACATGTATCCCTCTCCGCTTCTGATCTCTTTATAACTGTTGTGTGGCTCGTTTTTTACTTGTAGGTATAGTGTCACACATGTCTCCCTCTCCGCTTCTGGTCTCTTTATAACTGTTGTGTGGCTCGTTTTTTACTTGTAGGTATAGTGTCACACATGTCTCCCTCTCCGCTTCTGGTCTCTTTATAACTGTTGTGTGGCTCGTTTTTTACTTGTAGGTATAGTGTCACACATGTCTCCCTCTCCACTTCTGGTCTCTTTATAACTGTTGTGTAGCTCGTTTTTTACTTGTAGGTATAGTGTCACACATGTCTCCCTCTCCGCTTCTGGTCTCTTTATAACTGTTGTGTGGCTTGTTTTTTACTGTAGGTATAGTGTCACACATGTCTCCCTCTCCGCTTCTGGTCTCTTTATAACTGTTGTGTGGCTCGTTTTTTACTGTAGGTATAGTGTCACACATGTCTCCCTCTCCGCTTCTGGTCTCTTTATAACTGTTGTGTGGCTCGTTTTTTACTTGTATGTATAGTGTCACACATGTCTCCCTCTCCACTTCTGGTCTCTTTATAACTGTTGTGTGGCTCGTTTTTTACTTGTAGGTATAGTGTCACACATGTCTCCCTCTCCGCTTCTCATCTCTTTATAACTGTTGTGTGGCTCGTTTTTTACTTGTAGGTATAGTGTCACACATGTCTCCCTCTCCGCTTCTCATCTCTTTATAACTGTTGTGTGGCTCGTTTTTTACTGTAGGTATAGTGTCACACATGTCTCCCTCTCCGCTTCTCATCTCTTTATAACTGTTGTGTGGCTCGTTTTTTACTGTAGGTATAGTGTCACACATGTCTCCCTCTCCGCTTCTCATCTCTTTATAACTGTTGTGTGGCTTGTTTTTTACTGTAGGTATAGTGTCACACATGTCTCCCTCTCCGCTTCTCATCTCTTTATAACTGTTGTGTGGCTCGTTTTTTACTGTAGGTATAGTGTCATACATGTCTCCCTCTCCGCTTCTGATCTCTTTATAACTGTTGTGTGGCTCGTTTTTTACTTGTAGGTATAGTGTCACACATGTCTCCCTCTCCGCTTCTCATCTCTTTATAACTGTTGTGTGGCTTGTTTTTTACTGTAGGTATAGTGTCACACATGTCTCCCTCTCCGCTTCTCATCTCTTTATAACTGTTGTGTGGCTCGTTTTTTACTTGTAGGTATAGTGTCACACATGTCTCCCTCTCCGCTTCTCATCTCTTTATAACTGTTGTGTGGCTTGTTTTTTACTGTAGGTATAGTGTCACACATGTCTCCCTCTCCGCTTCTGGTCTCTTTATAACTGTTGTGTGGCTCGTTTTTTACTGTAGGTATAGTGTCACACATGTCTCCCTCTCCGCTTCTCATCTCTTTATAACTGTTGTGTGGCTTGTTTTTTACTGTAGGTATAGTGTCACACATGTCTCCCTCTCCGCTTCTCATCTCTTTATAACTGTTGTGTGGCTCGTTTTTTACTTGTAGGTATAGTGTCACACATGTCTCCCTCTCCACTTCTGGTCTCTTTATAACTGTTGTGTGGCTCGTTTTTTACTTGTAGGTATAGTGTCACACATGTCTCCCTCTCCGCTTCTCATCTCTTTATAACTGTTGTGTGGCTCGTTTTTTACTGTAGGTATAGTGTCATACATGTCTCCCTCTCCACTTCTCATCTCTTTATAACTGTTGTGTGGCTCGTTTTTTACTTGTAGGTATAGTGTCACACATGTCTCCCTCTCCACTTCTCATCTCTTTATAACTGTTGTGTGGCTCGTTTTTTACTTGTAGGTATAGTGTCACACATGTCTCCCTCTCCACTTCTCATCTCTTTATAACTGTTGTGTGGCTCGTTTTTTACTGTAGGTATAGTGTCATACATGTCTCCCTCTCCACTTCTGATCTCTTTATAACTGTTGTGTGGCTCGTTTTTTACTTGTAGGTATAGTGTCACACATGTCTCCCTCTCCACTTCTCATCTCTTTATAACTGTTGTGTGGCTTGTTTTTTACTTGTAGGTATACTGTCACACATGTCTCCCTCTCCGCTTCTCATCTCTTTATAACTGTTGTGTGGCTCGTTTTTTACTTGTAGGTATAGTGTCACACATGTCTCCCTCTCCGCTTCTGGTCTCTTTATAACTGTTGTGTGGCTCGTTTTTTACTTGTAGCTATAGTGTCACACATGTCTCCCTCTCCACTTCTCATCTCTTTATAACTGTTGTGAGACTCGTTTTTTACTGTAGGTATAGTGTCACACATGTCTCCCTCTCCGCTACTCATCTCTTTATAACTGTTGTGTGGCTCGTTTTTTACTGTAGGTATAGTGTCACACATGTCTCCCTCTCCACTTCTCATCTCTTTATAACTGTTGTGTGGCTTGTTTTTTACTGTAGGTATAGTGTCACACATGTCTCCCTCTCCACTTCTGATCTCTTTATAACTGTTGTGTGGCTCGTTTTTTACTTGTAGGTATAGTGTCACACATGTCTCCCTCTCCACTTCTCATCTCTTTATAACTGTTGTGTGGCTCGTTTTTTACTTGTAGGTATAGTGTCACACATGTCTCCCTCTCCGCTCCTCATCTCTTTATAACTGTTGTGTGACTCGTTTTTTACTGTAGGTATAGTGTCACACATGTCTCCCTCTCCACTTCTGACCTCTTTATAACTGTTGTGTGGCTCGTTTTTTACTTGTAGGTATAGTGTCACACATGTCTCCCTCTCCGCTTCTGGTCTCTTTATAACTGTTGTGTGGCTCGTTTTTTACTGTAGGTATAGTGTCACACATGTCTCCCTCTCCGCTTCTGACCTCTTTATAACTGTTGTGTGGCTCGTTTTTTACTTGTAGGTATAGTGTCACACATGTCTCCCTCTCCACTTCTGACCTCTTTATAACTGTTGTGTGGCTCGTTTTTTACTTGTAGGTATAGTGTCACACATGTCTCCCTCTCCGCTTCTGGTCTCTTTATAACTGTTGTGTGGCTCGTTTTTTACTGTAGGTATAGTGTCACACATGTCTCCCTCTCCGCTTCTCATCTCTTTATAACTGTTGTGTGGCTCGTTTTTTACTGTAGGTATAGTGTCACACATGTCTCCCTCTCCGCTTCTCATCTCTTTATAACTGTTGTGTGGCTCGTTTTTTACTGTAGGTATAGTGTCACACATGTCTCCCTCTCCACTTCTCATCTCTTTATAACTGTTGTGTGGCTCGTTTTTTACTGTAGGTATAGTGTCACACATGTCTCCCTCTCCGCTTCTCATCTCTTTATAACTGTTGTGTGGCTCGTTTTTTACTGTAGGTATAGTGTCACACATGTCTCCCTCTCCGCTTCTCATCTCTTTATAACTGTTGTGTGGCTCGTTTTTTACTTGTAGGTATAGTGTCACACATGTCTCCCTCTCCGCTTCTCATCTCTTTATAACTGTTGTGTGGCTCGTTTTTTACTTGTAGGTATAGTGTCACACATGTCTCCCTCTCCGCTTCTCATCTCTTTATAACTGTTGTGTGGCTCGTTTTTTACTTGTAGGTATAGTGTCACACATGTCTCCCTCTCCGCTTCTGGTCTCTTTATAACTGTTGTGTGGCTCGTTTTTTACTGTAGGTATAGTGTCACACATGTCTCCCTCTCCACTTCTGACCTCTTTATAACTGTTGTGTGGCTTGTTTTTTACTGTAGGTATAGTGTCACACATGTCTCCCTCTCCGCTTCTGACCTCTTTATAACTGTTGTGTGGCTCGTTTTTTACTTGTAGGTATAGTGTCACACATGTCTCCCTCTCCGCTTCTGACCTCTTTATAACTGTTGTGTGGCTCGTTTTTTACTTGTAGGTATAGTGTCACACATGTCTCCCTCTCCACTTCTGACCTCTTTATAACTGTTGTGTGGCTCATTTTTTACTTGTAGGTATAGTGTCACACATGTCTCCCTCTCCGCTTCTGGTCTCTTTATAACTGTTGTGTGGCTCGTTTTTTACTTGTAGGTATAGTGTCACACATGTCTCCCTCTCCGCTTCTGGTCTCTTTATAACTGTTGTGTGGCTCGTTTTTTACTGTAGGTATAGTGTCACACATGTCTCCCTCTCCACTTCTCATCTCTTTATAACTGTTGTGTGGCTCGTTTTTTACTGTAGGTATAGTGTCACACATGTCTCCCTCTCCACTTCTCATCTCTTTATAACTGTTGTGTGGCTCGTTTTTTACTTGTAGGTATAGTGTCACACATGTCTCCCTCTCCGCTTCTGACCTCTTTATAACTGTTGTGTGGCTCGTTTTTTACTTGTAGGTATAGTGTCACACATGTCTCCCTCTCCACTTCTGGTCTCTTTATAACTGTTGTGTGGCTCGTTTTTTACTTGTAGGTATAGTGTCACACATGTCTCCCTCTCCGCTTCTCATCTCTTTATAACTGTTGTGTGGCTCGTTTTTTACTGTAGGTATAGTGTCACACATGTCTCCCTCTCCGCTTCTGGTCTCTTTATAACTGTTGTGTGGCTCGTTTTTTACTTGTAGGTATAGTGTCACACAAGTCTCCCTCTCCGCTTCTCATCTCTTTATAACTGTTGTGTGGCTCGTTTTTTACTTGTAGGTATAGTGTCACACATGTCTCCCTCTCCGCTTCTGGTCTCTTTATAACTGTTGTGTGGCTCGTTTTTTACTTGTAGGTATAGTGTCACACATGTCTCCCTCTCCGCTTCTGGTCTCTTTATAACTGTTGTGTGGCTCGTTTTTTACTTGTAGGTATAGTGTCACACATGTCTCCCTCTCCGCTTCTGGTCTCTTTATAACTGTTGTGTGGCTTGTTTTTTACTTGTAGGTATAGTGTCACACATGTCTCCCTCTCCGCTTCTGGTCTCTTTATAACTGTTGTGTGGCTTGTTTTTTACTGTAGGTATAGTGTCACACATGTCTCCCTCTCCGCTTCTGGTCTCTTTATAACTGTTGTGTGGCTCGTTTTTTACTTGTAGGTATAGTGTCACACATGTCTCCCTCTCCGCTACTCATCTCTTTATAACTGTTGTGTGGCTCGTTTTTTACTTGTAGGTATAGTGTCACACATGTCTCCCTCTCCGCTGCTCATCTCTTTATAACTGTTGTGTGGCTCGTTTTTTACTTGTAGGTATAGTGTCACACATGTCTCCCTCTCCGCTGCTCATCTCTTTATAACTGTTGTGTGGCTCGTTTGTTACTTGTAGGTATAGTGTCACACATGTCTCCCTCTCCACTTCTCATCTCTTTATAACTGTTGTGTGGCTCGTTTTTTACTTGTAGGTATAGTGTCACACATGTCTCCCTCTCCGCTTCTCATCTCTTTATAACTGTTGTGTGGCTCGTTTTTTACTGTAGGTATAGTGTCACACATGTCTCCCTCTCCGCTTCTCATCTCTTTATAACTGTTGTGTGGCTCGTTTTTTACTTGTAGGTATAGTGTCACACATGTCTCCCTCTCCACTTCTCATCTCTTTATAACTGTTGTGTGGCTCGTTTTTTACTTGTAGGTATAGTGTCACACATGTCTCCCTCTCCACTTCTCATCTCTTTATAACTGTTGTGTGGCTCGTTTTTTACTTGTAGGTATAGTGTCACACATGTCTCCCTCTCCGCTTCTCATCTCTTTATAACTGTTGTGTGGCTCGTTTTTTACTGTAGGTATAGTGTCACACATGTCTCCCTCTCCGCTTCTCATCTCTTTATAACTGTTGTGTGGCTCGTTTTTTACTTGTAGGTATAGTGTCACACATGTCTCCCTCTCCACTTCTCATCTCTTTATAACTGTTGTGTGGCTCGTTTTTTACTGTAGGTATAGTGTCACACATGTCTCCCTCTCCGCTTCTCATCTCTTTATAACTGTTGTGTGGCTCGTTTTTTACTTGTAGGTATAGTGTCACACATGTCTCCCTCTCCGCTTCTCATCTCTTTATAACTGTTGTGTGACTCGTTTTTTACTGTAGGTATAGTGTCACACATGTCTCCCTCTCCACTTCTGACCTCTTTATAACTGTTGTGTGGCTTGTTTTTTACTTGTAGGTATAGTGTCACACATGTCTCCCTCTCCGCTTCTCATCTCTTTATAACTGTTGTGTGACTCGTTTTTTACTGTAGGTATAGTGTCACACATGTCTCCCTCTCCACTTCTGACCTCTTTATAACTGTTGTGTGGCTTGTTTTTTACTTGTAGGTATAGTGTCACACATGTCTCCCTCTACTCTTCTCATCTCTTTATAACTGTTGTGTGGCTCGTTTTTTACTTGTAGGTATAGTGTCACACATGTCTCCCTCTCCACTTCTCATCTCTTTATAACTGTTGTGTGGCTCGTTTTTTACTTGTAGGTATAGTGTCACACATGTCTCCCTCTCCACTTCTCATCTCTTTATAACTGTTGTGTGGCTCGTTTTTTACTGTAGGTATAGTGTCACACATGTCTCCCTCTCCGCTTCTCATCTCTTTATAACTGTTGTGTGGCTCGTTTTTTACTTGTAGGTATAGTGTCACACATGTCTCCCTCTCCGCTTCTCATCTCTTTATAACTGTTGTGTGGCTCGTTTTTTACTGTAGGTATAGTGTCACACATGTCTCCCTCTCCACTTCTGATCTCTTTATAACTGTTGTGTGGCTCGTTTTTTACTTGTAGGTATAGTGTCACACATGTCTCCCTCTCCACTTCTGACCTCTTTATAACTGTTGTGTGGCTCGTTTTTTACTAGTAGGTATAGTGTCACACATGTCTCCCTCTCCACTTCTGGTCTCTTTATAACTGTTGTGTGGCTCGTTTTTTACTAGTAGGTATAGTGTCACACATGTCTCCCTCTCCACTTCTGGTCTCTTTATAACTGTTGTGTGGCTCGTTTTTTACTTGTAGGTATAGTGTCACACATGTCTCCCTCTCCGCTTCTGATCTCTTTATAACTGTTGTGTGGCTCGTTTTTTACTTGTAGGTATAGTGTCACACATGTCTCCCTCTCCACTTCTGGTCTCTTTATAACTGTTGTGTGGCTTGTTTTTTACTGTAGGTATAGTGTCACACATGTCTCCCTCTCCGCTTCTGGTCTCTTTATAACTGTTGTGTGGCTCGTTTTTTACTGTAGGTATAGTGTCACACATGTCTCCCTCTCCGCTTCTGGTCTCTTTATAACTGTTGTGTAGCTCGTTTTTTACTTGTAGGTATAGTGTCACACATGTCTCCCTCTCCACTTCTCATCTCTTTATAACTGTTGTGTGGCTCGTTTTTTACTTGTAGGTATAGTGTCACACATGTCTCCCTCTCCGCTTCTCATCTCTTTATAACTGTTGTGTGGCTTGTTTTTTACTTGTAGGTATAGTGTCACACATGTCTCCCTCTCCACTTCTCATCTCTTTATAACTGTTGTGTGGCTCGTTTTTTACTTGTAGGTATAGTGTCACACATGTCTCCCTCTCCACTTCTGACCTCTTTATAACTGTTGTGTGGCTCGTTTGTTACTTGTAGGTATAGTGTCACACATGTCTCCCTCTCCACTTCTGGTCTCTTTATAACTGTTGTGTGGCTCGTTTTTTACTTGTATGTATAGTGTCACACATGTCTCCCTCTCCGCTTCTCATCTCTTTATAACTGTTGTGTGGCTTGTTTTTTACTTGTAGGTATAGTGTCACACATGTCTCCCTCTCCGCTTCTGGTCTCTTTATAACTGTTGTGTGGCTTGTTTTTTACTTGTAGGTATAGTGTCACACATGTCTCGCTCTCCGCTTCTGGTCTCTTTATAACTGTTGTGTGGCTCGTTTTTTACTTGTAGGTATAGTGTCACACATGTCTCCCTCTCCGCTTCTGATCTCTTTATAACTGTTGTGTGGCTCGTTTTTTACTTGTAGGTATAGTGTCACACATGTCTCCCTCTCCGCTTCTGGTCTCTTTATAACTGTTGTGTGGCTCGTTTGTTACTTGTAGGTATAGTGTCACACATGTCTCCCTCTCCGCTTCTGGTCTCTTTATAACTGTTGTGTGGCTCGTTTTTTACTGTAGGTATAGTGTCACACATGTCTCCCTCTCCGCTTCTGATCTCTTTATAACTGTTGTGTGGCTTGTTTTTTACTTGTAGGTATAGTGTCACACATGTCTCCCTCTCCGCTTCTGGTCTCTTTATAACTGTTGTGTGGCTCGTTTTTTACTGTAGGTATAGTGTCACACATGTCTCCCTCTCCGCTTCTGGTCCCTTTATAACTGTTGTGTGGCTTGTTTTTTACTGTAGGTATAGTGTCACACATGTCTCCCTCTCCGCTTCTCATCTCTTTATAACTGTTGTGTGGCTCGTTTTTTACTGTAGGTATAGTGTCACACATGTCTCCCTCTCCGCTTCTGGTCTCTTTATAACTGTTGTGTGGCTTGTTTTTTACTGTAGGTATAGTGTCACACATGTCTCCCTCTCCACTTCTGACCTCTTTATAACTGTTGTGTGGCTTGTTTTTTACTGTAGGTATAGTGTCACACATGTCTCCCTCTCCACTTCTGACCTCTTTATAACTGTTGTGTGGCTCGTTTTTTACTGTAGGTATAGTGTCACACATGTCTCCCTCTCCACTTCTGACCTCTTTATAACTGTTGTGTGGCTTGTTTTTTACTGTAGGTATAGTGTCACACATGTCTCCCTCTCCGCTTCTCATCTCTTTATAACTGTTGTGTGGCTCGTTTTTTACTTGTAGGTATAGTGTCACACATGTCTCCCTCTCCACTTCTGACCTCTTTATAACTGTTGTGTGGCTCATTTTTTACTTGTAGGTATAGTGTCACACATGTCTCCCTCTCCGCTTCTGGTCTCTTTATAACTGTTGTGTGGCTCGTTTTTTACTTGTAGGTATAGTGTCACACATGTCTCCCTCTCCGCTTCTGGTCTCTTTATAACTGTTGTGTGGCTCGTTTTTTACTGTAGGTATAGTGTCACACATGTCTCCCTCTCCACTTCTCATCTCTTTATAACTGTTGTGTGGCTCGTTTTTTACTGTAGGTATAGTGTCACACATGTCTCCCTCTCCACTTCTCATCTCTTTATAACTGTTGTGTGGCTCGTTTTTTACTTGTAGGTATAGTGTCACACATGTCTCCCTCTCCGCTTCTGACCTCTTTATAACTGTTGTGTGGCTCGTTTTTTACTTGTAGGTATAGTGTCACACATGTCTCCCTCTCCACTTCTGGTCTCTTTATAACTGTTGTGTGGCTCGTTTTTTACTTGTAGGTATAGTGTCACACATGTCTCCCTCTCCGCTTCTCATCTCTTTATAACTGTTGTGTGGCTCGTTTTTTACTGTAGGTATAGTGTCACACATGTCTCCCTCTCCGCTTCTGGTCTCTTTATAACTGTTGTGTGGCTCGTTTTTTACTTGTAGGTATAGTGTCACACAAGTCTCCCTCTCCGCTTCTCATCTCTTTATAACTGTTGTGTGGCTCGTTTTTTACTTGTAGGTATAGTGTCACACATGTCTCCCTCTCCGCTTCTGGTCTCTTTATAACTGTTGTGTGGCTCGTTTTTTACTTGTAGGTATAGTGTCACACATGTCTCCCTCTCCGCTTCTGGTCTCTTTATAACTGTTGTGTGGCTCGTTTTTTACTTGTAGGTATAGTGTCACACATGTCTCCCTCTCCGCTTCTGGTCTCTTTATAACTGTTGTGTGGCTTGTTTTTTACTTGTAGGTATAGTGTCACACATGTCTCCCTCTCCGCTTCTGGTCTCTTTATAACTGTTGTGTGGCTTGTTTTTTACTGTAGGTATAGTGTCACACATGTCTCCCTCTCCGCTTCTGGTCTCTTTATAACTGTTGTGTGGCTTGTTTTTTACTGTATGTATAGTGTCACACATGTCTCCCTCTCCGCTTCTGATCTCTTTATAACTGTTGTGTGGCTCGTTTTTTACTTGTAGGTATAGTGTCACACATGTCTCCCTCTCCGCTACTCATCTCTTTATAACTGTTGTGTGGCTCGTTTTTTACTTGTAGGTATAGTGTCACACATGTCTCCCTCTCCGCTGCTCATCTCTTTATAACTGTTGTGTGGCTCGTTTTTTACTTGTAGGTATAGTGTCACACATGTCTCCCTCTCCGCTGCTCATCTCTTTATAACTGTTGTGTGGCTCGTTTGTTACTTGTAGGTATAGTGTCACACATGTCTCCCTCTCCACTTCTCATCTCTTTATAACTGTTGTGTGGCTCGTTTTTTACTTGTAGGTATAGTGTCACACATGTCTCCCTCTCCGCTTCTCATCTCTTTATAACTGTTGTGTGGCTCGTTTTTTACTGTAGGTATAGTGTCACACATGTCTCCCTCTCCGCTTCTCATCTCTTTATAACTGTTGTGTGGCTCGTTTTTTACTTGTAGGTATAGTGTCACACATGTCTCCCTCTCCACTTCTCATCTCTTTATAACTGTTGTGTGGCTCGTTTTTTACTTGTAGGTATAGTGTCACACATGTCTCCCTCTCCACTTCTCATCTCTTTATAACTGTTGTGTGGCTCGTTTTTTACTTGTAGGTATAGTGTCACACATGTCTCCCTCTCCGCTTCTCATCTCTTTATAACTGTTGTGTGGCTCGTTTTTTACTGTAGGTATAGTGTCACACATGTCTCCCTCTCCGCTTCTCATCTCTTTATAACTGTTGTGTGGCTCGTTTTTTACTTGTAGGTATAGTGTCACACATGTCTCCCTCTCCACTTCTCATCTCTTTATAACTGTTGTGTGGCTCGTTTTTTACTGTAGGTATAGTGTCACACATGTCTCCCTCTCCGCTTCTCATCTCTTTATAACTGTTGTGTGGCTCGTTTTTTACTTGTAGGTATAGTGTCACACATGTCTCCCTCTCCGCTTCTCATCTCTTTATAACTGTTGTGTGACTCGTTTTTTACTGTAGGTATAGTGTCACACATGTCTCCCTCTCCACTTCTGACCTCTTTATAACTGTTGTGTGGCTTGTTTTTTACTTGTAGGTATAGTGTCACACATGTCTCCCTCTCCGCTTCTCATCTCTTTATAACTGTTGTGTGACTCGTTTTTTACTGTAGGTATAGTGTCACACATGTCTCCCTCTCCACTTCTGACCTCTTTATAACTGTTGTGTGGCTTGTTTTTTACTTGTAGGTATAGTGTCACACATGTCTCCCTCTACTCTTCTCATCTCTTTATAACTGTTGTGTGGCTCGTTTTTTACTTGTAGGTATAGTGTCACACATGTCTCCCTCTCCACTTCTCATCTCTTTATAACTGTTGTGTGGCTCGTTTTTTACTTGTAGGTATAGTGTCACACATGTCTCCCTCTCCACTTCTCATCTCTTTATAACTGTTGTGTGGCTCGTTTTTTACTGTAGGTATAGTGTCACACATGTCTCCCTCTCCGCTTCTCATCTCTTTATAACTGTTGTGTGGCTCGTTTTTTACTTGTAGGTATAGTGTCACACATGTCTCCCTCTCCGCTTCTCATCTCTTTATAACTGTTGTGTGGCTCGTTTTTTACTGTAGGTATAGTGTCACACATGTCTCCCTCTCCACTTCTGATCTCTTTATAACTGTTGTGTGGCTCGTTTTTTACTTGTAGGTATAGTGTCACACATGTCTCCCTCTCCACTTCTGACCTCTTTATAACTGTTGTGTGGCTCGTTTTTTACTAGTAGGTATAGTGTCACACATGTCTCCCTCTCCACTTCTGGTCTCTTTATAACTGTTGTGTGGCTCGTTTTTTACTAGTAGGTATAGTGTCACACATGTCTCCCTCTCCACTTCTGGTCTCTTTATAACTGTTGTGTGGCTCGTTTTTTACTTGTAGGTATAGTGTCACACATGTCTCCCTCTCCGCTTCTGATCTCTTTATAACTGTTGTGTGGCTCGTTTTTTACTTGTAGGTATAGTGTCACACATGTCTCCCTCTCCACTTCTGGTCTCTTTATAACTGTTGTGTGGCTTGTTTTTTACTGTAGGTATAGTGTCACACATGTCTCCCTCTCCGCTTCTGGTCTCTTTATAACTGTTGTGTGGCTCGTTTTTTACTGTAGGTATAGTGTCACACATGTCTCCCTCTCCGCTTCTGGTCTCTTTATAACTGTTGTGTAGCTCGTTTTTTACTTGTAGGTATAGTGTCACACATGTCTCCCTCTCCACTTCTCATCTCTTTATAACTGTTGTGTGGCTCGTTTTTTACTTGTAGGTATAGTGTCACACATGTCTCCCTCTCCGCTTCTCATCTCTTTATAACTGTTGTGTGGCTTGTTTTTTACTTGTAGGTATAGTGTCACACATGTCTCCCTCTCCACTTCTCATCTCTTTATAACTGTTGTGTGGCTCGTTTTTTACTTGTAGGTATAGTGTCACACATGTCTCCCTCTCCACTTCTGACCTCTTTATAACTGTTGTGTGGCTCGTTTGTTACTTGTAGGTATAGTGTCACACATGTCTCCCTCTCCACTTCTGGTCTCTTTATAACTGTTGTGTGGCTCGTTTTTTACTTGTATGTATAGTGTCACACATGTCTCCCTCTCCGCTTCTCATCTCTTTATAACTGTTGTGTGGCTTGTTTTTTACTTGTAGGTATAGTGTCACACATGTCTCCCTCTCCGCTTCTGGTCTCTTTATAACTGTTGTGTGGCTTGTTTTTTACTTGTAGGTATAGTGTCACACATGTCTCGCTCTCCGCTTCTGGTCTCTTTATAACTGTTGTGTGGCTCGTTTTTTACTTGTAGGTATAGTGTCACACATGTCTCCCTCTCCGCTTCTGATCTCTTTATAACTGTTGTGTGGCTCGTTTTTTACTTGTAGGTATAGTGTCACACATGTCTCCCTCTCCGCT
Organism: Hymenopus coronatus; assembly: GCA_030762935.1. Taxonomy (NCBI): domain Eukaryota; kingdom Metazoa; phylum Arthropoda; class Insecta; order Mantodea; family Hymenopodidae; genus Hymenopus; species Hymenopus coronatus. Next base: position 36,617,597 of record CM060893.1, read on the forward strand.
TCTGGTCTCTTTATAACTGTTGTGTGGCTCGTTTGTTACTTGTAGGTATAGTGTCACACATGTCTCCCTCTCCGCTTCTGGTCTCTTTATAACTGTTGTGTGGCTCGTTTTTTACTGTAGGTATAGTGTCACACATGTCTCCCTCTCCGCTTCTGATCTCTTTATAACTGTTGTGTGGCTTGTTTTTTACTTGTAGGTATAGTGTCACACATGTCTCCCTCTCCGCTTCTGGTCTCTTTATAACTGTTGTGTGGCTCGTTTTTTACTGTAGGTATAGTGTCACACATGTCTCCCTCTCCGCTTCTGGTCCCTTTATAACTGTTGTGTGGCTTGTTTTTTACTGTAGGTATAGTGTCACACATGTCTCCCTCTCCGCTTCTCATCTCTTTATAACTGTTGTGTGGCTCGTTTTTTACTGTAGGTATAGTGTCACACATGTCTCCCTCTCCGCTTCTGGTCTCTTTATAACTGTTGTGTGGCTTGTTTTTTACTGTAGGTATAGTGTCACACATGTCTCCCTCTCCACTTCTGACCTCTTTATAACTGTTGTGTGGCTTGTTTTTTACTGTAGGTATAGTGTCACACATGTCTCCCTCTCCACTTCTGACCTCTTTATAACTGTTGTGTGGCTCGTTTTTTACTGTAGGTATAGTGTCACACATGTCTCCCTCTCCACTTCTGACCTCTTTATAACTGTTGTGTGGCTTGTTTTTTACTGTAGGTATAGTGTCACACATGTCTCCCTCTCCGCTTCTCATCTCTTTATAACTGTTGTGTGGCTCGTTTTTTACTTGTAGGTATAGTGTCACACATGTCTCCCTCTCCGCTTCTCATCTCTTTATAACTGTTGTGTGGCTCGTTTTTTACTTGTATGTATAGTGTCACACATGTCTCCCTCTCCGCTTCTCATCTCTTTATAACTGTTGTGTGGCTTGTTTTTTACTTGTAGGTATAGTGTCACACATGTCTCCCTCTCCGCTTCTGGTCTCTTTATAACTGTTGTGTGGCTCGTTTTTTACTGTAGGTATAGTGTCACACATGTCTCCCTCTCCGCTTCTCATCTCTTTATAACTGTTGTGTGGCTCGTTTTTTACTTGTATGTATAGTGTCACACATGTCTCCCTCTCCGCTTCTCATCTCTTTATAACTGTTGTGGGGCTCGTTTTTTACTTGTATGTATAGTGTCACACATGTCTCGCTCTCCGCTTCTGGTCTCTTTATAACTGTTGTGTGGCTCGTTTTTTACTTGTATGTATAGTGTCACACATGTCTCGCTCTCCGCTTCTCATCTCTTTATAACTGTTGTGTGGCTTGTTTTTTACTTGTAGGTATAGTGTCACACATGTCTCCCTCTCCGCTTCTGGTCTCTTTATAACTGTTGTGTGGCTCGTTTTTTACTGTAGGTATAGTGTCACACATGTCTCCCTCTCCGCTTCTCATCTCTTTATAACTGTTGTGTGGCTCGTTTTTTACTTGTATGTATAGTGTCACACATGTCTCCCTCTCCACTTCTGGTCTCTTTATAACTGTTGTGTGGCTCGTTTTTTACTTGTATGTATAGTGTCACACATGTCTCGCTCTCCGCTTCTGGTCTCTTTATAACTGTTGTGTGGCTTGTTTTTTACTGTATGTATAGTGTCACACATGTCTCCCTCTCCGCTTCTGGTCTCTTTATAACTGTTGTGTGGCTTGTTTTTTACTTGTAGGTATAGTGTCACACATGTCTCCCTCTCCACTTCTGGTCTCTTTATAACTGTTGTGTGACTCGTTTTTTACTGTAGGTATAGTGTCACACATGTCTCCCTCTCCGCTTCTGGTCTCTTTATAACTGTTGTGTGGCTTGTTTTTTACTGTAGGTATAGTGTCACACATGTCTCCCTCTCCGCTTCTGGTCTCTTTATAACTGTTGTGTGGCTTGTTTTTTACTTGTAGGTATAGTGTCACACATGTCTCCCTCTCCGCTTCTGGTCTCTTTATAACTGTTGTGTGGCTCGTTTTTTACTGTAGGTATAGTGTCACACATGTCTCCCTCTCCGCTTCTGGTCTCTTTATAACTGTTGTGTGGCTCGTTTTTTACTTGTAGGTATAGTGTCACACATGTCTCCCTCTCCGCTTCTGGTCTCTTTATAACTGTTGTGTGGCTTGTTTTTTACTTGTAGGTATAGTGTCACACATGTCTCCCTCTCCGCTTCTGGTCTCTTTATAACTGTTGTGTGGCTCGTTTTTTACTGTAGGTATAGTGTCACACATGTCTCCCTCTCCGCTTCTGGTCTCTTTATAACTGTTGTGTGGCTCGTTTTTTACTGTAGGTATAGTGTCACACATGTCTCCCTCTCCGCTTCTGGTCTCTTTATAACTGTTGTGTGGCTCGTTTTTTACTTGTAGGTATAGTGTCACACATGTCTCCCTCTCCGCTTCTGGTCTCTTTATAACTGTTGTGTGGCTTGTTTTTTACTTGTAGGTATAGTGTCACACATGTCTCCCTCTCCGCTTCTGGTCTCTTTATAACTGTTGTGTGGCTCGTTTTTTACTTGTAGGTATAGTGTCACACATGTCTCCCTCTCCACTTCTCATCTCTTTATAACTGTTGTGTGGCTCGTTTTTTACTGTAGGTATAGTGTCACACATGTCTCCCTCTCCACTTCTGGTCTCTTTATAACTGTTGTGTGGCTCGTTTTTTACTGTAGGTATAGTGTCACACATGTCTCCCTCTCCGCTTCTCATCTCTTTATAACTGTTGTGTGGCTTGTTTTTTACTTGTAGGTATAGTGTCACACATGTCTCCCTCTCCACTTCTGATCTCTTTATAACTGTTGTGTGGCTCGTTTTTTACATGTATGTATAGTGTCACACATGTCTCCCTCTCCGCTTCTCATCTCTTTATAACTGTTGTGTGGCTTGTTTTTTACTTGTAGGTATAGTGTCACACATGTCTCCCTCTCCGCTTCTGGTCTCTTTATAACTGTTGTGTGGCTTGTTTTTTACTTGTAGGTATAGTGTCACACATGTCTCCCTCTCCGCTTCTGGTCTCTTTATAACTGTTGTGTGGCTCGTTTTTTACTTGTAGGTATAGTGTCACACATGTCTCCCTCTCCACTTCTGGTCTCTTTATAACTGTTGTGTGGCTCGTTTTTTACTTGTAGGTATAGTGTCACACATGTCTCCCTCTCCACTTCTGGTCTCTTTATAACTGTTGTGTGGCTCGTTTTTTACTTGTATGTATAGTGTCACACAAGTCTCCCTCTCCGCTTCTCATCTCTTTATAACTGTTGTGTGGCTTGTTTTTTACTTGTATGTATAGTGTCACACATGTCTCCCTCTCCACTTCTGGTCTCTTTATAACTGTTGTGTGGCTCGTTTTTTACTTGTAGGTATAGTGTCACACATGTCTCCCTCTCCGCTTCTGGTCTCTTTATAACTGTTGTGTGGCTCGTTTTTTACTTGTAGGTATAGTGTCACACATGTCTCCCTCTCCGCTTCTGGTCTCTTTATAACTGTTGTGTGGCTCGTTTTTTACTTGTAGGTATAGTGTCACACATGTCTCCCTCTCCACTTCTGGTCTCTTTATAACTGTTGTGTGACTCGTTTTTTACTTGTAGGTATAGTGTCACACATGTCTCCCTCTCCGCTTCTGGTCTCTTTATAACTGTTGTGTGGCTCCTTTTTGGGCTTAAGCCGTTCGTTTAACCTCCATACATTATAATTTACGTTACAGAACATATAACAGCGATCCTATTGATATTACATATACTGTAACAGGAGTTATTAAGCGCCTGCTTTTGGAATGAACGTAACTATTGCTGCTAAGGTCTACTTTCCTACGAAAGGCACGCTAGATTTGCGTGGTTACCAAATGGTCGTAAAAAACGGTAGTTTCGACCTTATTGTTTTCAGAGTATGAAGTGTTGCCTATCTCCAAAAATAATAAGGGACAGGTGGACCACCTGGTACAATTGGGAAATAGGCAGATAGCATATTTGTGGAATGTTAAAGCATGTCCATACAACATTTCTCTTCATTGTAAAATTCTATTTGCTATTTTGACTGTGTGTTACCAATGGCAAAACATACATGTTTAGCGCAATTTCGCCTTATGTTACAGGTTTCTGTATATGATGTTTAGAGTAAAAAGAAATGATCCTCTCCGAGAATTCGTCTAACATGGGGTATCATTAACATAATGTTAACTTAGCTGTCAAGCTCACTGGCGTTTCGCCCATCTTTTAATAACAGATAAACAATTATACAGAAGGGGAGCTAGCATCATGAGGAAGGAGCTTAAATCTCTCGTTACTATTATCTGTCCATCCTTACTTCACCGGTGATGTAAACAATCAGAATGTATTCTTCCGCGAACGCACTACGTGCTGCTGCTGGTTCGTCTGCCATACAATAGTAAAACCGTGTACCTACGTTTGACAGGAAAATAAATACCTACCAACTTGCGAGATGTAGGCGAGTCGTTATATATTTAACACGAAATGTCCTAAAATTATAAAAAGTTTTGAAAGTTTACTGAAGTATTGCATACGTACATTACTCCAACAGTTTTCTGCGAGTTTTAGCATTCACATATGCACAACAATGCACTGCACATTTCTTTCACAGAATTAGAGTTGGGTCGAGCGATTCATTTTCAGTAATCGATTCATACGATTCGTTCATTCAATATGAATCGATACACACGATTCGTTCACGATTCATTAATCGTCGCCATACCTTCTTTGCTTGACATATTGTACACGGATTATGGTCATATATTCATCAATACTTTAGCATAAAAGGTCCTATTCTTTCCATCTATTGCAAATATATTTGGTAAAATTAACCCATTATTCGAAAAACAAAACAAAAAAAAACAAAAAATTAAGTATAAAATTCACATATAAACTTATATATACATAAATAAATAAATATATATATACATATATACATATAAAGGCGCTCGTGGTAGCTTCGGCAATGCTCGGCAGTGTTCGTGTTCTTATATATATATATATATATATATATATATATATATATATATATATATATATATTGTATATTATAAATACATATATAATTTGTATATTATATTTTATATATTTTATAGTTTTATATAGTATTCTTATATTTAGCCTCATTGCCTCAGCGCTAGATATTTTCTCGCAATAAAATAAATGGTTATAAATCCCTGCACATTATCGTGCGCACTCGGCAGTTTTCGTCGAAGCTCGGCTTGGTTCCTAGAAAGGTGGAAGCAAAAGAAAAACAAGCTCCAATGCCTGATCACATTTCTTCAAATCTGTGATTACTTTTGAACGACGATTCATGACAAGTGACACGATTCAAACGATTCTTTCCTTGTAGTCGTTCATATGAACGATTCGTTCATGAATCGCCCCATGTCTAAATAGAATGCCATAATACAATGACTTACAGAAGAGCTAATTTGAAGATGGAACTGTTCCCATTACTTCAAGATACGAGACATTTGCTGCAGTTGCAACAATTGAATCATCACTGAGAGCGATATAGTGGGCTAGTGACAATGTACACTATTCCCGCCAAATTTCACTCTTGATTCTTTCGAACAATGTGTGACGCACATTCACTGCATCTTCACTTGTAAAACTGCTGGCACAAGATGTCGCACCTCGGTTAATTTAAAAGTTTTGCACACTTTATGCTGCTTTTGGAAACTCCAGTAAATTCTATCGCTAAGCTAAGAACATACCTTAAAAATCTGATGTGTTCCATTCACATGAATTCCTCTGCAACAAATTATTCTTAAAAAAACGTATGCTTCTGTTACTTCTACCATAGGTTAAAGTGACAGTCAAAAGCTGGTTGCTATTGACTGAAGTTCTTTTGTTTGTATGGACAGGGGTTGACAAATTCCCGCGTGAGAAAAGTAAGTTTTTCAAGGCTGAAACCAAAAACAAGGAATATCTGAAAAACGATCAACTGCACGAAAAAAATGTGTATAACATAAATCGTGTGTTTTAATGGGCTTTACATTTTTTGTGTGGTAAGTTTTTGTCTATCTCTTCCGGTTCAGCAGTTATGTAAACTTCCTGAAGAATGAAGTAGTCTTGAGAGGCTATTCCCAGAAAATTCAAGATATACATTTTATTTATCAGGTAAACATCCTTAATACACGAAATTTTAATCAAAATCGTTAGAGCCATTTTTGAGAAAATCAAAATTTTCGAAAATAGTTCCATGTAAAGGGTAGTTGGGTGTGGGGGGATTTTCTTGAAAATCTTCGTATCGCATCCTTGGAGGATAGCAAACTTAAATACCACGTTTGACATTTTATCGACTTTTCGTTTTTGAGTTATCGTGTTCACATACATGCACAGACCTTTTTCCAAAAACGTTTTTTTTTGGGGGGGGGGGGTTCAGGGGGACCCAAAACATGTATTTCCGGTGAAATCTCCGTATCGAATTTTTGGGTGCAATATAATACCTTCTCTATACACTACGTACATAGTACGTGTAGAGAAAGTAATAAAAAGGTAAGGTACTTTTCACAAAACTCTATATACATACTAGGAATAATGTTTTCTTTGCTTATGTTGCACTACACTGGTATTACATGTATCCGCCATTACTTGCTGACTATAAGCAGCCGTTAAAAACGAACTGCAAAATGGATATGCATTGTTACATAAAGAAATAATGACCAAATGATCAGTGAATGTTGTTCCTTAATTATTCATACTATATTAGTTAGAAAACATTGCATAGTGTAGTATGATGTTTTTGAACTCACTCGACGATTTAAGAGGAATTATTTTGTAATGGAGAAAAGCAGTAAAACGTTCAATAACCAATCATAGTAATTGCAACCTATTGATTTTGTTTACATTACCGGTGAAGAAAGGCTGGACGGAGAATATGGATGCTACTTTTTATGCTCTTGGGTGTACATGAGGCGCACATTTGCCACAAAACCACAAGTTGAACAAGTGTCCTAACTGCATTTTAAATATCTCTAATTTCTAAAACAATGAAGGCACATGAATCAAACAAAGAGAATTGTATAAGCCATTTTTGTGATCATAGAGTAAGTTGTGTTAATTTATAAGTTGTGAACTTAGAAACTTCATCTTGTTTTGCTCACTGTCTCAACAGAGGCATTACCAGAGGAACCCAAGAGAACTGTATTTATTTTCTCAAAGACCTGAAGTCAGTGTGCCATTTATCAATCACTTTAAATGCTACTTTTTCTGATGCGTTTTGCTTAGGTCTGCACAAATATATTAAAGATTTTATTGTGTTCATATTTATTTTCTCAAATGACTTTACATTAAAAAACAAAGTATTTGAATGCAATTTAAAAATTATACTGAGAGAATAAGAAAAGTGTTTATATGTCATTTGCAACCGAAATTGGAAAAAGTAAACTTTTTACGTTGAAATTTTGAGTGATTCACAGAAAACAAAACAAACCCCTCCCCCAAACACAGATTAACTTCCATTAAAGTTTCAAATGTTATTAACTTTTAAAGAAATATACTATATGCACACCATTTTCCCATTGCTTTTAAGATAGCTATGGAATTATTAATTTAAATTCAACATATTTTGGATTTGGACATATAAGTTGATCTCGGTAAGAATTTATAATCAGAGAGTACACAAAATAATGCTAATGAAAAAAGAAGGAAATTTAAACTTTTATTTTGCCTTTTGATTTGTCTACGGCATGCTTACTTCCATGGAATACGCTTTAAAACGAAAAGACATATTTATAAAATGCTATTATTCATTGTTTATATGTATCGAAATTGTAAAATACATGCCTAGTGTAATTTTGTAATAAATCAAAGTAAAAGTATGTTTTGTATTTTTATGTGTGTGTATTAATATTCGCAATTTAAGTGGAATACAAATTCATAGCATCATAAAACTTGTGGATTTATTCAAAATAGAATTGAATGCCTTTGGATGTTTATTTCTAAATAACAGTACACATATATAATATATTTTACCAAGATTGCTGGTATTACAAATTCTCTTTACTAGAGAGTAAAGTATTACAAATTCCTAATTGCCATGGCCAATATGCAAGTAATTATAAGATATTCATTCAATTTAGAAGTTTGTTTCTACACATTTGAGTGTCGAGGTTATACACGCATTTTTACTTCCTCTACACGTAATATGTACATAGTGTATAGAGAAGGTATTGCACTCCACCAAAAAATTTGATACCGAGATTTCACCGGAAATGTATGTTTTAGGGTCCCCTGTATCCAAAAAAAAGTATTTTCAGAAAAAGGCCCGTTTACCTGTGAACACGATAACCCATAAACGAAACGTCGCTAAAATACCAAACTTGGTATTTAAGTTTAGTATCTTCCAGGGATGCGACACGAAGGGTTTGAGAAAAATCCTCCACTCTAAACTACCCTTTACATGGAACGTTTTTCGAAAATTTTGATTTTCTAAAAAATGGCTCTAACGATGTTGATTAAAATAACATATATTAAAGATATTTACCTGACAAATAAAATGTATATTTTGAATTTTGTGGGAATAGCCTCTGAAGGCTACTTTATTCTGAGTGAATTTTACGGAATGTTGCATAACCGCTAAACCGTAAGAGATGGACAAAAACTTACCACACAAAAAATGTAGAGCATACATTTTTTTCGTGGAGCTGATCGTCAACTGTTGTCCATACAAACAAAGGAACTTCAGTGACAGCAACCAGCGTTTGAGTATCACTTTTACCAATGCTATTCCCTTATTGCGCTTCTACTTACAAGGAAGCAAGTAATAAGACTATTTATGCTATTTTTTTTCTCGATTAGCATGAAGTAAATTGGAACATAAGTTTTTTAACAATAATTTGTTGCAGAGATGTAGAGAAAGTCATGTGAATGAAACACATCGGATTTTTCTTTGTTTGTACTATGTTCATAGTGTATACAGAAGGTATTTTATTGCACCCTAAAATTAAAAGGCACTTTTAGAAAAATGTCTTTGTGTGTCTGTGAGCAGCATAGCCCACAGTCTGAAAATATCAAACTGTGTGTTTAAGTTGAGTATCATCCAAGGAGGCGACACAAGATGATTAAGAAACTCCCCCACCCTCAACTACGGTTTACATGGAAGAATGTTCGAAAACTTTGATTTTCTCAAAAATGGCCGTAATGATTTTATTGAAATATAGTGTACTAAATATATTTACATGAGAAATAAAATATATAGCTTGAATTTTCTGGGAATAGCCTCCGGAGACCTTTTTATTCTGGAGGGATTTTGCGGAATTATACAAAATTTGTAAACCGTCAGAGATAGACAAACACTTAATACACAAAAAGTCTGATGTGTTCCATTCACATGACTTTCTCTACATCTCTACATTAAATTATTCTTAGAAAGATTGTGCATATATTTACTTCATGCTAATTGAAAAAAAAATTAGCAGAAATAGTCTTATTACTTGCTTCCTTGTAAGTAGAAGCGAAATAAGGGAGTACCATAGGTTAAAGTGGTAGTCAAAAGTCGGTTGCTAAGTGACTGAAGTTCCCTTGTTTGTAGGGGCAGGAGTTGACAAATTCTTGTATGAGAAAAGTATGTTTTTCTAAGCTGAAACCAAAAATAAAAAATATCTAAAATATGATCAACCCCACAAAAAACGTGTATATTATAAATTGTGTGTTTAAACGTGCTCTATATTTTTGTGTGGTAATTTTTTGTCCTGCTCTTACGGTTCAGCAGTTATGCAAAATTTCGAAAAATTCATCCAGAGTAAAGTAGTCTTCAGAAGCTATTCCCAGAAAATTCGATATACATTTTATTTGTCAGGTAAATATCTTTAATATACGATATTTTAATCAAAATCGTTACAGCCATTTTAAAGAAAATCAAAATTTTCGAAAAAAAGTTCCATGTAAAGGGTAGTTCGGCATGGGGGGATTTTCTTGAAAATCTTCGTGTCGCGTCCTCGGAAGATACCAAACTTAAATACTAAGTTTGGTATTCAACGGTCTTTTCGTTTTTGAGCTTTTGCCCACATACACACATACACATACAAGGCCATTTTTCTAAAAAGTGTTTTTTTTTTCATTCAGGGAGTCTCAAAACATGTATTTCCATTCAAATCTCGGTATCAAATTTTTGGGTGCATTACAATACCTTCTTTATACACAATGTACATAGCACGTATAGAGAAAGTAAAAATGAGAACTCGATAAAACGCACAGTTTATGTTATATGCATTTTTTTTTCGTGGAATTAACTATGTTTTAGCTATCCCTCGTTGGCTCCAGTTTTAAAATGCATAGTACTCTTCCCATACGGGAATGTTTAAACTCATGGCCATACAAACAAAATAATTTCCACCATATAGCAAATCGCCTTGGTGCAATGGTAATAAAAGTGGACGTTAAACACTATCAAAAAGTCTGATGTGTTCCATTCACATGACTTTCTCTATATCACTGCAACACATTATTCTGTTTACTTCATATAATGGAGCACAAATTATCAGAAATAGTCTTATTACTTGCTTCCTTGTTAGTAGAAGCGAAATAAGGGGTACCATAGGTTAAAGTGATAGTCAAAAGCTGGTTGCTCTGCGACTGAAGTTCCTTTGTTTGTATGGACACGAGTTCAAAGTCGTGTATGAGAAAAGTATGTCTTTATAGCTGAAACCAAAGCAAGAAATATCTAAAAAAAAAAAAACAATCAACTCAACGAAAAAAATGTATATAACATAAATTGTGTGTTTTAAGGTGCTCTACATTTGTTGTGTGGTAAGTTTTTGTCCATTTCTTACGGTTTAGCAGTTATGCAAAATTCCGTAAAATTGACCCAGAATAAAGTAGTCTTCGGAAGCTATTCTCAGAAAATTCAAAATATACATTTTATTTGTCAGGTAAGTATCTTTAATATACGATATTTTAATCAAAATCGTTAGAGCCATTTTTAAGAAAATCACAATTTTCGAGAAATGTTCCATGTAAAGGGTAGTTGGGGGTGGGGGGATTTTTCTCAAAATCTTCGTGTCGTATCCCTGGAAGATACTAAATTTAAATACCAAGTTTGGTATTTTACCGACTTTTCGTTTTTGAGTTAACGTGTTCACAGACACACGGACCCACGGATCTTTTTCTGAAAATACTTTTTTTGGGTACAGGGGACCCTAAAACATATATTTCCGGTGAAATCTCGGTATCGAATTTTTTGGTGCAGTGCAATACCTTCTCTATACACTATGTACATAGCACGTATACAGAAAGTAAAAATCTGATGTGTTCCATTCACATGACTTTCTCTACAACTCTGCAATGAATTATTGTTAAAAAGCTTATTATCCTATTTACTTCCTGCAAATCGAGAAAAAATTAGCAAAAATGGTCTTATTACTTGCTTCCTTGTAAGTAGAAGCGAAATAAGGGAGTACCGTAATGTTAAAGTGATGGCCAAAAGCTGGTTGCTATGTGACTGAAGTTCCTTTGTTTGTATGGACACGAGTTCACAAAGTCCTGTATGAGAAAAGTACGTTTTTTATATCTGAAACCAAAAACAAGGAATATCTCAAAAACAATCAACTCCACGAAAAAAATGTATTTAACAGAAATTGTGTGTTTTAAAGTGCTCTACATTTGTTGTGTAGTAAGTTTTTTTTCCATTTCTTACGGTTTAGCAGTTATGCGACATTCCGTAAAATTGACCCAGAATAAAGTAGTCTTCAGAGGCTATTCCCAGAAAATTCAAAATATACATTTTATTTGTCGAGTAAATATCTTTAATATACGATATTTTAATCAAAATGGTTAGAGCCATATTTTAGAAAATCAAAATTTTCGAAAAAAGTTCCATGTAAAAGGTAGTTGAGGGGGGGATTTTTCTCAAAATCTTCTTCAAATTTGGTATTTTACCGACTTTGCGTTTTTGAGTTATAGGTTCACAGACACACACATATACGGACCTTTTTTCTGAAAATAATTTTTTTGGATACAGGTGACCCTAAAACATATATTTCCGGTGAAATCTCGGTATCGAATACACTATGTACATAGCACGTATAGAAAAAATAAAGATTACATAGGACCAGCTTTTAAAAGATTTGATTATCGCTTTAGCATATAATACTCCGTTATTTCCCTTCTACTTATAAGGAAGCAAGTAAAAAGACCATTTCTGCTAATTTTATGTCGATTAGCATGAAGTAGATAGAAGAATGACGTTTTTAACAATAATTACTACATATATTGTAGAGAAAGGCATGAGAATGACACACGTCAGATTTTTTTATAATTAGAATTGCTTTTATTATTATTATTAATTATTATTATAATTATTTTAATTAATTAATAATACTTATATATTATGTATTCTAAAGATAGATTTTTTTATTAATAGGCAATACCCAAACGTGACCGCCGATATGAAGAGAGGATCGTGCTTTCTCCCCGCTATAAAAAAAAAATATTTGATCAGTCGATGGACACAGTAGAAGCACTTAACCCTGGCGTTGCTGCTCAAGAGGAAATAGATTAAAAAGTCAAATGCAAGGCCTGAAAAAGAAAGAAACCAAAAAACTCTGTTCTGAAAATACCCAACATGATCTGAAGAAAGCAAGTGTCCAAAAACATTGAAGACTTAAAGAAATATACCTCATTTGCTCAAAAAGGTAATAATAACATCATTATCTCGGTGCTTTACTCCAGGACAAATTCGATCTTTACTGGGAAACAAAAGAAGAACAAAGTGGGGTCCAAAAGGTGTTGCCAATGTTTCGCACACGGCTTATGTTTATATGTGAGAAAAGCTATACTTTTCCTTGTCGGTCAACTCTTCGGAAGTGGGCGAAACAATTCAAGTGCAGTACTAGAATTCTGAAAGAAGTCTGGATCTAGTGCATGCTAAGACAAACATTCAAAACTAAGGAGAAACCAGCAGGGCTAAATTTGGACGAAATGAATATAGATGGCACGAGTGCTACATTTGTCTGGTTATGTAATTTTAGGACCTAGCTAAAACGTCATGGTGGTTATGGTTTGTGGCTTGTTTTCTCCTTGAAAACCCATTTATTTGGACTTTGATATTACTATGACCAGTGAGCTACTTCTGAACCTAATAAGGCAACTACGAGACATACTTTCGTCAAATATTTTTATTCCATTTTTCATAATTCTGCTATTTCTCCACATAGTCGCCGTTGTTGTTGTTGAGACATTTGCCGTAACGAGCGACAAGTTTTTGCAGTCCCTCACATTGCCTGTGAGGAAAGCCAATTCGTAACAGCTGATTTCACTTCATCGTCCGTCTGGAAACGCTTGCCGCCGAGGAACCTCTTCAGATGCAGGAAGAGGTGGTAGTCGCTAGGAGCAAGGGAGGATGATCGATCTGCTGCCGACCAAAGGATCCAATGAGAGCTTGTGTCTGAGCAGCGGTGTGGGGCCGTGCAAGAGAATCACTCCGGCAGACAGCAGGCCGCGAAGTTTGCTCAAGGTGTGACAATACACGGCTGCATTGATTGTTGTCCCCGGATCCATAAGCTCTACAAGCAGAATACCACGTCTGTCCCAAAAGAACTGTTGCCATAACCTTGCGAGTTGAGAATGACTGCTTGAATTTCACTTGGACTGTTGCTTGGATTAAACGGTCACGTGGGACACCAATGTCTCATCCCCGTGATGATATGGTCCAACAATGCATCACCTTCCTCGTGATATCGGGTCAAGAACGTCAGAGCACTGGCACATCTTTTCTCTTTGTGTTTCTCTGTCAGCATCTTCGGAACCCATCGATTGCACAATTTTCTGTAGCTCAGGTTTTCTGACAGAATTCTGTACAGAACAGACCTTGAAACCTGCCGAAAATGCAATGACAATGTGGAAAAGGTGAACCGTCGGTTGACACGCACAAGATCCTTGCAGACAGATGGCTGGCCCGAGCGCGGTTCGTCCTGCACGTTCTCTGCCTGCCTTGAATAACCTCACCCACTTACGCACTTTGGTATCACTCATGGCTTTGGGGCCAAAAAGTTCACTAATGTGGCGATGAATTTCTGCCGCTGTCGTATTCCTTGCTGTCAAAAATCGAATGACCGATCTGATTTCACACCCGGCGGGCCGTTCGATCGTCGTAAACTTTTCCTTCACACAGTACGGTCCACATTCACTGCCAACCTGACTCCAACTGTTGTGTCACTGTGTGCAAGAGATGCCGGGATTGAGTGTACATGCGCGAAAGTACAGTCGATTGATTCTTCCGACGATACAGAGCAGTGGACCTTACTTAAAAAGTATCCCTCGTAGAAGCGTTAAATACAAAAATTGGTCTCGAAGGAGCTTGGTATTTTGACATCACTACCGAATTATGTGTTAACATAACAGGAAACCTGACGGACAAGTTTCCCAGTGATGAACCAGCAAACTGCGAGAACTGCAAGTCCCAAGGTGCTCTAAAATACCTTTCTGGCTATGTAGCATTCAAATGTAAACACTTTTAGGACTCTTTGGCTTCAATTTTAGAGAAGCTTCCTCCAGACTCCACTAATGACTGGACCTTCATTACCTCCAGAGGCTCACTTCTCCTTCAACTGCTTGCTTAAATAAAACAAAGGAATTTGAAGTGATGTTTTGTAGTTTTCGTGGACATGTTGCGAAGTGATAAAACTAGACTGACAAATAAGAGTAACGTAATAAAAAAACATGAGAAAAATCGAATGAAATATAACAAATTAAATAAATAAGAAAGAAAAATAAACGGGAATAAACAGAGAGTTTAAGAACAGAAATAAAGTAATAAATAGAATACAATCACAATTAAAAGAGAATCAAAACTACTTAAACAATGTTAAAAGGGAAGCACGAAAGATCGTGAGGCCAGAAAGAAAGAAAGAAAAAGTGTAAAGCAAGCTAGCGAACAAAAGGTACTGATATGCAAAAACTCAGCCATGAACAATGAAGGGAAAAACCCCAAACAAAATTCACTCTCCACCACACACAGAAAGTGTAATCAGGCGCGTTAACATGTTAATAGCCGTAAGGACATACCGTGGTGTCTAAAATCATGAGACCCAATGAAAACGCGACAAAATGTAAAAATGCAACACAGTCTCGGCCAGTAAAATCGGTGAAGGTAATGAAGATAGCAAAGTCTAAGCAAATCCTCGAAAATGGACGGCGAATAGACTCTAGTCTAGCCGCGGGAGCTTCGGGAATGTGGAGGTGCACATCGACACTCATAAGTCTGACATCGTGTAGTGAACCCACGTCGAGTCGTAGCTCATAGCAAAATGAGAAGTTACCAGTCCGCGATGTGAAAAAGTTTGTTCACAGGGGAAGGGAATTAAGGTGCAGCGAAGCGCGAAGGGAAGGTGGAAGAGCTAAAATAATTTGTGATCGGTTTTGTTTTGAGGATGCTAATGCGTTCTTGCACTTTGGACGGCTACTTTGAAAAATTACGTGCGGGAAAGTAAAGGTCACTTAGAAACCAGTAGCAGAGTTTCATACAGGTTTCTCCCGCACACGCTGAGACTATCACACAGTTCCTTAGCTAGCCGGCGATCCAAACCGTTACCTTATTCTCTTTCAAAGCCCCGAAAAAATAATTCCCGCCACAATAATTACGCTACGCCAGCATAGTTCGATGCATAGTTGCACCTGCTGAAATATAGTCACGCCTGCTGTAAATAACCCATGCAATAATGACTTCTAGTCTGTAAATATCTGACTACCCAATCAGGAGGTGTAAAGCTCTTCCAGAACAGTCCCGAATTAATGATCTGGGCTGTTACAGTTATAACATTGGCATATGCGTGCTACGCCATCAGCCAGAAACTGGGTTATCTTAAATCTCCCTTGTTTCCTACAGCCGGGTTGCCCACCCGGATCCCGAAAACGATCTTCTATCATGCATTCATTAACAGCCGGAATCAATCTTTCCAAATGTACAAGGGTTCTCGGCCTACGTGAGAAGACGAGCGCCGAACGTGAGCGGCATTTAAACTCGAAATCTGAGTATCACCTATCTCAGTCTCATCGTTCGTAATCATAAATAAACGCGAGTGCAAATGTACCAACTCTACATATACAGAAAGTGATTCATCCGGTGCTTGGCGATTCAAATAATAATCTCTCACCTACAAGGCTATTTCCCTCATTGGGGCAAAATAGTCCAACATTTCTGCATGCAAGACGCCTGTGGCATCATCTAGTCTCTTGTAATAACGTTAAAGCATGCCCTGCTAAGCTTGTACTAACTCGAACAACAAGACTTCAGAAACCCTATACGACGAGCTTTATCTACAATTTTCACCCAAAAATGCATAAGTTCCAACAAGGAACCACGATCTCTAATATCAAAAACCTGGGAGTTTTGTAATAACTCCTGTAACGGATGTTCCAACTTAATAAGCGAAGACGACGAACCCCCAACATTTGACAAGCCTTCATCCCCAGCCCAAAATCCCCTGGAATCTGCATAGCATTTACATTTCCAGCGCTAGAGCTTTCTAAAGTGTTTTAAAAGCTTTCCCCTCATGATTCCCAAAATTGCTCTGACATAACTCCCTCTCCAACATATGAACATTCTTGGGGAAATTCTGAATCAAATTATTTAGTCGAAAGAGATTATGCAACACGCGAGAGAAAACCTTAATTTGATGACGTTCTGGGTATTCTTTTCTTTCCCAATCTTCCAGAATGTTTCCTCACTCAATATGGGCAAACTTGCATTCTTCCAGAGCTTTTTGAACTAAGTCAGACTCGGATGACAAAACGACCACTTGGTTAGCTTCAAGCCCCCTTAAAGACTCCAAAATACTTTGTACTTCCAAAGAAGCTCCTTGGTCATCTAGCTCAGAATCCTAACTCTGGCCCATGAAATCCCTCAGTTACTAGGGTGGTCTGAAAAGTTCTCGGCCTCACCCAGAGATCGTGGCACTACTCGCATGATTTTTTCCCTTACGTTGGTACACATATTAATAGACCCTTTGTAAAATTACAAGTCATTCCAGGCAATAGTTGATTGTAGGCAGTTGTTTGAAGCAGTGGAAGTGCGCATTGCTTTGAAAATGGAGAAATTCGAATATCGTGCTATGAAAATTTCTTCGTAAAAGAAGGTTTAACACCTACAGAAATTCATTTTCGGATGGTAAATGGGTATAGTGACTCTTCACCTTCAGTTTCCACAGTGAAGAAATCGGCAGCCGATTTTAAACGTTTCCGTGAAAGCATCCAATACAATCCACGGGAAAGACGTCCAAACACTGTAACCACACCGAAAATCGTTGAAAAAGCACATGACATGATTTTGGAAGATCGGCGTACAAAGGTGCATGAAATTGCTAATGCTGTTGGAATTTCAAAGGAGCGTATTGGTCACATCTTGCATCAGGAATTAAACACGAAAAAGCTTTGCGCAAAATGAGTCCCACGTATTCTCACTGTGGATAACAAACGCGTTCGTACGACACTTTCTAGAACGTGTTTGGCGCATTTTCAGAAGAACAGAGTTGTTGCACCGATAAGTCACAAAGGATGAAACATGTGTACCCGAATTCAAACAGAAGTTGAGGCAGTGGACAGAAGCTGGTTCTGCAGCTCTAAAGAAGACCAGGATGGTGGCATCGGCGGAAAAGATCATGACGTCAATGTTTTGGGATGCCAGAGGAATTCTGTTGATTGACTATCTCGAAAAAGGTAACACAAATACTGGAGAATACCATTCTCAAACTTCTAGCCAAACTGAAGGAAAGTATTCGTTCAAACCGACCCGGGTTAAAAAAGACAAAAATATTTTCCATCAGGACAATGCGCCTGCCCACAAAAGTGTTTGGGCAATTGGGAAATTGAGAGGTCTGCATTATGAAGTGCTGCAGATTTGGCTCCCTCGGACTTCCATCTGTTTCCTAAACTGAAGAAATTCCTCGCTGGTAGGCGCTTTTCGACCAATGAAGAAGCAATTGCGGCTGTAAATGGGTACTTTGCAGCACTTCCAGAGGAACACTACAGAGAAGGGATAATGGCATTGGAACACTGCTGGACAAAATATATTGATATTAGAGGTGATTATATTGAAAAATAAAATTGCTTTAAAAGCATGAATTGTCGTTTTTCACTATCAGGCCGAGAACTTTTCAGACCACCCTAGTATAAGTCTGTTAGCAAGAATTAGGGGACAAATTACCTGAAAATAGATTAAGTCCATGAGCAATACAATTTAGTTAAAACTCTCGAATGCTCTGTAAAAATCACCCGACAAAGCTTCTGCATTCCAAGCGAAATTATTCGCAACTACTTATATGCCAGTTAAGAAAGAAGGAAACAGGCACGAAAAAAAAGGCCACACTACTTATTACTGAATTTTCTAGATGCCCTACATTGTGCAATCAAAACAAAAGCATCCCGGCCTGGGTAAGTACACGCACTTTCAACTTTTTCGGCAGCTCCCAGACACACCCAATTAATGACTCAAGTAAGCAGACAGATATTCTAGTCGGCAGGAAGACCAACAGCCAATCAACGCAAGGCACCTACCCAAAGAGACCCGGAAGCACCCGGCAAAACACGAAGATTCGAGAACACGCGACATGAGCATTGGAGAACAAGGGAAATAAAACAAATATATTGCCGGCGCAAAACTTCTGGAATGTGACCCTGACCGCCAAACCAGCTGCCGAGCCTAGCTTATCGGAGTTTGTGATATGATACTTTGCTTACTTAAAGTCACAGTGAGCAAACTTTGTACAGTCTGCATAGAAAGTGTTCCGCATGTTTGTGTTCAAAGTGGGCAGTAAATAGTGTTCATTTTATTTATTTTATTTTTGTTTCCCTGACACCTATGTTTTCAAAATTAAGTGGCAAGGCATTACTTAGTCAGAGGAGAGAAATAATTGCAAATGTCCTTGACTTCATGAAACAAGAGGCGGAGATGAAGGAAGAAAATCTATGTTCCCCGAGTTCTTCAAAAGCCTGTAGAAAGTGAATGAAAGAGTAACCAAGGCAACTGATATTTCACTGAGTTCCGTTTCCAGGGTTCTCAAAGATAAGAAACAAATAAAAATAAAACTTAAAATATCATTTTTAAATTAAAAGATGTGGAACAGTTGTGTCGCCAGAAAATTGCAGAAATTGGCAGGCCAAAATGCGAAAATGTTTGTCGACATGCTGAGAACATTGAAAATCGTTAGAAAGAATTGTAGGAAATCAAATAGAAAGAATTCTAATCCAGGATAATGGTGTAGAAAGTAGCGATAACGTTGATGATGACAATGACGTGAGCGAAGACGAAGGACTATCAGGTGTGGAAGAATTGGAGGCAGACGATTGACATTGTTTATATGGTAGGCCATTTGTATAGATGTTTTGTAGATATGAATATGCATATGAAAACACATGTTTATCAGTGCAGCGCCGTATAGTGCAGGTGACAGATATTTGACATTGACTGTGACAGACACTCTTCCAGCATGCATGAATCGACTGGTGAACTGCTTATCTGAAAGTACAACTCGCTTCCTAGCTCTCATTAAGATGTTCACATGCCCAGTTATAATAAAAACAGTTGCAGTTCCTGTCAGTATTCTTGCAGGTTGATACGGCATAATGTTATGTCTACTCATGTTAAACAAAACAAGAAAACTACACAGAAATAAATGAGTGAATTATTACTTACTCACTTCTTGGTAAAACAACCACATTATACCGATAAAATACACGGGCTAATCAGACGACAAGGGAAGAGCGTCCATGCGGTGACGTCACAGTCAGCAGAGCTGGAGATGGGACCAAGAGATGTGAATGGCCTGTCTAATTAACCCTTCTTACCTTGAGTCGAGCTCAAAGCTCGTAGCTGAGCGCAACTCCATCAAAGTTTCCTTCTTAGGCTTACTTTCCTCCAGTCTGAAAACTGAACTGAACTAGAACTTGAAACTGAAAAGTTATATTCAGTTCAGTTCAGTTCTGCTTTCCTAGAAAACTGAACTGAAAACTGCACATCATCAAAATGGCTGAAGAAGGCTGAGAAGCTTGCATGGCAGTGAAGAAAGTGAGTTGTATTTGGATACTTTGATGTTTGTTTAGGTCGATGAATTAACAGATATTACTGACAATAAACAAAATGAGGTTAACCCGCCATAACGCCAGTCTGTTGTACTACACTTTATTCCAGAATCTCTGAACTTATTTCAGAGCTAAAACTGACTGAAAATTATTAAACATTATTCAGTAAATCTTATTTACTTACTTGATTTTCCACAATTCCTCTCCCAACTCCTTCCAAAGTCTCTGTTTCTTCTCTATATTTCTGTACTCGACATGTACGTTGTATAAAAATTCGTTATGACGAACAAAATAAATTATTCTCTGTTCCTCAGTTTGTAAAAACTTTCGTTTTCCACTCATTATGTACAAATATTAAACCAAATTACCGCAACTATAACCTCACTTATGCTATCTCGTCGTCCAAAGCTCAACTGAAAAAATCTGATGTGTCCCATTCACATGGCCTTCTCTACATTTGTGCAACAAATTATTGTTAAAAAGCTTATGCTCCTATTTACCTCATGCTAATCAGAAAAAATGAGAGAAATGGTCTTATTACTTGCTTCTTTGTAAGTAGAAGCAAGATATTGGAGTAATATAGGTTAAAGTGATAGTCAAAAGCTGGTAGCTAGGTCACTGAAGTTCCTTTGTTTGTATAGACAGCCGTTGATAAATTCCTGTATGAGAAAAGTTTTAAGCTTCTCAAAGCAGAAACCAAAAATAAGAATTGTCTCAAAAGCGATGAACTCCACGAGAAAAAGTTATATAACATAAATTGTGTGTTTTAACGTGTTCTACATTTTTTGTGTAGTAAGTTTTTGTCCATCTCTTACCGTTTAGCAGTTATTCAAAATTCCGTAAAATTTATCCAGAATAAACTACTCTTCAGAGGCTATTCCCAGGAAATTCAAGATATACACTTTATTTGTCCGGTAAATATCTTTGATATACGATATTTTAATCAAAATTGTTAGAGCCATTTTTAAGAAAATATAAAATTTCCAAAAAAGTTCCATGTAAAGTGTAATTTGGGGTGGGTGGATTTTTCTCAAAATCTTCGTGTCGCATCCCTGGAAGATACTAAACTTAAATATCAAGTTTGGTATTTTACCGACTCCAATATTTCCGGTGAAATCTCGGTATCGAATTTTTGGGTGGAGTGCAATATCTTCTCTATACACTATGTGCATAGCACATATAGAAAAAGTGAAAACGATTTCCACCTTGATTTTCGTCGCATAGATTTCTAGTGGAAAACTTAAAAGTTCTAGTGACAAACGAGAACGGAGAGATTCAGTTCAGTTTCGTTAGTTCTTGACCGGAGGAAAGCACTTCCATAATATACAGTGGCAGAGTTCGTGATCCGTGATCCGTGATCAGTTCAGTTCAGTTTTTAGATTGGAGAAAAGCAAACCTTTAGGCCGGTTGCTTTGGCAGCACTGATACTTGGTTTCACCGTAACTTGTGAATGACATTCTACATGGAAATTCGGTGAGATTGTTCCATTTTGCAGTTAATCAAATTATACATAGGTCTACTTATGTTTAAACTATTGTAAATGAGTGCATGTGTTCAGTCATATGCAGTAGAGATGCCTTGTGCTTGCATAAATAGAATTATTGTCTGTTAGCAACTTTACGCTTTTGCCCTTGACACCAGTTTGCTTGGTCTGCCTTGTGTGACACGTGGACGTGTAATTGCGTGGTCTCATGGTAGACAAAAGCACTCTCTTCTATATATTCTTTTCTAAATTATTAAAGGGTTTCAGAGTAATGTTTGGATCATTGTTGATGTGGATGTTGGGACCATTATTATTGTCTATTTTACTGTTTATTCTAATTTGATGAAACAGCTGTAAATTCTCCTGATGTACAGCGATTTATATATTTGAAAGATTGGGCATATTACAATTGAGCTGAATTTCTAATGGCTGAAGTTTCATTTAATGCTATTCAAGTTTTCATATAGTTTATCTGTTGTTAATCATTTCACTTGCTAATGCTTAATTATTGTTAAATTTGCTGAAGTCATTATTTTTAATTGACCTAAACATTAATAATTACAGAATCAATTATTATATTTTCATATTCATCAATACAGCTGAGTAACTCGTATTATCCAATCATACTATATAGGTATATTTTGATATAAAGTTTATTAATGAACTTAACCCCGCCTTCTCATTCTAGTGAAAGAGATAGAACCTTTCTCTTATCGATCCTGGCCTGTTTAACTTGAGATAGTTTTTACTTTCTCTACACGTACTATTACATAGTGTATAGAGAAATATTGCATTCCACCCAAAAATTCGATACCGAGATTTCACCAGAAATATATGTTTTGGGTCCCTCTGAATCCAAAAAAAGCATTTTCAGTAAAAGTTCCATGTGTGTGCGCGTGTGTGTGTGTCTGTGGACAGCATAGCTCAAAAACGAAAAAACCGTTTAATACTAAACTTGGTATTTAAGATTAGTATCTTCCAAGGATGCGACACGAAGATTTTCAAGAAAATCCCCCACCCCCAACTACTCTTTACATGGAATTTTTTTCGAAAATTTTTATTTTCTAAAAATGTCTAACGATTTTTATTAACATATTACGGAATTTGGCATAACTGCTAAACCGTAAGAGATGGACAAAAAATTACCACACAGAAAATCTAGAGCAAATGTTATATACATTTTTTTTTTCTTTTTATTGTGGAGCTGAACGTTTTTGAGATATTCCTTTTTTAGGTTTCAGCTTTGCAAAACATACTTTTCTTATACGGGACTTTGTCAACTCCTGCCCATACAAACAAAGGAGCTTCAGTCACATTGCAACCAGCTTTTGACTTTCACTTTAAAAAATTAGCAGAAATAGTCTTATTACTTGTTTCCTTGTAAGTAGAAGCGAAATAACGGAGTACCATAGGTTAAAGTGAAGTCAAAAGCTGGTTGCTATGTGACTGATTTTCCTTTGTTTGTATGGACAGGAGTTGACAAAGTCCGGTATGAGAAAAGTACGTTTTTATAGCTGAAACCAAAAACAAGGAATATCTCGAAAACAATCAACTCCAAGAAAAAATGTATTTAATGTAAATTGTATGTTTCAAGGTGCTGTACATAGACTATTCACAGAAAATTCAAGATATGCATATTATTTGTCAGGTAAATATCTTTAATATACGATATTTTAATCAAAATCTTTAGAGCGATTTTTTAGAAAATCGAAATTTTCGATGGTACTTTACCGACTTTTCGTTTTTGAGTTATCGTGTTCACAGGCACACGGACACACACACACACACACACACACACACACACACACACACACACACACACGCGGATCTTTTTCTGAAAATACTTTTTTTTTGGACTCTAAAACATATATTTCCGGTGAAATCTCGGTATCGAATTTTTGGGTGGAGTGCAATACCTTCTCTATACACTATGTACATAGTGCGTGTAGAGAAAGTAAAAATTAAAGCGTTTGACTCCCTCTTTATGTTGTATTTTGCTGTTTTATATCCGTACATTTGAAGCAGGTTGAAGCTTTAAAGACTTAATGAGTGAGTAATTGGTTGGTAAAACTGGTCACCGCCACCTGGTAAACTTGTCACCTGCATTTGTTTGAGGAAGCGGAAGTGGAAGCCAATGCAGTGCTTCCTGTCAGCGACCTTGTCAAACAAAGCTGTTACACCGATATTGCCCCTGATCCACTTTCCGGGCCAAGGCTGTCTGTTGTACCACTCTTCTGCTGAACAATCAAAACACATGTTTTTACTACATCTATGTGTGTGTCTGTGTGTCTGTGGACAGCATAGCTCAAAAATGAAAAGACCGTTAAATACCAAACTTGGAATATAAGTTTGACACCTTCCAGGGATGCAACAGGAAGATTTTCAAGAAAATCCCCCGAACCCCAACTACCCTTCACATGGATTTTTTTCGAAAATTTTGATTTTCTCAAAAATAGCTCTAACGATTTTGATTAAAATTTCGTATACTAAAGACATTTACCTGACAAATAAAATGTATATCTTGAATTTTCTGGGAATAGCCTCTGAAGAGTAGTTTATTCTGGATGAATTTTACTGAATTTTGAATAACTGCTAAATCGTAAGAGATGGACAAAAACTTACTGTACAAAAAATGTAGAGCACGTTAAAACACACAATTTACGTTATATACATTTTTTCGTAAGTTCGTCGTTTTTGAGACATTCCTTATTTTTGGTTTCTGCTATGAAAAACTTATACTTTTCTCATACAGGAAATTGTCAACTCCTATCCATAAAAACAAAGGAACTTCATTGACATAGCAACCAGCTTTGGACTATCGTTTTAACCTATGATGGTCCCTTATTTCGCTTCTACTTACAAGGTAGCAAGTAATAAGGCTATTTCTGCTCATTTTTTTTTTCTGATTAGCATAAAGTAAATAGAAATATAAGCTTTTTAAGAATAATTTGTTGCAGGGATATAGAGAAAGTCATGTGTATGGTACACATCAGATTTTTGATCTTATATTTACTTTCTCTGCAACATCATGCAAGAGGGAGTATTTATTGTATTCCAACAAAATTTGAGGTGGATGTTTCTTTGGAAGCCCCTGTTCATAAAAATGTGCCTTTTAGAAAACGTCTGTGAAAAGCATAATTGAAACATGAAATAAATACTAAAGTTGACATCTAAGTTCGGTGTCTTTCAAAAATCTTTCAAGAATATTCCATACCAAAAACTCTTTACTCGTTTAAGCGATTTGGATTGAAACACCTTATTTACGAGGGGAGTTCAACAAGTCTTTAGAAAAAGACAGAAAAACAAATTAATTTTGGAATTTTTTGAACATAATCTCGTTTTAGCTCAATACCTTTTTTCCCAGAGTTTCTCCAACTGAGTTCCAGCCTCTCAAAGGAAGGTCCTCAAAATGGGCAACTTCTTGGGAGATGACCTCTTCTTTAGACGAGATTCGTTTTCAAATAAAAAAGTTGAGCACTGCGGGCGAAATCTGATGAGTATGGTGGATGTTTTAGTAATTCGACCTTTAGTTCCACAATTTTCACCATTGAAACTGCGCTGGTGTGCACACGCATTGTCTTGATGGAAGATACTTTTTTTTTTTTTATTATTCCGTTGTAATCCTGGAGTTTCTGCGTCGATACATAGCTGTGGATGGAACATGGATACTACTCTCCAGAGACATCAGTGGGTTTTTAAAGTTGAGCGGTTCCAATATGGCAAAGGTTGTGAAATCCGGCCTCGGTTTATTGGAATGCACATGAAATCATCTACATTGATGATCACACAATTGCGTTTATTCTCCATTGGGAACAACGCGGCACCCATCTTGCCGAGACCTTTGTCAGACCTAATTTTTGGTGCAGAATTGAGAACACTGTACCTTGTGATATGACTATGGCCTCAACTATTTCGCGAACTTTGATTTTGTCAGTCACATCGGAGGAAGTCACTTCTACTGGGCGTCCATGACGATGTTCATCAATTGTGGATGTATGCCAAGATTAAATTAATTTATCGAACTGTAAATTGTTGCAAACGCAGGAGCAGATGTACCATGGACTTTCCAACTCGCTTTTATCTCTTTCGCTGTTAAGACTTTTAAATAGAAGTGTTTAACCGTAGCACGAAAGAATTTTTTTTTTTTCATCTTTCTAAAAAAAGCACAAGATTGTTGATTTAAACTTAACTGCCATCTGGTAAGAGACGGCGGTTACTAAATACATTTTTTCGAAGCTACGAGTATAAGTTCTTGGATTTTCTAAGGAATTTTTCAACGCCCCTGGTATGAAATAAAATGTGTATCTTGATTTTTCTGGGAATAATCTGTGAAGCTTTCTTCATTCGTAAGTCAATTTGTATAATTTTGTTTCACTGGTAAACAGAAAAAACAGAAACAAAAGACAAACATATAAAAATGTAGATCTCTTTAAAATTAACAGTTATTTATTTAAAAAAAAAAAATTCTAGCGTTAGCAATTTGCAAAATATTATCATTGATTTGAATTGTTCAATGTTTTTTTATTTGTCACTTTTATGTGGAAACAATATGGAGGTACAAGGCCAGGATATAACCACTCGTTTTTAAACATCTAACTGTTAATTCGTTTTATAGTGGTCAATTATTGGTTCGTAGGTATTTGTTTTTTCCGGAGTCAGCCTTGGGTTTCGACACGAAATAGTCTGGGTATAATTTTTACACATATTAAGGAATAATGTGTTCTAAAATGTTAAATAGTTTCTCAGTCCTATTTTAATGTTCAATATATCGTGCTTTCCTTTCATATGCAAACTATCCTTTACTTGCACCTTTAAAATTAATGCATTAAAACGAATTGAAACATCGTGGCTACTATTTCGGGGCTTAGTTCCTAAATGTATTATATTAGCTGCTGCAATCAATATTAACTGTGTAATGTTCTGTAAACCTATAAACTTATAAGCGTGTTCTGTTATTTCATATTACTTTTTTATACCTGAATATCATTCCACTAAAAACAAATCTGATGTGTTACACTCACATGACTTTCTCTAGCTGCTCTACAAAGCTCCTACAAAAGATTATTCTTCTTTGTATACAATGCTAATCAGATAAACATTAGCAGAATGTTCTTATTACTTAGTTCCTCATAAGTAGAAGGGAATAAAGAAATGAGCAATGACTAAACCGATTGTCAAATGTTTTAAAATCTATCGTTATGCGATTGTCATTGCAAATGACTTCTTTATTAGGCTAGGAGCAGAAAAAAAGAGAAACGCACACTTCCTGTCTGAGAAAATTGTAAGTACTTTACAAGTGAAACCAATAACAAGGAATATCTCGGAGACGGTTACCTCCACGACAAAAACGTAAAGGACATAAATTGTGTGTTTTGACGTGAAGTACATTTTTTGTGTGTTGAGTTCTTTTCTATGTCTTACGGTTTAGCAATTAAGCAAAATTCGGCAAAATTCATCTTCAGAAGCTATTCCCAAAAAATTCGAGATGTACATTTTATTTCGTATATAAATAGCTTTAATATACGGGATTTTAATCAAAATCGTTAGAGACATTTTTAAAACAAAATAAAACTTTCGAAACTTCTCCTTATAAAGGATAGTTTGTGGTTGGGAGATTTTTTCGAAAGTCTTCAGGTCGCATCCCTGTAAGACACTAAACCTAAATATCAAGTTTGGTATTTATCGGTCTTTTCGTTTTGGGGCTATGCTGTCCAAAGACACACACACATACACGAACCTTTTTTTTTAAAAATGCTTTTTTCGGACTCAGGGGACCACAAAACATGTATTTCCGGTGAAATCTTGACATCGAATTTTTGGGTGGAATAATATACTTCTCTATCCCTGTGCACATTGTACATGTGGGGATAGGGAAAGTAATAAAACAACTTTACATGTGAACATTTTACCTTAGTAGTAGTTTTGTAAATACCCCACATGAAAAATGTTGAAAGAGTCGGTACAATTTTCAGAAAATTATCATTCTACACTTTGATGGTTTAGGCTCCAAGAAACTGTTTCGGCATCAGCTTCTTAACCCGACATCTATAACTCCTTTTAGTGTATAAAGCCACGAGTCCATTGTTCTATAATATTCATCCTTCCAACCGTGATCATATAAGTAGATTTTGTTGGCCCTAGCGGATATTTTAAGCCCATCCTTACTGTGTCTGTGCCATAGATTTTGTTCCAGCTATTAACAGAACTGATATTTGCTCATTTCTGTCCCAGTCTTTCTTCCTTATTTCCAAGTTGCATGTTTTAACACCTTCGATGCAGAAAAACTGTGTAGAAAATGATCTGTGTATGTGTCTGTGTGTGTCTCTGTCTCTGCGTCTGTGTATGTGTGTCTGTGTGTATGTGTGTCTGTGTGTGTAAGTGTGTGTATGTATGTGTAAGTGTGTGTATGTATGTGTCTGTGTGACTGTGGATGTGTGTCTGTATGACTGTGTATGTGTGTGTCTGTGTGTCTCTGTGCGTCTGTGTGTGTCTTTGTGGCTGTGTCTGTGTGTATGTGTGTCTGTGTGTGTAAGTGTGTGTATGTATGTGTATGTATGTGTAAGTGTGTCTGTGTGTGTATTGTGGCTGTGTGTATGTGTGTCTGTGCGTCTGTGTGTGTATTGTGGCTGTGTCTGTGTGTATGTGTGTCTGTGTGTATGTGTGTGTAAGCGTATGTATGTGTCTGTGTGTATGTGTGTGTATGTGTGTGTCTGTGTGTGTATGTGTGTGTATGTGTCAGTGTGTGTGTATGTGTGTGTCTGTGTGTATGTGTGTGTAAGCGTATGTATGTGTCTGTGTGTATGTGTGTGTATGTGTGTGTCTGTGTGTGTCTGTGTGTGTATGTGTGTGTATGTGTCTGTGTGTGTCTGTGTGTATGTGTGTGTCTGTGTGTGTTTGTGTGTGTATGTGTGTCCGTGTGTGTCTGTGTATGTGTGTGTCAGTGTGTGTGTATGT